>VZRZ01003373.1:51176-100239 GCA_013398175.1 Climacteris rufus | reverse complement strand
CCCCCCCATGCAGCCCAGAATTTTGAGAAATTCAGCTAATTTTGCTGTTTTTTACCCTTAGTCTCTGGTCTTTTCCCACTTTGCTTCTTGGAGTGACATTTGCCTTCTACAACTGTAGTTTCACATAAGCAAGACAGACCGAAATGAACATTCTAAACCTTCTATTTTTAAAATAAAGTGGAGAAATTAAGAACTTGCAGAATTTGAAGACACTCAAAGAACTTATCTACATTTCCAATTCTTCATGACTTTTTTGTTTTCAATGAACCAAGAAACCTCGCTAATTTTCTTGTATGTCATTTATTACTCTGGTAAGTTTGCTCCCATTTGTGGCTTTTCTAGTCATGCTTTGTTTAAACATTATGAAAGCTACAAATAAATAGCTGCCTGAGGAATCATTCATTGATTCTTGAAATGGATGAGTAATAAAAAAATCTATGTATTTAATTCTATTAAAAATTTTTGGAAGAAATAGAGATTGACTTAGTTCTGGTTTACTGCATGAGGTCAAGAATAGACATAAGAACACTTTACAGGTTAAAGGCTTCACTTTACAGGGAGCTGTGAAGACATCTAAAGTTTCAATAACCTGTTGTACTAGTGACAGGCAAAAGACGGGTCAGGGATATTTTATTTTTTCTAAGTATACAAATACAGCTATGAAAAAATTGTTTATGTTGCAAGTAGACAATTTTGTTTTGTCTGTATTGTGTGCCTTAAATTACTGATTTTTTTTTTGACTTCTCACCCCACTCAGTTTTCAAAGAAAGCAAAACAGTTTTTGATCTTGGATAATTACATTGCTCTGTAGCATCGGCAAATTAAGGATGGGACATAAATGAGTGCTTTATAATTTGGACAGTCAGTAGTTTTTGTGATGTGAAGAATTATATAAATACTGGTGATGAAATTTTGACCCATGCAAATTTATGAATGCATATTAGTATTGGCTTATGGAATCTTGCTGTAAACAGATAATAAAACGGGACTGAAAATAATTTTGGTTTCATTTCTGACATCTGGATTAAAGCTTTTGGAGGTATTCTTGTGACATCAGGATTAAGAAATTACTCTAGAAAACTATTATGCTGTACACATAGTGAATCAATTCATTGATGTGGTTAAAAGTGCAGATTGTGAGGTCCCTTCTTGGGAGGATTTACTCTGTGTTCTGGCCCCCAGTAAAGGGCCACAGGATGTTACCAACCAAAGGAAAATATGTGCAAATACAAAGAAAACAAGGCTTGTCAGATGCTGACTATATTAAAAAAGTAAATATTACAAAATTAGTCACAGAACTTATTAAAATCTGGACTGGTCTATTGAGAATAGTCTTTGCTTCGTGTAAGTGCGTACAAGGTGCTGTAATAAACTTTCCCACAAATGGGAAGGCAAATGTATATGATCCCTTTGTGCCTGTGCGGGCAGTTTAGGTCTGACTGGGTGATACTGAATTAAGAAGAAGTTCCTTTAAAGTGAACGGGATTGGTTGTGTGATTATGCTCCTGGGATAGGGTTCTTTGCTGGTAGACAGAGAGGCAGATATTAATGCTATCACTGATTTGGAAATCTCAGTTCTCAGGGGGATGCCATGATCTGTGCTATTCATAGATCTGGACCTCCCATTGTTTTGTGGAGGAAGTGGAATTAGCATTGGTTTTAGTCGAAAAGGCTCTCTTATAGAGTAGGTAAGGCACTTATCACTGCTACAGAAAGTGGCTGTGAATGGGGCTTGCTCCTTGTAATTGCTAAACAATTACATATTTTATGTCAAGTACTTTGCAGGGCTCAGCCTCAGCATGCTCAATGTTTTGTTGTATCAAACTGCCAGTGAGGAGCCAGAGAACTTCTCCTCCAGGGCTATTTGTCCAGAAGCAATTTGAAATGTAAGTAAATTCCAACTGCATTAGTGAAAGCTGGAACTTTGTAAGCAGAGACAGACTTGTGCAAGCAACGTGCACTACGCTGAACTCACTTGCAGGGGATTTGTTCAGCCGCTCAGAAAGGCATCCAAGGTGTAACATGGTAATGATAGTCTTCAAAGACCTTTCTAGGTCACAGGGCCACTGAATCTTCTGAATTGAAAGGAACCCAGAAAGATCATCAAATCCAACTCTTAAGTGAATGACCCATATAGTGATTGAACCCACAATCTTGGTGTTATTAGCACCATGCTCTAAGCAACTGAGCTAATCACCTTATGGATGAGGAAATATGTGTTATTTTGCATTTAAGAATCATGCTGTTAGATTTCATGTGGAGTAGCAATAACCAGTTGAAATGGTAGTGCCTTAAACATGCTCACTTTTGTGACATTGCAGAATTCAGTTTAATATTTGCAAATTGGTTATCTAAACTCATGTTCTGTCTAATCAATAGTAAATATTATGATTCTTCTGAGCTACTGAGTATCCATATTTCTTTCCTGTTTCGTGGGATCAGTCAGGGGTACTGAATATTGACAATTTTGCAAATGAAATAGCTCAAATAGGTGCTGAAGTAAGGCCAAGGCAACTCTGTTTCAGTGGGTGATTTGGAAACTCTTGAGCTGAGACCTGTCCTGTGATAAATCAAGAAAATGTAGATACTGTGCCTAACACTTTTTCATATTCTACACATTCAGTACCAGATCTCCACTTGTCCAACATTTGTGTTTGTTATAGCTGTGAAGTCTATCAGCCAATTGTCTGAATAAAAGCCTGCAATCTGAGTCTGCTTAAATCTAATATTTTCTGTACAGTTTGTAAGGAAAAGAGCAGCACTCAGTAAGCAGCCTCCTTCCCCTCAGAATTCCTGGCTGGTATTATTTAGAGACTCTGCAAGACAAGCATTTGTGAATTTTAGAGCAGAACTCTGCTTTCTCTGTTTTGATTGTGTGAGCCAGGAGATACTCCAGTAACATCACGTTGCCTTGTCCCTCACCAGCCAGCACCGAAACAATTGCTTTCCCACCAGTGCTTACCAATTCCAGCAGCTGGTGATGGTAGAGAAAATTTTAACCTGGTATCTCCCCTTCTTGTACCATGGCTTATTTATCTCCCCACCACCCATGACCTCAGTGATGAGCTGCATAGTGCCACACATGGTGACAACCTGATCCTTAATAGGGGTTGTGCCAGCACAGTCCAGATGCTGCCCATAACAGCATGAAGCAGGGCACTGTCTTGTTGCCTTGAAAGGCTGACCTAGAAACAGAGACTAGACAGGAGTAAGAGAATAAAGGTGGGTATTTATTCGAAAGGCCTTCAAAGGTACATTCAGGGCAGACAGAGCCCCCCTAGGGGCTACACCCAGAATGGACAACAAGTCACGAGTTCTCCACACCTTTATAGGTTTGGTCCATTTGCATATCAGCATAAATTCACCAATTAAAACTTTGCAATTTCCCCCTAGCTCTGTAGCTTGCCCCCCCCCCCTGCAATGACAAGCTTGGGCCTGGGCACTCTAAGTGTCCTTGAAGAGCAAGCCCAGAGAGGCGCTGTTCTGTCTATCTTAGCATGAGAGAACAGCAGCTAACAGGCTATAAAGCATCTCAGAGTTACACATTAGCCAACACAAAATTCGAAAATTATAAGGGTAAGCGGTCTCTAAGGCATCAGTCTCAGTGTGAGTAGATTTTACTATTGTGTAGATGTACATTGAGGGAAGATACAGATGAAGGAAGCTGCACCAGCACCAAAAATGTACCTCTATGACAAAACTGTACAGAACTTCCAGAGGGCTAATGGTGCTGTATTAAATTGCTGTTATAACTTTTGAAATAATTGACAAAAAAAAAAAAAGGTAAGTAAGTAAAAATTAGAAACTGAAAGAAAAGTCAAAAGAGGTAAAGGAAGCTGTCCAAGGAGACTGCAATTAAGCCATGAGAATTTTGACTCCCAGGCATATATTCAGCTTAGTTTGTCAGGCCCTGCTGCCTGATTATTTAGAATGAAATATATGTTGGCTTGTTCACTTTATTTATTCACTTTAATCATCTCACAGTTCCTTCCACTCCAGGGCATTGCTGGTGGACAGCAGATTGATAAATTGGAGAAATCCTGATCCCGGAAATGGGTGAATTGCTACAGCTCTTTTGCAGGTGTCATTTCATAGCAGTAGATTCTCTGATTTAGGCCAGTGGACATTCTACGCTAACAGAAACAAAGCTTATTTAGCAGGCAGTAATAGATAATTGGAAAAATAGCTGTTGCTGCATTGCTATTAGGATAAGAACTAGGGCTAGGAGATGTTTGCTCTATTTCAATAGCAGGCTATCAATATTCTCAACAGCATTATTAGTATTTATTGAAAATCTTTTGTAAAGCACTGCAAGTTTGCACAGAGGTAATTTACATCACATAATTAGGATGCCTAAAACCATATACAGAAGGATTGATACTAGTACAGCTAAGTACTTGATAGTATTACATTGCAATGCTATTTTAGGGGATTAGAGCATTTTCTGTCACTGTTGATTGCATGGCAAGAAAAAGAGGAGTTTTTTACACACATTTCTGGCTCTGACAGGTTGTGAATTCTAGACTGTGTCTCAAAATTAGCCTAATCCTGCACAATTTAGATGATACTGTCCAGCAAAACTATGTGCAAGTGACATGCCACAAAATGTCAAATACCTTGTTTTTCACAAACTATTCTGCTTGTGCATATGAATGGTTTTGTACAGAATCTGTGTGTAACCTACTCACTTTGCTTTCACCAGTATGCAGTTTTGAAAGACAGTATTGTCAAATTCAGCCAAATTTAGTTATATTTATTGATTGCATCTTATCATAAGACTGTCTGTCCTCTTTAAAGGAATTGTTTCATTGTGTGAATTGTGAAGTGATCTGGATATTAACAAATCAGTTTTCTGTCTACAGAGACAAATTTTAATTTCAGTTCTATATATGGTGAAACTTGCTGTTTGTTCAATAAGAAGATGTAGTTCTGTATGTTGTGTGCAAATTCAGCATACACTTAGGTTTATATTGGATCTTGGGCCACAGAGCAGCCCAAGTTGATGTCAATCAGCCCTTTAATTCATATTGTGATAGAGCCCTAATCAATACTGTGAGCCTGATACTGACCCCACAGAATTCACTGGGAGCTATCTGACCCATTCAGTGGTCCTGGTAAGAATCTACTCTGCTTAACTGAGTTTTCCAGTGAAGTCATAGGTCTGACCATGCCATGGACCTGTGTCATCTCGGAAGGGGAAGTTGGCAGCACTATACTTTGAGGAATTTGTTTTCTGCTTCCTTAGTGCATGTTAAGAAGTGACATCTGGGTTAATCGTTTATCTGCTGCACATCTATAGTCATTCACTGAACTCTACTGAGATGCTGAGGGGAGATAAGATGAGACAGCACTGGTGCCCCTGCAGCAGGGAGAGCACAAAGAACATTTCTCCCCACATGCGAGCTGTTAAAGGTTGTGAAAGTCTTTATGCCCCCTCCTACTGCTTCTTCTGTAAGTAATCACATGGAGGCCAAGAAAAACATGGTGTTGTGCCTGACAGAAAAAATTTGCTAGGTCAGGCATGGGGATGATGCTCTGCACGGCTAGAGTTTCATGAAGAGCTGAGGCACAGAGATCCAGAAGCATTACTAAGTGGGCCAATCAATACCAAACCCATTTTTCATCATTCATTCATAGGAAGAAAAGGGATGTCTAACTTAATAATTCCTTACAGAAAATAAACAGGCACCTCCTCAGCCCATGAGAAAAATCATTCACTAATGCCAAGATAATGTTTCTAAACAACTGACTGGATCAAAGGTGAAATTTAATTGATTATGTGTTAAATATTCTCTCTCTCCCTGTCTCTGACATAATACTCTCTCATATACACAGAGTGAAAATACCCAGACAGTAGGCTGAACAATTTTCTCCTTGTTGCCATAGAAATTTCAGGCGATTATGCAGTGCCATGGCTGGATTGCTTCTAGAAACACAGAGTTTGATCCTTTTCCACTTAAATTATGTAAATCAGACACTGCTCTGCTGAACTCAAGAAATTGTAAAACTGGTATAAACAAGAAGAGAGTTAGTGCAAAAATGTTAGTGATTCTTTCCTTCTTTTGTCATTTTTTAAACTAAGTTAAAGGAGTGATTGAATTTTGCACATAATCCAAAGCAAACTTGGAAAAGTTCAAAATCCTGGGTGGACCGTTACACTTTTTTAGGATTTTTGTTAATTGCTGCTACAGTCAGTGGCGTAGGACATGAGTACCGCTCTAATTCATAGTGCAGTTGTACTGTTCACAGAAAAATTTACGTCTGAATGTGGAAAAAAAAGCTAAGAGGAGAAACTAGAAGAACTAGAAGCATTTTAGCAAAACAACTTGTCTGGAGTCACAGACAGGTCTCCTGTCTCTCCGGCTCCCACCTTATGAGACAATGCCTGTGAGTGTAGGAACAGTGCAGCAGGTAACAAGAAGGCACCACTTCATTAGTCAGTTTGCTTATACCAATATGCATTTGTCAGGTCTAGTTTGTAGGCTAATATCCAACTGGGCATCCCAATAAGCAGGATATGACTATGACATCCAGCTGTGTTGTGTTGGTGTTGTGTGGAATTAATCACTTTGGCTCTGTGCTCTTTGTGGGAAGGAAAAGTCAAGGGAGTGGTAACAAATGAGACTGAGCTTCTTTTATTCCAGGCATTTGTATTTGTAACAGTGCATTTGACCCTTGCTCAGGGCACCCCACAGCTCTACAAGTCTCTGCCCACCTCCTGCAACAAACCACTTCCAGTACTTTTCTGGGAGGGGAACTCAGTGGGCAGCTGAGAGGGATATGTTCTGTTGGAAATGTTTGGGATCTGAGGCTCCCTCTAGGTCCAGCTCTACTATCAGGAAGCTGAGTTGGCTTGGATACAACCCTGGCACAGCAAAGGTGTTACCTGGTGGTGTAGTGAGAATCCAGCCTAGGCTTGGACAAGTGCACCACCAACATCACATATCAGGGTCTTGTGGCTTCACCCTTGCCTGGAAAAATTTATTCCAGTGTATACAACAGAGTGCCTGAGAACAGCTGTGTTGAGGATCTGCAAATTCCAAGGATGGCCTAGTTGTTTGTACATGTAATTATGCACACAGCTAGTCAAATATGTTAATTTTGGCTCGTTCCTGGCCTCCAGTGTGGGAAATGTGGAGCGTGCGATAGTCCCTGGGACACAGTGTTGGTTGTGCATTGGAAGCAGTCACTTCCGAGGGCAACAAGGCACATGGCACACAGCAAGATGTAAGTTGTTGTTTCTCTGAGCAGCTTTACTCTCCCATCTGTAAGCTGATTAGGCTCCCAAGTGCTAAGGCTGACGGGATGGCAGTAGTAGGGATACCAGCCTCTGCTACAGGAGTCTTAAGTGGATCACAGACAAGTTGAAATCTATCTCCATGGCCTACAAAAGCCTGGGTCTACAGACACAGGCTTTCCAGCAAAAAGTGCCTTACCATATAACCCTTCCCCAGGGATACTTTATTTTCCTTTTGGATATTTATATTCCTGGCAAGAAAGATTTGCCATATTATATCTTTCCTATATCTTCCCTAGAAACATGAATTTCTAACACCAGGGCATGGGTGCTGTTAGGCACCTTCCTTGTGCACTGTTTGTATTACTTGCCTTTGTCTAGAAAAATGATTCTGTACTATTTGCACTCTGCTCTTGCCTGGCAGTAATTTCACTGAATTAATGGCTGAACGTCTGTCAATAATACTGCTCAGAGACATTAATGCACTTCAAAGTCATTAAGATGCTGTCACCCCTGAATGAGCCGTGTGTTCTATAGCCATGCTACTGGAAGCACTATGGATTTTCACATTTGGACCATCTGTAAATACAGCAGCTCCATGACTCATGTATTTTTTTCACTATTTGAACTCAGAGAAAAATTAATCTTGCCCATCTGCAGATGGACTTGTTTAGAAAATCTGATTGCCTTCCAGACACCAGCCATCCATGCTCCAGGGATGCCAGTCTCTCCACATCCTAATTAACTGAGGACAGAAGAAATCATCACAAAACATTCCCATCTTTGTGCCTGCAGCTGTAAATGCAGAATTAAAGTAATTTGTGGAGAAATAATGTTGTGAAGTGTCACAGAAGATTTGCGACTGCCAGTGCTTTTGAAGGAACTAGCTATGCCTATAACCATGCACAGAATATGATACTGAAATATAATATTCACTTGTTTAGTAACTTCTTTGTTCTGCCAAAAAAAGCCCAGCAGAATTTGGGTCTACAAAGCTGCTTCATAATTCAGATTAGAAACTTGACTAGGGAATTACAGATATAGGGGATAGAAGTAACTCAGGTACGGCCCTTGTGTTAAACTAAGCCACTGAGAGTTATTCGCACTGTAAGATGTGCCAGGAGAAATGACAGGGGCGTGAGGCTCAGCTGCTAAATAAGGAAATCTAAATGAGCAATATCTTGAACTCCATAGATTTATGTTATACCAGCTGCCTGAAAGAGACAAATGTTAGTTATTCAAGAGGAACCACATGCAGTAAAGTCTTACATACTAAGAATATTATGACATTGTTAAGTGCTGCATGCAAATGGGGAAGGTGAAGGACATCCTTAAGGTTTTCTCAGTGATGACTACACTTTTGTTAGCTCTTAAGATATATGCTGTTTTCCATTAATCCTTGGTGCTATGAATCTCAAATTGTATAGGAAGGAAAGAAAACAGTGAGGGAAAAATGCCTAAAAACATGATTTAAAACATTTCCTATCTGGAAGATGAATGAAAAGAACCTAGCATTTTTCTTTTCCTCAAGATTCCCAATAAAAGTGAAAAATAACTCCTTAGATGCAGGACTTCACTCATCACTGTGGCTCTGAGCCTTCTGTGTACTCCCATTTACACCCACCCCAATTTCCCAACAGAAATCTTTGTGGGGGTGAGTACATTCAGGGCTGTTCCAAATCCCATTAGGCAGTCAGAGTGTTTCAATTGCCTGTTGTATCTTTGTATCAGTGCTGTGAGCACTAATTTGTTGGAAATGGCCACCCCAGTGTCTGGCTACCCCCAAACACTTAAAACAGTTTTCTTCTGCAGCAAGCCTAACCCCAGTAACTGTTCTACTTTTGTCTGTTCCACTAAGCATAATAGGTCTGCATGAGGAGTGTGAAAAAAGCAGTTAGGAAAATGTCTTCTCCTCTTCTGTCTTCCAAGTATCTTCCAAGTATTTAGGCATGTCTGCATCACTGTCAGTCAAATGCTAGGTGCCTCAGTAATGAACTAGAATTCAGTTTCCCTTGAGTATTCTGCTCTGAACAGTTAAAAAAAAAATCATTTTAAAAGAATGACAGATTGAGAGCAAAAGCAGTCCCAGAAGTTTTGTATCCACTTTACTTGTGAGTCAAATCCTGGGTGTCTAGGTGGTTCAGACAGAACTTGCAATGATTTTCCTCCTTGTAGTTCCTGTCTCCTTGGGAATGTGTTACTAAACAACCTGTTGCATGGTTACACTGGTAAATGTGTGTGCTATCCCAAGGCTGGGAAGGCAGCAAGACTAGAAAATTTCAGATGGAATCTGGAGTGGTTGTGTTTACTAACACAGTGAGCTGGAGCACTTTGCAAATACGTAGCAGCAGGGTCAGCAATCCACAAGAAGTGCCAAAAAGCAGACAAATTTTTAATGACAATCAGAATGATCAATGAAGTCCTGGGAACTAAGTCCACAAAATCTGTGGACAGATATCTGTGGAAGACAGCATTTGTTGGGTTTTTTTTGAGAGGGAAGGCATGATGACTTAGCAATTTGTGGATCCCCAGCCTTATCTGTTACAAGACAATACAAATCAGCTGAGCAGCAGCACCTTTGCTTACTACTGGTTCCTGCTGGGCTTCTACTGGGAAATCTGGTAAAGGAAAACCAGTTTAGTCAGCCTACTATGAAAGACTGCAGTAAAAAACCCCTAAAGATTACTTTGACTATTTACATCTATTTTTATTTCTAGTGCTGTGATCCTGCATGTTAATGAAATTATGCAGTGCAAAACCAGCTCCTCTGCAGCTGTTTCAGGACCTGGGATACTACCACAATCTCTTGAAAGAAGTTTTACTATACAAGGTAAAAGACTTGTACAGGGGAGGGCAGTCTGAACCTAGTGCAAGTAAGCACGGAAAGAGTGAGAGTATCAGAGTCTGGCTCTACAGGCTACATCAAAAGGTGAACTTCTCATTTATGAAACAAGGGAGTTCAGGGGCCAGACTGGCACATGCTGGATTTGCACCAACCCATATGCTCAGATTCCAACCATGGAAACTAGATATGAAGGGGGAGCAGGGTCTATCTTAGACTGGAGTCTGGGTATGACACTGACAGACACCAGTTGGCATCTCACCAGAAACTTGGTTCCACAGTGTAGATAACATCACTTATTGTAGCAATTTTTTATGTGGGTTATAAAGGTGAGCATTGCAGTTATTATTGTGGTGGATACTAAAAATGCATCACTTGGTTTGCTCCATGTCAGCTAGCTTTTGTGCTTACGCAGCCAGAGCCACTTAGTAGACTGTGGTAACTTCCTGTGTGAGTTTTTTATTTGCTACATACTCCTTGTTCAAATTCCTGCTGGCAAAGGAGCCCTGACAGAGTGCCAGACTCAAATCTGCCTCCTTGTGATGATAACAATTTCATACTTCCGTATTGGTATTCCTTCCCAATAAAAAAAAGACACTAGCCTGTATTTGACTACAGCTCAGTTGTAGCTTTATTTGAGTCACAGTGTTTTTTCAGTAACAGTGTGTTCCCACAGAAAACAAACTATTTTCATTGAAAAATACCTATCCAAATATTTTAGAACATTTCTGAAGTGTGATCAGCTCTAAGTTCAATAAATTGTGCTTTCTATAATTACTGGTGCAATTTGTCCCAGATAAGTGGCTATATCTCTTATTATGGGACTTATAAGAAATACGCAAAGACATAAAGAGGAAGGAAATATCTAGTTTCTGTCATCAGCTGAAGCTTTTCATTTAGCTAATGTTTGTGTTCTCATACCTCTATGTTTCATTTGTGTTTGTGTGGCTGATTCCCCATGTTTGGTGTGGTAGTGCCAGTCTATCAAGCATTAAGTTAATTAACTGCGTCTCTTTTATGTTGCTGCATCTAAGTCTCTATTTGTCATTCCTGTGATACTCAGAAATGTTTTTAATTAGGCTATGCCACCTCTGCATTTGGGCTGCAACAGTCTGGACCTGTTTGATCAAGAGACGGAGCAAAATACGTCTGAGGTGACTAGTTCTTGGGATAGCTCCACCCTGATTTGTTTGAGTTTGGAACTTGCTGGTTCATAATGCACTGAGCAGACACTGAGCACTTTCAGAAAATTATTCATGCTACAGAGACTTTATGTGTCTGTCCCAAGATGGGCAGTTTAAACTTTGCCAGTCACATTATATAGTCAAGAGGATGATAGTGAGGCTTAAGTCATATGCCAAAACAAATACAATGAAACAATGTGAAAATATGATTTAAAAAGTTATATTGACTTATCAGTGCATGCAAAGTGAACCTTTATTTAAAGTCTCAGTTGCAACTGAGTAGACCGTGCAACCTATGAACTGACAACAGACTGTATCCGCCCCAGTACAGCAAATTCTTTCAGCAACTTGTGCAACCTGCCCACTTTCTCCTTTTGGAAGCTGGCCTTGGGTAAATGCCCTCATTTCTCATTGCTTCAAGCTAGTTTGACCAGCAGGTTTAGCACTGGAGATTGCTCTGAGATGCCAACAATGTTTTCTTAACACAGGGTAAGCAGGCAAATAGAGGACTTGATCAGTAGATCTGCACCGTGACTCTGATTTCCCTCAAACCTTTCTGAAAGCGGAGAAAGTTTAGGATAGGTTTTATTTCTGTGTATGTACAATTGATGTGGGTCTAGTATGCTATTCACAAGTGCCAGAGTGTTTTGTCTAGCATTAAGAAATCAACCATTAGCATGCAATGTGTGTAGGTGAGCAAGACATCTGATTAACTTTCCCCTCTGTTTCTGGATGAAAATGTGGATATAATGGAAATAAAATGACTTGTTAATGACTTTGGTAATGCTGTGTCTCTTAGAAGGGTATTTAGGGTGGTATGACGTAGTTGAGAAACAACTGAAATGGTGAGTTTTGGCACTTACTACTCCATTTTAGCCACCAGCTTCATTTTCTGTAGTTACAGTTTGCCAGAGCAATAACTGCAGCCTCAGTTTAGCTCATGGTGAGTGCCCTGGCTGAGAGGAGTCCATGGCAAAACTCCCTCTGGCTTCAGCAGGGCTCTAATTTCTCCATCAATAAACAGTGGCTGGAATCTCTGAATAGCCTGTAATAATGTTTTTAAGCTTTTAAATGCAAAACAAGGTATAATTAACACTAGACTGAGAACTAACTCTTCAAATGTCTGTGCACACTTGGGCATATGAATGACTGAGTAGGTAGGCAAGTACAAAGCTAGTAAGGGCAAATTACTAATTGTGCTCTTACACTGATTTCCTACCTGAACAAGTTACTTAGATTTTAAGAACAGGTCCACATCTTTTAAACATTTCAGGCACACACATGCATTCCTTGCACTTACTGAACCTATCAATCCGCTTTCAACTCAGCAGTATCATTACCAAGACTTTTTGTCATGCTGAAGAATGTCTATGAGTGCCTTGAGCAAGTGAGATGTGTATCAGATTTGATGGAGGTCTTGTTAAGGGTCTCTGGAAGGTGGTGGTGTTCTCTGCCACAGTTGAAATCAAGGAAAGCCTTACATAAGATGATTAAAGTTTCCACTTTAAGCACAGATTTATGTTACAGATTCCCAGAATTTCTGTTGAGAGATTGCTAATGGGAAGACCCTTTACAAAAAATCCGTTGTTTAAATTCACTTCTGCACTAGCACAAAACTTTCTTTTAGCATGCTGACACCTTTATTGAGTGAAACCACTTTATAGAGGAAGTTTCCTAGCTCTCATTGTATTTTTTCACGGGATGGTTTCTTTCTCCCTTGTTGCTGTCTGTGGGCTGGTCTGCGTATTCCTTCAGTAGCAGAAAAATATTTTCACATGCAGTATGGAGTGAATACACAAAGCATTATTTTTGCCAATGTGCTACTCATGCTGTGGATGTTCTTAATAAATGAGGTAGGAGAGTGTGAGCAGAGGTCAAAGGCTGAGCAGAAAAAAAAGGCCGACTATCAGGAAAAGGAGGTCATGCTTTCAGTCATGTTTGTGGCCCTGAACTCCTGTGGGAAGGATAGGGCAAGAAGCCATTTATACTAGAGGGTACTACATGTGTAGACAGCTATACATATGCAGCTACACATGCGGCAGCTGTTATGTAATATGAAAATGGCCCCGATATATCTAGAAGATTTTCCATGCAGAATTATGTGCTAACCTACTATTATTCTCCAGCATTAGCCTATTCTTATATAACTATCACATGTATATATAATCCTAATATTATTCTAATCCCTATATAAACCTAATATTAACCTACTCTTATGTTCTAGCATCAGAGACAAAAGGAGAAAGGGTTTCACATTTTTGTTGCCGTTGCAGATATTTAGCAGTGTTAAAATAACATATTAAAATACTGCTTTCTTACACCTGTATGTCTGATTTTGACAGATGTATCTACAATATCCATGGAATAAACATACAGAACAAGGCAGCATCTATTCAGTTTGGAAGAAAAAAACAACAGAGGTAAGGCAACCACATCTTTTGCAGAAGTCAGTGAGTGACTTAGCTGTATCATAAGCTTCTCCATTGTTCTCTTTCCTTCTCCTAAAGTTCTCTGTGGTTTCAGCTCTGGGGTCTTTCATAGAGCTAGAGTGTATTGTCTGTAAAGTCTCCTAATAACATGGATTTTTAGCACTATTGTGAGCACCCTGGAGGGTGAAATGAAATGTAGATGACAACAGAGTGCTGAAACCCAGCAGAATTACAGTTTCAATTACCCAACTACAAATATGGATCAGAGGCATGTTCCTAAACCCTCAGCTCCATCTGGGTCTCAAATGACTTCAAACTCACATACAGTTTCCTTGTTCAGTTGAAACCTGTCTTATTTCTGATCATAGTCCATTCATTTTCCTGGGACAGCCATCAAACACATTTAGTCTGGGGGGCACTAAGAATTGCTTTAGAAACATGAGCTAATATCACTTTTGGGAAATGGTCGTCTGCCGTCTCACACTCTGTGTCTCCAAATGACGTCTGGTGCAAGTCCAGAGGCTGAAATTAGAAAGTACATTGCAGCTGCTTAAATAACCCAAATTCATTTTGGACAGTTTCTCCAGGAGTATAAAACTATGTGCAGGATGAGCCAGCTACTTTTGAGACCTCCAGGCACTGCTAGATCATAATCTTATAATAACAGATATAAAATACAATAAGAATTGTTACCATGAATGTTGACATAATAATATGGGTGAATACATCAACTCTGGCAAGTATATCCAGATTTGAGATGACTTGTTCTGTTTTGTATATCTGTGAAGTATAGGCTCAAATACACTTGTGGTAAGGCTAGTGTAGCTAATGTGTCAGGAAGATAAACATACCAAAACATCAAGTTTTAGTACCATAAAAGTAGTTTTTTAAAGCAAAATCTCTGGAGCAATTCTTCAGCTTACCTCTCCTAGGGAAAAGCATGAGCTTGCCAATTATATATGAAATATCCCACTAAGTTGTGCAAATTCTTATAGTGTGACCAGGCTGAAAGTCAAAGATAGTGTCAGATGTTGGCTGCAGCCTTTCAACAAGTGCCACATTATAACTAACCACATAGCACAAGCTATTAGACCTCAAGGCAGAGTGAACATGTCCTGGGCTCATGCTATTATTTCACGTTGCTAAGAATTTTAGGGAACATGTGGTACAGTTTAATGGAGTTTCAACCCTTTCTGGTATGCTGCTCATTACAGAAATGGGGATTAACAGAGAACGACTGTATCGAGCTAGTTAGAAATTGCTGAAAGGGCTATAAATAGTGGACCAGAATTTCAGTAGGCTTAAATTGGCACATCTCAGTTCAACTTGGTGGACTATGCCTATTTTAAATCTGCTGAGATTCCAGCTCATTATATAGAACCTGCATCCACATATAGATCATAGCAAGAAAAGGTTAAAATTTAAGATCACAGAAAAAAAGCATTAGTAGATAATGCTACCTTTTTCCTTTTGTTTTGAAGCATCAAAGTAAAAATGACCTTTAAAGATGACATGGTGTTTGGGGTGCTAAGTGTGTATGTTGTTGCAGAATAAAACAAATATATTATTAGGAAGATAACATACTTGTATTTCTTTTTATTGCAATTTTAATTTTAGTTCACTTTTACAAAAGATATAATAAAATGTTAATATGTCTGACAATTCAAAAAAAAAAAAAGCCCCACAATCAGCAACAAGAACATTGTAACCACCTCAAAGCTCTGAAGCATATATTCATAGCAGTGTACTAGCCCTATTTCAGGCACTGTCTGGAGTTTTTCTTGCTACCTTTTCTCTTCAGATATCTCAGCTCAAACTAAAATTTTAAATCCACACAGAAAGTTATAAAAAGAAAAAAATTTGGACTCTCTGCTTTCTGCAATTAAGGGAGTTGTGCTGGAGGTTTGGTGGTGCTCAACAGCAAGGGAATAGCCACTGCAGATGTGCTTTGTGATAATCACATCCTGTGCCTTTCAACCTGAGTGGAAAATGATCTGGTTTTTATCAGGAGGGCTTCATGGAGTAAGTGCTGTCCTACAATCATTTCTGCTGGGGTGGCTTCAGGGAAGCAGCAGTTGGGAGATGTGAGCAGCCACAGCCAGACATTCCCACTGCCTGTTTCTATTGCTGCCTCTTTGGAACGTGCTACTGGGTGACTCCAGTTTTACAGCTGGTTTTATTGGTACACACAGCAACCACACACAAAGCCGGTTTAGCACACACGCTGCTCAGGGGATCAGAAGAAAGTCAAGCCCTGAAAAAAAAAAATTTGTTGAGCTGTAAGCTTTTTTTGTGAGTTTAGGCACTTCTTTGGCTTTTGAGAAGAAAGCTGACAAGCTGATATGGTCCCGACGTTTTGATGTATTTTCTGATAAGGTTCTATAACAAAAAGGCCCGGACACACATAGGTGGATTCATTTTTCCCTTGAACTGGAATAAATCAGGAGCAGTGGCATTACATCAAAGCCACAATGGTGTAATCAGAGTTGAAACAGGGTTTGTTCAGCAGTGTGATGCTATGAAGCATGTAATTTTGCATAACTCTTCTCACAGAAACGAGACTATTCCTTTGATTTTTTTTTAATGCCACAAAAGAAGCTGTTTTTTGATACTTGGATAAAGACTTACTATTTTTAGACTCTGTTGTCCACTGCTTATGATTTTAGCCCTTCAGGCTTAAGTTCTCTGGGCTGGCTCTGCCTCGGGCTTAATATTTGTACGAGAAATGCGGCAGATGAAGGTGAAACAGCTGCAGAATGCAATTTGGAGCAAGCACATTGTCTTGCCCCAAAACACCTTTTCCCCAGCTGTCTGATTTAAAAATCAAAATCCCTGGTGGCACAAGTAAGCTTCAATGGGCCCCATAATAGCTCAGCTAGGGCAGGTTCTTTGCACAGCCCTGGGATCTCTCCACTGGCTATGATCCTAAGGAAATTTCATTAAACAACAAAGGAGGCGCCTGTTAAAAAAAAGTTAAGGCTGCAAGATTAACCCCTCAAGAGCTATGAGATGCTACTCTCAGCAGCCTCTATAAATATGAATCGTTTGGCTAGTAATAATTTTCCACAGACCTTGCTCATCAGATAGCTGCTTTTCCCGTATTTCCTTTCAATCAGGCACACACATGGAGGTGGGGCTGAGTTCAGGGCTCCCCAACCAACCCCTGCTCCGATGTGCCATGAGTGCTTATTCCTGGGGGCACGTCAAGGTTTTTCAGGGTTGTCTCTAAATACTTTTGAGTATTAATTGGTTACTTCTCAGGAGGATCTAGAGATCCACTGTAATGCTGGAGAACAGAGGCTTGAAAGTAGAGGTTATTTTAGTGTTTTCTCTATAAATTATTGTATTATGTCCTTTTACATACCTCTTAATGTGAGATACTAAGCCTGAAACTCCAGACTTTCCTTTGTAGACTTTATAGAAATATGTCCCATTATTATTATTGTAATAATGATAATAGTAATGATGATAATAATAATAAAATACTACTACTACTACTACTACTAATTTCCATCCCCAGTGATTATAGTTTCTGCAAATCTGATACTATGCATCTTAAAGTAGGTACCCAGAATACAAATACAATCACCACATAGGTAGTGACACATAATGACACTTACTAACTCTTTGAGCAATGTGGCCAGCATCACATGGAAATGCTTTGGCAAGTACAAAGTAGGTGCAAATTCAGTGTCATTCCCTCCATAGGTGAATGCAGTTTTTACAGGCATGTGGTTTCCTGATGAGACACTTGTTCAGACTTGGTATAGCAAGTACCTCTAAATGTTAGGTGCAGGTTTCATTTTGAGAATCTCTTATCCAAAGCTGTTGTCCTCTTATTTCTCTATTTACTTAAAGCCTTCTACATTTGGGGAAGAGATAATCTCTTGTTTTATAAACCTGTCCTTATTGTGGTTCTGTAGAAAAAACCCCAAACCTTTGGATGAACAAAGAAATGTAATCTTTCACATCTAATCTTTCTTAAAAGCATTCCAAGGCATAGGTCTTGTTTTGGTGTACTGCAATTTCAAATTTGCCCTCTGTGGTGAAGTTCTCCAAATTATTTATATTCTGTGGTCTTGACTGCAGTGTTTATCTCTATGTGCATATATATTTCTCTCTCTCTCTCTCTCTCTCTCTCTATGTATGTATATATCTGTAATGGAACTTATATTTCATCCTTTGTTTATAAAATGGGAAAGTAGCTTTTGGACCCAAATATTCACTGGCCAAAGCTCTAAAAATAGGTTTTAATTTTTCCTCTTTTCTGACTCTTGGGCTCTTACTTAGATGGTAAGTGATTTCTATGAGTAGAGAATGCATTTAATCTACTATGATCAAGTGATAGGTCATAAAATATGGTACTATATACATCATCCTTATTGTATTATTTGAGTAAAACTGGCATGTTTCTTGGACTTTTTTTTAGCTGTCTTTTTTCCCTGTTGTTCAGTAGGAATGTTATTTTTTAGTATTCTAAGATAAATTATTTTATTGGTTGGATGAACAAGCATCAGGGCCTTAATTAAAGAATGAATTTTATAGAATTAGATTTGTACAGAAAATATATTCCTTTTAAACAATGAACCTATTTAATATTTGAGCTGTAATAAACTGTATTTTTTACTTGAATGCTATGTCCTATTAGAGTTAGATAAAACCAGCAGTAATCTCTGATTCTTCACAGTATGATTTCAAAAGAGATAAAATTTATGTATTACTGGAAAATATTACAAGTAGGAAATTTATTGAGTTGTCAGTATAATAAGCATACTGAGCATAAAGTCTGAGGTTTTTCGCAATTATGTGTGAAATTAATGTAGCAGAACTCTGTGCAAGACCTTATTGAAAATTAAGGTGATAGTTATCTTAAGTACAGCTGATGACAGTCACTCCCATTTTCTCATTGATTTCTGCTGCACGCTCACCAGCCTAGTGCTGAGGTGCTCTGGCTAGGATGTGTGCCACATCAAAAATGGGAGATTACAGCTGTTGAGCCCTCATTACACCTTTGGGGTGGCAGCAACTGCTTTTTCACAGGTCTGTCATACCGTTTTGGAGTCAGTGGTTGCATCTTATTAGGAAGCTCACCATTGGGTTTCAAGATGATTTTTTTCATTGTGGAGAAAGTCATATTGAAGCCTCACTTCCCCTTCTAATGCTTTACAGCAACGAGGCCTTCAGTTGAAGGAGAGCTGCAGCCTGGGTGCAGGTGTAGCATCTATATCAAAGATGGAGGAAAAAGCAGATTATGTGCACGGTTAATTTGGGGCAGATGCCTGCTCCAATCAGGCTGTGCTCACATACACACGCATGTGGTCTGGTCCCTCCAGCAATATAGTGTATTACAGTGTGTCAGGCACCCAGATTACACCTCATTTTGCCAGATGCCCGGTATAAAACTGGTCCCTTATTGAAAGTCCAGACAATCTGAAAAGGTGTAGGAAAAGATTAACAGGTAACTAAACATGGAAAACTGCAGTATGCGGGGAGGGTGAGAAGTAGTTATCATGTCTTCCAGCAAATCCACTCTTTCAGTGGCTTCAGGCAGTATAAATGTATTCCATGTTGCTCCAGAGTAAATTCAGTGAAGCAAGGCTGTTGCCCCAACACATTTGGTCTCTTGAAAAGCTAATATTTGCGAAGTGCTGTAATCAACTTGGATAAGATGTGGATACAGTGTGGAACAGAAAATATTAATATTATTGATTTGAAATAATAAAGTATCCTTTAGAATTCCTGCTCTTTCAGTAGGACTGGATGACAGGGATATTATTAAACTGGCATCATGCCTTTTGAGATGAGAAAGGCATCATCATCATCATGTCTTTTGAGAGACCCAGACTAGTCTGAATACTACACCACTGCTCAACTACTTGTAATATGATTAAATGCGAAGATGACCTTTGAATCAGGGAGCCCAAGTGCCCACACTCTGATGGTTCCAGTAGTCTCCAGATCAATAAGAGCATGTTGTTGAAAGTTCATTAATTTTCTGGTAAATTCTGCCTTTTGACCAGGAAGAGGATGCACTAATATGTGATTAGTCAGAGGTGCACTAATGTGTGATTTTACTGCCAGTGTCAGCATTGTTGAGAATGGAAACAATTCTTTATTACTTTTAAAAATGTGTGCAAGAGAGAAATATCTCTATAGGTTCACAATTTTCATCCCTTCTGGTGATGGTGAGTGACACATGGGATATACTAGGAAGGAAAATAACATGACCCTTTGGACTTTTACCTTGATACATGATCAGAACAAGGTAGGGCATTCCCACCAGCCCCATTGGGAATCCTGTTTTGTAGATATAGTCTTAGAGGGATTTCTGAGCTGGACATGGCCTTTGCATCACTGGATCTTTCTTTAGCTCATCTGGCCCACGAAGAACTCTGATTAATTTGCTGTGCTAGTATCCTTGCACAGTTTCCTGGATTACATAGCAGCTTATTATTATTATTATTACACAAAGTACATAAGTGATTTTTTTCTGCCTCTGTGCAAAGCATTTAAGAAAATAATTTACAAGTCCCTCTCCTTGCCATTTCAGAGATGTGTCTAGATATTCTATAAATGTAGAATCCATATGAGCATTTTTTCTGATTCTCTGGAGAATAAGTGCATTGTTTTAAAAGTTGTAATTATGAAGCTGCAGTACTAAATAAACCAATAATTATTTCAATACAAATATTTTCAACAGCAACAAACATGAAGGAAATTAAAATGGTTTTTATTTCTCTCTGCCTTATCCAATACCAAGTGACTGGATTTCTGCCCATCCTCTTATGATATGCATTCATCATGCATACTGCAACAGAGATTTCTCTGCAGGCAGAGGTGTGGCAAATTAGAAACAATCTGTGACAAAATTTTTGATGGGTGTAAACTGCCACAGTTCTGTGAGTTTGGTGGCCAGTTTCAATGCTCTGAGATTTTTTGGCCCTGGTTTCATGAAAGTAATTTTATTTGATTAAACAAATAATTTTCCACACCTTTCTCCCTCTCACCTGTGTTTTTTAGTTCTAGAGAGACTAGAGGTGAGCTGTATTTAATTTCTGAAGCAAGTGGCTAGAGCTCTGTTGTCTAACTCCTAGATTGGTTAAGATACACATGGCATAGAACCTTACATTGTTTTCACTTTGATCCAGTCTCTTCCTTGCTTCTGATTATGTTAACATTTGGCAAAACCTGAAAAGGGTAGGATCTAGTGCATTTGCACAATTTGCTGCTATGTTCTAGAGCCACTGCTGTGCAGGAGACATACAGGCATGGCTCCTGCAGAGCTGAGTACTTTGCCAAGGATACATCAGAAGATCTGGACAGAGTTTGCCCATGGCATAGAGGAAAAAATCACAGCAGAGTTAGAAGAAAAGCTTTTGTTTCAAAACCTAAAGCCCAGTTGTGTGCCAGAGTGGACTCCATTAGCTCACATTAAGGAAGAAAAGCAGAAAAAGTGCAAGTTTGGAAGGAAAACCTGAAAACAAACAAATGCGCAGACAGACAAAAATCCACTAAAAGTCAAACAACAACAAACCCAAAGTGCTTTCTCTAAGGTTAGAGATACTTGTTTAACAATTGTGAGGACTAAGGAGAGCTCTGGGTCATCTCTCTGTGTGCTCTCTGTCTTTTAAGACTTTTCAGTTACTGCTCTTGAGTTTGAGATAAAGGTCTTCATTCTGTGTGGCGGTGGCTTTTTTTATGCCCTGACCTTGATTTCACTGTTCAAGTTTTGAACTTTACAAAGCTCACTAGCTATTGACGCACCTGAAACAAGAAAGCTGCCTGGGAACACAGAAACCATGTCTTCTCAGTCAGCACCAGGACCTACTGGAGTTTGGACAGGACTGGGTACTTGTGGTGCTGCTCAGACTAGCTGGGTTAGGATTTTGCCTGTCTTTTCATAGAATGCCCATCCTCCAAAACTAAAACAATGGTCCTTGGGGTCTGTGGGAATCCATACCTCCAGGTAATGACCTTCAAAATTAGTCTTACAAAGACTGATGCAATCAGTACTGGAATTTCAGAAGTAACAAATGTTACTTGTGGAACTGAGTCAAAACCAGCAAATGGTTTCGGTCAAAAGATGCACATATTAGAAATGGTAATGTTACTCATTTTGTAAAGATGAATTAATTTGTTTGTTAATGGTGTTTCTTTTTTCTTTTCTTTTTTTTTTTAAGTCCTTTCAAAATTTTGTTTCAAAATAGTTTTTATCTTTCTAAAAATCTTGACCTACGTAGAATGTGGAGAAAAACAATAAGCAAGATGGTCACATAATGCCCCCAAAAAACTCACATCTATTGTAACTTTTCACTTTGACTGCAAATGGATGTTTCCCATTTCATTCAATATCCTTTCTTCTTATTTTGAAGAAACACAGATTCCTACAAATTAATTCCTACAAATCATACGTATCAAAACTGGTTGTTTTTTTTTCCTGCACACTTTCAATTCTTGCTCAGACACGTCCCATGATGTCTCCAGTGCTGATGCTGCTTCTGAGGAGGGAGGATGTAGTGGCCTGCCACTGGCTCAGGCAGTGCTGCCTTCTGTCACTGTTACCTAGCAGGACACATGAACTCTGCCAAACACCTTGACTCCGTCCTCTTCCTTCTCTGCAGGAGAACTCAGAACTGTTGCATTAAATCCCTCAAGCTCTTTTGCTCACTCATTTTCATGTCAGGGTAAAAATGAAAGAAGGCTTACTGGATAGTTTGAAAAATCTTGAAGGGAAGAAGATGATGTTTTAATTCCTCAGACTATAGGGGGGAGAAGAATATAGCTTTTATGCCTCTGAAGTTTAAATAGATTAATTATTTTTGCAAAAATTGGGTGTTTCATAAGAAAAAAACCCTCTCATTTTATTTTCTGATATTGTGGGTTGTATGTGACCTTGACAGATTCTGTGATATTTCAGGGAGAGTGAGCACCTACAGTGACTGAGTTTGGGTAGATTTCTACTTGTTTGCTATGGTGGCTTCATTATTTAGAGCCAGATCATCTGGATTGAAAGCTGTCTTAAAACCCTGGCCTTTGAATTTTATGCTAGGCACAGAAAAGGTGCAGCACTTGTCTCAGAATTACCATGTGGCCAGAATGCTGAACTTTTTTTTGTAATTTTACAGTGTAAAATATTAAGAAAAGGGACAAGAATTGACATGAAGCCATTATTCCTTTTTCACAAGGAGGTACCAACTTCTTTTACTCCCCAACAGGAAATCAGGAAAAAGAAATGAGCAGAGTACTAAAGTAAAAAAATTTATGATGAGATGTTTTTTGGTGTGCTCATTTGGTACAAAAATGTCAACATCAGGACCTGCCAACAATCAGTTTTAGAAGATTTAAAGAAGAGGATTAAGGAGAATTGAACTTTTGTCTTATGTTGTCCTTGACTTTGATATATTGTAGTAGGGGAGAGAAGTAATACTGTGTTTTGTAGCCATGAAAGTAATTGTGTATATTGTTCTTCAGAAAGATTAGAAAATATCAGTGTAATTAAACCAGTTATCCTTTTAAAAAGTTCAGGCTGATGTTATCTATTGTTACTTGTTAATTCTGACATAGAAGCAAAAGATGCTGAAAGCCTATTTGTTTTGTTGTTACCTGTAAAACTTTGTTTCAGATATTACTGTTATGCACTTTCATGGTGTACTTGGCCCTACTCTGCAAAATACCATACAGTCCTGAAACTAATAAATGTTCCCCGACCTGGACATGTTTTTATATTTATATTGCTTGGATACTGCACCATTTTCTCCTTCTCCTAGTGATTCTCTGGAATGGAGACTGGCATTGACTGCCATGGAAGTTGTTGGTTTCAGTTCCAAGTGTGTACAAAAGGTCAGCTGGGATGAGTAATGGCAGCAGAGGTTCAGCTTCGTTTTTAACGAAGACAGAAACTTGTTCATATATGCATGGGTCAACAGCAGGGTGTGGTAGGGAAGGATTCTTCTGTTCTTTAGCAGCTGTGTTTTCTTCACATGCAGGTGTGAAGGATGCAGGATAGGAAGAATTCAGAAATACTCTTATGTAAAAAAGTTCACAGCAGGGGTTTGTTTCAGGCAAGCCAGCTATATAGTCAGAGTGCTTTTAGAAAAAAAAAATCCCAAATGGTGTGAAAACATGCTAAAAAAGCTTGTGTTAATGGAAGAGAATGATTTTTTAAATGTTTTTTTTTCCTCCCAGTGGAAGTGAATATGCATAAAAAACATTAATCCTTGCTTAATGGTGTAAAAAGATGCAAAGTCTTTCCTATTAAGTATTCATGAACGCTGACATTGAAAAAAGAAGGAAATGCTTGCTTCCTAGTGTATCATATTTTGTATCTGATCAAAGGGCAGAGCCCCATGAGAGCATCAGCAATGTCTGTTATGATTGTTGCCTACTTGCTCTTGTCCCTGAAGCAGAGCTGCTGTAACATGAACTTTCCTAATCTACTTCAGTACAAAGTCCTCTGCCTTGATTTAAATCACTGCTGGATAGCATGGATGGGATGTGAGGAGCAATCACAAGATTAATTTTGAGGCACAACACTACTGGAAATAGCCAACAGTTTCCAAAGTCCACAAGTAACCATGACCTGTCAATATCAGTGTCATCAACTGAATCTCAAATAAATACATAGTCTTTCTACTTTGAGGCTTTCTGGAAGTCTCTAAAAGCAGATATTATTTTATCTCTGGTATTTTAAGGGAGATATAGGGAGGTTAAGCGTTTTACACAATGTTATTCAAGTTAGAAGAGAAGGAAGAGAATTCAGCTATTTCACTAAATCTACTTCTCTCATCTACCAAAACTGATTTTTGCATAAAACATGAACCAAGCAAGGCATTGTTATTTTTGTCTCAAAGTAATGTATTCATATTTAGTGAGGGGGAAATATCAAAATCTGTCTTTTCCAGCTTTTGACTGACAGGCTTCTGCTGTGCTTTTAAGAAGTTTTATAACATTCATGTTTGATAAACTATGATGGATGCATGTGTATACATATACATACACACACATATATATAGACATGGCTTTCTCTACACGCAGATTTTTTGCATATGGAGATAATAAAAAAATTAAACAATTGAAATGCTAAAGTAATGTTGGTTAAATAATCCTGGTGGGTCCCTACCACTGCACAGGGAACAGAATGTAATTCAAGGTAGAATTCTTACAATAGGTATAGATTATATAAGAGTTAAGTCTTGAATTTATTATTGTTAGAATAATTAGACCTTCTGCATCTCATTGGTGGCTTTGTCCTCATGGTTTTGTGGTTTTGTTTCAAGCTGGCAAGGAGAGTTCAAGACTGGGGCTATAAATTAACTACAAATACCAAAATAACATGGGTGAAGCTGGGGGAAACACGAAGAAGATGAAGGCAGTTTTTATACTGGTTCTCTTAGTACCCCAATAACATTTTCCTTAAAACCCTAGACTCATGTGTAATTGTGACAACCTTACCTTTAACAATAGTAGCAAAAGATATTCTACCTTCAAACCTACAGGAAAATATACTTCAGTAGTGTTAATGCATTGAAGAATCAGAAGATGGATGAAAGGAACCCTATTTTTCTGTGATAGAAGAATAAAATTCTTAATCTGAGTAGTGGGATCAGCTTCCTGGGATATGCTACTGATCCAGAATAAGCAACAGATGTTTTGCAAGGGTTTGTGGCAGGGGAGCAACATCTCTCATGTAAGAAAACAACAACAACATTAAAGGTCCTGGGAAAACATTAAAGGTCTTGGGAGAAACTAAACTGTGAACATAAACAGGTAAAACTTTACCTAAAATCTGGAAATACAGAGTCCTCCCTACATTGTCATAATAGGTCACTCATGCTAAAACAAGATCCCAACAGCTAGTATACATATGTCTACATATTCCAAGAAATCAGACTTCAATTGATTTCACAATTTCATTCTGTGGAAACAGAGGCTCGTGTACTCTTAAACCCTATTATTTTCAGCTTGGGTTTTAATAGGTGACATGCATATGCACATAAAATCCCCAAGCCTCAGGTTCAGATATTAAACTAATTGAGCAGAGTGTACTCTCTGTACAATAGAAATAACTTCAATTCAAGTAAACATTCAGATTCTATAGATAAAGGTAACAAGAAGGGGTGAGCACAGTCTTCTTTAGAGTTCAGGACCTGGCTAGGTATGGGAAAGGTGACGGTCAGCTTTATGCAGTCTGTTTTTTCCCACCGTCTTGCTGAGGGAAATGGTGCCCATGTTTTTCTGCAGGGTCTTTCTAGAGCAGGGAGCCCATCTTGCCTTGGTGCCTGCTGGCTGATGATTGCTGCACCTGCGTTTCCTTACATTAGTCACAGGTTGCCTGGCAGTGGTCTAATGGCATCCAGTTGACAAGAAATAGCTTAGGGACTCATCCTCTGTCCCAGGAATAAACTGGGAATTATTGAACTATTATTTTTTTCCCCCCAAGGTGATCACTTGCTTCATGGGCAGCAGGAGAAAAGATGAAACAAGCTAAACTAGATTAAGGGATTTCCTCTTATTCCCAGCTCCTATTTTCATTTGTTCTAGTTGTTTTCCCCCCTGTAGTGTTGTGGAACTGCAGCTATGCTTTACCTTGCAGTTAACCTTTGAAGGAGAAATACAGGAATGTGAGTCCCTTCCCTTGCTCTGAAGGGAGATTGAAAATGCAAGGTTATAGAAATTAGAGGGAAATTAGGATGGTAAGGGCTATTGCTTAGGGAGGAGTTTGCTCTGTAGGTAATGGGCACAGAGGACGCACAGCACTGAGGTGAGCAAAAACTCATTCTGCAGTGTGCCAGAATGGCACCCATATTCCTACATCTCAGTCCCTCTGTATAAAACCAGTATACTGGGTGAAGAACTGCTTGAGAGGAGATAGCAGAAGTGTAGGAAAATACCTCTGTTTGCCTTTCTTCTAAAATGTGGAAACTGACCACTGTTGCCTGTACAGAAAATGTGGGCATTTCGTCAGGGTGTGAAAGATATTAATATGGTTTTCTTTCCTGACTGAGAAAGCTGAAAGCAAACTGTTTTGCTGAGAATGGCACTCCTGAGTTCTTTCAGCACTCTGTGTTAGGTTTTTTTATTAGGGAGGTGCTTGCAATGAGGAGAGATCCATTAGACCAGATAGAACAAAGGGAGGAGTTACCCTATGCCCTAATAGTTAGCATATTTCCCTAGAAATGTTGTTAGTCAGTTCCCTCAAAAGATTAACTATTTTATCTTATGATTCACCATATCATAATATGCAAGCCTGTAATTTCATGATATGGTGCAGGTTATCAAGACAGAGCTGAGCAGGGTTATTTCTTTATCCAGATTTGAGATTTTGATGGACTACATCTGTTCTCTACTGAGGTCTTTCTTTAGAGAGATAAAACCTATCCTGAGCCTGGCCCCAGATGCTTTTACTAGATTAGAATGGGATGCATTTGATGAAAAACTTGTCTGTGGATGTAGTTTTACATATAAAATTTAAAAACTGCATTCTCAGTCTTTTGAAAGGGGAGAATACTTCTCCATTCCTGGATGTAATGAAGTTTTGGATGCTGAGATCTGCATGCACATAGCTGAACTTGGCCTGTTTGAAGGCAGTACCCATCTGTTGGGGGAAACAAAAGAGAAAGAAAAGGATTCCTTATTTATCCTGCTGTCAGATAGTGCAACACAAGTCGGTAGAACATGCTTGTGGTCATCACCTGTGGAAAAAGTGACCACTGAAATTACTGCTGTAACATGTTTCCCAAAACATGCTTATATACCTAGTTTAAAGGTAGTTCAACAAATCTATGTGGTCAGCAGTCCCTGAACATATTAGCTGCAGGGCTGAACCGTGGGACTTGTGCTCCTAGATCATTCCTGTGCTTGGAGGAACCTTGTCCTGTGCATTGTTTCTCAGGCACCTAGATTTATGGTTTTTATTATGAAAGATGATAGTAATTCTCTTAAAAATATGAATTTATTTACTCCTTTTGCTCCTGCTTTGATGTCTCAAAATTCCATTCAGGCTAATTTGCACTAGTCCCTGCAAAATCAAATTGTTAGCTGTACGCTGTAATAGAGCATACAAGAAATCAGTGGCCAGGCTCTTCCTGATTTATATAATTTACAGAGGAGTCTGAGAGATTTGTCATGTTGGTCTGTGAGGCAGGATTAACTCCCATCTTTGGTTAGATTTAGGGTTTCCAGCCTTCCAAGGGTATCTAAGGAAATAACAGCCAATAAATTGTTTTAAAATGCAAGATGAGTCTGTACTCTTAAGAGTACTCTATCAAGAAAATTATTCTGAATGCGCATGTCAGGGTGGAGCACCACAAATTATAACATTCCACTGTGGAAATAAAAAACAAAACAGTAGGGAACTGAAAAGGCTTCACTGTCTCATAAAGCTTGGTATTTTTCATCTACCTTCCCACCTCCATTAGATGCAGCAATTAAAAAGTGGGCTATGGAACTGTTCAGACATAGAAAATTAAATAGAGCTTTGAAGATGTCTCTCTAAGTGCCTGTGCACTGTCTGTCTTCTCTAACTAAAAGAAAAGTGAAGGTGGCCGTTTGGTATTTGGCTGTAGAACAGGCTGAAGGTTTCCAGGGAGCGTGTGCCACCTTCCTGGGACAAAGTATTTTAATTTCTGTGCACTTTCCCTGTGCATTTAACCCTTTACCTGCTGTGTTGCCAAGCGTTTCCCACACAACTGCAGTACAGGTTCTCAGCTCTCTTGTTCTGCATCCTGATCAGCACAAAGGCTGATGGGGCTTCAGGGCACTGACAAAAACTCACGGCTTTAATCAACAGAGCCATGGCTGTAGCTACTGAACCTCTGCTTATTATTTACAGTATTCACTCAAAGAGAAAAGGACTTGTGTGAGTCACTACCACTATTTTTTTTTCACAGCTGAAATGAAAACCCTGTGTTCTCCATCTTCTTTTGTTCTGCCTGGCTACTTTGATGCTGGGCTGTGGGTCTGAAGAGTGTTTGGACTGCAAAGCATGTTTGTGTTCACAAGTGCTGCAGACAAAACCTTCATCCTCAGGACCTTGTAATGGTCTCGGGCTCAATAAGCATATTCCAGCACTGGGCACTACAGACACCCTGAATTGCTTTGCTGGAGTCACTCATAACTTAATTTTACTGTCTGACCAACATATGCCCAGGACCTTTCTCTGAGCTCTGTGTTTGCAGCTTGTCTGTCCCTTTGTCCCATCGCTGAGAGATTTGCCCCACACTTACAAGGCTATTGATAGATTTTATTGATCCCAAGTTTACTTCCCGTCTCTACCAGTTCCTATTTCTAATGGTCAGGCTGTGGCTGATGTGAGTAAACCCTCCCCCAGATCGAAAATAATTGGCCTAATTTGAAATTCCAACAGGTGGTTTTAAGCTGTTGTCTGAAAACAGGTGGGGTAGTGCTAGAGTGCCTGACCTGCCAGCCAGATCTGAGGGAGCAGGGACTCTCTCTGCCCAGCACAGACAGAGTTTGTCCACTCTCAGCTGGGATACCTCAACACATCATCTTGCTTTATGGCTCTCTTTTGGAAACCTGCTGGCTGATGGTAATTGAGCTGCCTTTCTAATTGTCTGCAAAACTTTATAAAGAAACCTCTTTGTGCTGCGGGCCTGCAGAGATTATCAGGGTAAGGAGAAGGGAAGGGAGTTAGTCTTGCAGTGTTTTCTTCGGAATGGTAACAACTGAATTAACTTCTAATACAAAAATGAACAAAGCATTATATTTATAGCTATAAGACTCCTGATGACAATGCCATCAAAACAATTTTCCTTTTTTTCTTCTCCTCTGGATTTTTTCACACACATGGCATGAGCTGTTCTGAATCCAGGCTTGTTTAAGCATGGGCTGGAATAATGTTACTGGGGGGAAAACACAAGTAAGATATTTGTGCTGATACACAAAAAGCCTGATATGTAGACTGGTTCCAAGTTCTGTCCTTGTTTCTTTCTGCTGTTTGCCTTTTCTTTCTTGCTTCTGAAATTTCTGTTGCTATTTCAAGATTTTCTGCAATGTGGACTTTGTCTTTGATCTTGTTTTGTTTGTTCTCAATGTTTTTGCAATCCAAGCAGAAGTAAATGGTATTTGGAAAACAGTAAGTTTGAATCTTTTGGTGATTGTTTGTTTCTGCTAGAAATTCAGAACATTACTTTTTTATTTATTTTATTTGCAATACTGCTGATTCTTGTACAATCTATGAGACAGAACTAGATTATTCTGTAAAAAAGTTTTTATCTGTGAAAAAAGCTACAGTATTAATTGAAAGACTCAATAAGTCAAGCAGTTTCAGCTGGCAGTGTTATTCAATGATTTTCACAGTTCTGCTCTTAATTCTGGAAGTCTAAAATTAGACCACTAATTCCAGACCTGCACCTTTCAATATTTATTTGGGGGGATGTTGTCACAACACTAAAGGCTTTTATTTTAGCTGTATTGCAGAATAATTAATTTTTCCTAACAGTGGTGCTAGAAAGTAGGCACTATATTGTAAACATGGATGTAGAAACTTATCAGTTGCCACCTATTTTCTAATGTCTTGGACAGAATTATATATCTCTGAATGTGTCTGTTAGTTATTTCCATTTGGCTAAGAAAACTTTGATGGCTTCTCATCCCAATGTTTTATTTTCTGTAAAAATAGTCAACAATCCATAATTCCCTCTGAATGCAGCCTGGGAGATCTAGTTTTGTTAGTGTTCGGTATCTGTTTGTGCTACAAAGCTCTCTTTGTCTGCTAGAAGGAAATTACCTGGGACCTCAGAAAAGCTAAGGTTCTAGTAATATAAAGTCTTAAAAGCACGTGATGTAGTCATATTTATATGTTGTGGCTATATATAGTTATTTGTTATATCTTGTATATGTTGTTGCAATATACAATGTTCGGGCACGCTCCTGTGGTAATGACCATGTTTCAGAGAAATCTGGAATGAAACTGTCCTGTAATTTAAAAGTATATTCTTTACATTTTTCTGCAAAAGGACTACACCTTTCAGTCATCTCCCCAACCCCTAGCCTCAATGATAAAACTTGAAAATATTTTGATTTGCTGGATTTTTGGTTTTGATTTGGGTTTTTTGTGCGTGAATTGTTTTTTGTCTGTTTAGGAGTTGTTTGGTTGGTTGGTTTTGTTTCTATTTTGCTTTGTTTTGGTTTTAGTTCTGCATGTTTTGTTTGAGAGGGATTTTGTTCTTAGTTTTTTTTTCTGGAAACTTCAGTAGTAAGAACTGTTTGGAATAGTTTATCTTGCAATAGTCTTAAGGAAAAGGGTAGCACTATGTTCTTATTCCTTTACGCAGCTGTCAGTGTGCCATGCATGACATGAAAGGGCAGGCAAAAGTGGCTCAGAGTGAAATGAGGTTTCAAATTATTTATCATTTCCCCTTTAACCACTTGATCTTTGACTTATGTTTGTTAAAACCTATTAAAAATTAGTGTTGAAGTGTGTTACAAGATGCTGTTTACCGTAGATAGACATCACTTTTTAGTTAAACTGTGAGACTTTTCAGTGCAGGAAACAGATATCATTTGTGTTATCCTTATTTTTTTAAAGAGACAAGAAGGTAATGGAAGGGAGAGGAGAATAAACTCCCACAGTCCTTAAGGGCAGTTGGCTTAAGGACCTCTTTCACCTTTTATTTAAGAAAGGACAATAATAAAGGTTATATCTGAAAGTATTAAAAAACTTTGTACATCACTTATAATAACTCATTCAACAGCAAAGTGAAATTATCTTTATGGGAAATGCTTCTTTTGCCATCTTGCTGCGATACTGCACTGAAACATGAATTTTCTTGCAGACAAAAGAATTTTGTCTGGAAAGGTAGAACTTCACCTTTGCAGCAGCTAAGCTAGCTTCCCAGGCCAGCTGTCATAAAAGATTTAATTTTGTTTACAGTTAATTTAGGAAAAAAAAAAGTTGCCAGTGCTGTGTTCAGTATTGACAATGCCAGTAGAACCTCCATGTTGTCAAAATGGATAGAAATCATGTAATCAGAGAGCTGGGGCAGGCAGTGACTGCTGGGCTTTGCAAAACCATGGTGCTGTGCTGTGAGAAAGGCTCAATTGTGGCTTGTATCCTTGAAAGCAGCAGCTTATTGGCATCATTTCCAAGTTCTGTCAAGCAAAATGTGCAGCTCCTCATGCATATTGCCTAAAACTATTGTACCTTTCTGTGGACAAATTGTGTATAATGTCATAAATTGGTTTAAACAAAATTGGCAAAGATTTAATGCTTAGGTGTCTCTGGCTGACATCTCCAATAACTGAAGCTTGACAGTCTCAGAAAGAAAAGTCAGTCAAGGTGAGTATCTTACTTAAGACGTGATACTGACCAGCTTGGTGGTCTCTACAAGATAATCCATGTGAGTTTGTAGGGTTTGTGAGGAAGCTGGTAGAGTGAGAAATAGGGACATGGGATTACTTTGCAGAGGATGAAAAATATGATGTGAGATGGAGTTTTTAATTGGTTAGCTCGATTGAGACTGTAATTTGTCCCGGCTGCAGGGAACATACTTTGCTATCTCTGCAAATACAAGAGCACTCCAGGCTTTTAACCATGACAGTCAAATCTTGGCATTGTGTAAAACAAGCTCTTAGGTATGTCTGTATTAGCTATAAAAGTAGTTTTTTTTCTTTATTTGCCTATTTTTCCACAGAGCTACTGAGCAGGCCAACATACAGTAGCAATACATCGCTTCAGAGCAGTCTCAAATCAACCTCTGTTTCTTGAAAAACATAAGAAATGCTATATATAGCTATATACAGACCCAACTATGGTAAAAACCAGATTTTAATTATTTCATCTCATAATGATTCCCTAATGTCCTGTCCATTTTTCCTGTCTTGCAAAAGCCTTACAATTATAAAAGTGGTGCAAACTTTCCTCCTGTGCATGTCTGGATTACTGAATTACTATGGTTTGGGACCTTTCTTAAAACTCTAATACATATCCACACCAGAAAATCCGGTCAAGATCAAAGCTGCATAAGATGAGCTGTTGAGCAAATATGCAGTAAGATGATGTCCTGCTGTCATTGAGCATGCATTCTCCAGCAGAGTATGGGAATGATTTTGTAATGAGTTACAGCTGGGTCCACTCAGCTCATCCAGCACAGGGACTGGATTATCTGTTTGATGAGTGAATATTTTTTAGATTTTAGCAGATAATTTACTGACTGAGGCTGCTTCTGTGGTTGGAATATTTATACTGTCAAAACCCTGAATATGGGTATGAATTATATCTCATAGATAATTCCTCTTTTGTGGTAGGAAGGACAGAGAAGTATTATAGCATACTCCTATGCTGGCATGAGTCTCTTGATTCAGACTAGTGACCTACAGGAAAACAGCACTATAGTTTGCCAGAAATCATGAGGTATCCAAATAGGAGTGATTTGCTTGGTTCTGGCAGAGCTGGCTTTGAAACCTAATTTTTATTCACTAGTTTTCATCCCAAAACATAGACAATTCTAAATGAGGATAAGAAGCTGTCCCCCTTGCCCAGAACATCCTATTAAAATATCACAATATTTTGCTTATGAAACTGGTGCGCTCCCCATGATCCCTGACTGCTGCTGTGTGAAGCTGACAGGGTTTGACAGTTTTGCTGCTGTTAATCAGTGAGGTTTGCTAGTGAAACTAAAAGGATTATAGCAGTTTTATTCAGCAGCTTCATGGGCTCCCTGGGTTCCTGGTGAGTGGGAGGCTGTCCTGGGAGTCACAGTCTGCAGTCAGGCAGCTGGGAGCTCAGGTGACTCTGAATCCTGCAAGTCTTTACATCCAGCTTCTCACTGCTGAGTAGACAGGTAAATAAACAGTCACTAAACAGCAGGTTTCCAGCCCTGCCTCTGCCTATGTTCTGTCAAAAGAAAATGTTTCCATGAAATATTAGCCTTTGACAAATTGCAGTTTTATGATGGAATAAAGATCAGTTAGAAAATTTGTTGTATCTGGATTTTGATCTTACTTGCATCTCACTTGGGAACAATCTGCTCTTTGGATGAACAGGCAAAACCTAGAAGTTTGTTTCTGCCTAGAAACAGTACATAGCAACGTGCTTTTTACTCATTAGGCCCTATTAGTTTGAGTTTTGTGCTATATTGACCTCAGACATGTAGCTTCTCTCTGTCTTGGAAAGCAGACAAATCTCTTTGTGACTTACTGGGAGACCTTGGACAGGTGTAGTCAGTGCAGGTTAACCTCCCTTGGGGTTAACCTGCCTGTCAGTGTGCCAGAGTATGTTCATGCACACAAAGAGGTGCACGTGCTTGTGACTTGCTGTGGGGATAGGTGTAACCACAACTTCTGCTTCCACAGGTTAAAAATGTAATTTAATTTTTAATTATCTTTTAATCTCTGTTCTCTAAAAGGGGGATGTTTCAAAGCAAGTGTCATGGTTCATATGCCTCTTTAAAGCATTGGTTATCTGCATCCTCATATTCTGTTTGAACACTTATTAAAATTTCTGAGTGATAGTTTGTTATTTAATCACCTTTTTTGTTTTATCAAGCTTTTTTTCTCTCCCGTATAACCTGACAGAGCTACAGTGGCAATTTTGCACAAGATAAGTCTGGCAGTATGTGAAGTACCTTTTGGAGAAAAGGGAAAGAGGGAGAGGGGAAGAAATGGAGGGAGGAAGAAACTTGTCACTAACCAGGCTTAGGAATTTTTCTTATCACTTAACTAAGAATGCAGGCAACAGTAGTGCTCGGGAAATGATTTCTCCTGGCCCAGAGAAGAGATGTTGGCTAGGAAGTTTTGGCTTTGTTTCTGACTCTGGTGGCCTCTCTGTCCTTTTCCCTCTTTCATACAGGTGGTTGTTAGTGTGGGCTCTAAATGTAAGTGTGAAGTTTGGAGATTGAGTGGTTTTCCTGGTGCTAAACACAGTGGAGATTGGTGCTGGTTGGAGCTAGAGGGTTCCATATTTTACCTGGGAATTTCCAGCCAAACAGCCCTACCCAATTAGTGTTTTTAAGACACACACAGAAGTTAAAATATTATTTATAGGGGCATACTATAGCAGATGCAGCAGATACTACCTAATGAAGCTTTGTGACTATCCCATCACAATGAAGTGTTGTTCAATTAAAAGGAAATCCATTTAGAAATTTCTAGTGGGCTCAGAATACAATTCTAACTTCACGATTTCTAGCCAACACAGCTTGTATAAATGCATCCGTTTGACACAAAACCAACCTGAAATGTATTGAACTCCTTGAAACTGGAGATTTTATTGTGTCAGTAACCCACTGTGTATATTGCGATGAAAAAATCCAACACCTGGCATGGAAAGATTGTGTCAACCTGGTTTTCTTAGAACATTCTACAATCAGGCTCCTATTCAGCACACAATGCTGCTGCTGACATTGCTAAAGTTCATAATGACATCTTTTTCTTCCTTCAACAGAGGAAGGTTTTTTAAGACTGACTTGTACTATTTATGGACCTTAATAAGGCCTTAAATATTGTGAATCATAAAATTCTTGCCAAGTGATTTCTTTTAAAAGGCATGTAGCAGTCTGGCTATTTGTACAGGAATAGTTGGTAGTGGCAGGTTTGTAACTGGCTCATGTTGGATACTATTGTACTCAGGACTGAGCATCTTAACTTAAGGGTGTACTGTCTCTCAATGGGGGTTGGCTGTTCAGCTCCATGGATACTAAACTGTTGGCTGGGAAATTGCTTGCTCCCCCCATATCTTTTATTATGTGTATAATTCTAGTGATTCCTGCTTTATGAAAGGCAATCCTAGAAAAATAAATGAATTGGCTTGGCATTTGCAAAAATGGGTCTTGGTTTGCAGGTGCAACACCATTGAGTGACAAGTGTAATGAAGAAAAGTCATGAAGTAAGACAAGAGAGTCAGATGAATATTTACAGAAATAATTAGGGGCTTTTTTGGTTGTAAGGAATTGTTTAATTGCAATTCTAATTTGGTTCTTTGGTCACTATTCAGCTTTGGCCTGTTCATTTCAAGATCCAAAGTTTCTTATTAAATTATCTGAATAATAGATTTTTAGTTACCCTTATGACTACTGAATGCCTCAAATCCTTGGTCTCCTCTAACATTGGAAAAGAAGACTTGCAAATACGTCTTAGCCCCATTTTTGCAAATTATTTGAGTCCAAATTTTCTTGAAAATCAGTAAGACTGCATAACATATCTCTGAAAATAAGAACAATTATAGATCTCTGGGATGGTTTTGGAAATGTTACATCAGAATATTTACTTTGAGGTACTATGTGGGCAGAAGGATGAGTATCCCAATAGCAGAGTGTATTAAATAAAATCTATAGCTTTTGCTTATATTTTATACATTTATTTTGTCCAGCTGTTTAGGTACCTGGATTTTCTTGAATTCGTTTTTCATAAATGTAGAAGAATCAATTTAATCATTAAACCTGAAGCTTTAGGTTTCTGAAGTCAAAGGTTAGGTTCTAGGAAAGAACAGGGTAGTGGTAGATATGGAATGAATCAGAATGAAGTTAAATCTGTAACGATTTGGCTATTTTCAAAATTTGAAGACAGTGCTCCCAACACAATTTTTTTTTTCTGAGATTGGAGTCTCTGCAAGATTAACTTTATTTCTTTATGGGGGAAATTATAGTTATTTCCCTATGAAATGTGGATGTTGTGGAATGGCTGAACACAGACACTTCTTTCGTAGGAAGTGCTTTAAGTATGATGTACTTTCTCAACCATGGGACCCTCTGTGAAGACCAAGGAATGCTATAAAGAGCCAACAGGCTGGCTGTCCTAGAAAAAAGAGAGATTTTAAACTAAGAATTACAGAAAAGTGAGACATCAATCCATGAACAAGTGAGGACAAGACAGACCTAATCAACAAAACAGGAGTGAAGTGGGCCCATTTTAAGTGTATGCAGACAAGTAAGGGAGTAGTAAGATGATAGCATGATGGAAGAAACTTTCATACCTTTACTGGGAAATCAGCACAACTGGGCAACTCTCTCAAGTGCCTGTACCCTAATGCTTGCAGCAGGGGAAACAGTGTCCTGTGTTTGTAGAGCTACAGTCTCGGGTACTAGAGACATGGTGGGATAGCTCACCCAAGTGGATGGATACAGGTCCTTTAGGAAGGATAAGCCAGGACAGTGAGATGGGGGGACTGACCTTTAAGTGAGAAAGTAGGAGGAATGTACAGAGCTCTTCTAATGGATGAGCTAGCTGAGTGCTTATGGGTTGGAATTACAAGTGGAGACCAATGTGGATGATATGACAGGCGTTTGAATAGGAAGAAGTTGCAGTTAAGGCCTTCAAAAATCTGGAAAAAGCCTCATGTTCCTAGGCTGTGGTCCTCATAGGGGACTTTAAAATGTCTCTATCTGTGTGGGATGGGCAACACAGCAGGACACAAGCAATCCAGGAAGATTCTTTCTGGTGTGCAGCGATGATAACTTCTTGGCACAGGTGATTGAGAACCTGCTCTGCAGGACCCTGTACTTACAAGCAAGGAAGAGCTGGTCAGGAGTGGCCTTGGTGACAGTGACCTTGAAATGGTGGAGTTCAGGATCCTGAGAGGAAAGATAGAGGCAAATAGTAGGATCACAGTCATGGAATTCGGGGGAGCTGATTTTGACCTGTTTGAGAACCTGCTTAAAAGAATACCATGGGATACAGTCCTGGAGAGAAAAATAATCTAGGTCTGGATGATTTTCAGGAATGAACAACTCCAATCTCAAGAATGATCCATCCTGATTTTCAGGAAAACAGGCAAGGATGTCAGGAGGCCTGCATGGATGAACAAGATGCTCCTGACAGAACTCAAATATAAAAGACAAGAATGCATGTAGTCAGTTGACCTAGGAGGGAACAGAAGTAACTGTCTGAATGCAAAAATGAGATTAGGAAAGCCAAAGCCTTCAAGGAGTTGTATCTGGCAACTGTTGGGAGAGGGAAGGAGGAGGACTTTCATAAAAGGAAAACCAGGGAAAATGTGGTTCTGGTACCGAATGTGATGTCCTGATGAGAAAGAATATTGGAAAGGCCAAGGTACTTGATACTTCTTTGCTTTGGTCTTTACTGGGAAGATCTGCCTTCAGGAGTCCTAAGTCCCAGAGTCTGCTGAGAGCCTCAAGCAAGGAAGGCAGACTTATCTTTTGTCAAGGAAGATCAGGTTAGGGAACACTCAAATTGGATGTACACCAGTAGATGAGACCTGATGGGAATGCACCCATGAGTGCTGATGGAGCTGGCTCATATCATGGAGTTACATTTGGTTGCCTTTGAAAGGTCATGGAGTTTAAGATGAAGTTTTTGTGAGCTCCTGTCTTCAAGAAGGGTGAGCAGGAGGATCCAGCAAACTACAGGCCAGTCACCTTCACCTTGATCTCTGGGAAGTGATAAAAGCAAATTGTCCTGGAAACCATTTCTAAACACAGCAAAGAAAAGAAGACACAAAGTGGGTGGAGTGACTGTTAGAGGGACTGTCCAGGAAGGGAGTCTGTAGCATCTCCATCGCTGGGAGTTACTCAAAATCCAAACACAGCCCTGAGCATCCTGCTCACTTTGACTCTTCCAAGTCAGAGGACCAGACAATCTCTGGAGGTGCCTTTCTACCATTACAGTTCCATGATTCTGTGTTTTGAATAGTGAAATAGTTGAAGGAGCTGATATTCTCATGGCCATTTTGTGTACACAGAATTATCTCCAGTCAGCAAACAGGATTTTTCATAGTTAATTTGGTCACTTCAAATTTGAATATGCTGAATTTTATTTCTCTTGAATAATTTGTCCTATCTTGGATAGAAAGCTGATAAATTTGGTTTCTTCATAAATTGAGAGAAGTTTGCCAGTTGTTATTTCAAATGTAATTTTACTTCTTTCACTATTTTTAACAGCTCTTGTATTTAATTTCTGAGCGCAAGTCGCCATCTTCTATAAAGACTGTATTAAAAGTCTACAGTTTTGGTTTCTTGAAATAATTTTGAGAAGTTTTTACTTTGCATTTGAGCATCTTAATGCACTTACTCCTATAAATGTAAAAAAATATTTGGGTCTTTTTCCAGTATGAATAAAGATAGCAGTAAATACTGACACAGAGTACTTCTCATTCTCAAAGTGCTCTAAATTTGTTGTCTAATTAATATTCACAATACTCTTGGGAGGCTCATGTATTTAATCATGCTCATTTTATAAGCTCTGGGAATATGAAACGGTGGCACATGGGACCCAACAATCCTTTGCTTTTTTGCATTTTTGCCCCAGTACCAAAAAATTGATTTCCTACATGACACATTCAGAAAGTGTACATGGGGAAGGAGAAGTGACCTTGAACTGAGTCAAGGTCTGCTTTAGCATCTAGCTTGCTCCCAACCAGAAAGCTGTTTTCAGTCATGAACTTTCTTGCTTTCATTCCATGACACCAACACCAAAGAAATTTGATTTGGAGAGGAAATAAAAATAACTTAACTTTGTTGTTACTTTTGTCTTGAAAGTTGGTGTGAGATTTTTTTTTATGGTCTGTTTTTGTATAAGCTTTGCTCGTGAACATGTTTCAGCGAGTGACAAATGCATAGACTAAAATAACATTTTAAATGATATTTTGTAAAAAAATTAGAGCCTGACATTTCAGTAGCATTTCTGTTGTATGTCCCTTCCCAATCAATCGTGTTTTTACAGAGAGAGAAAAAAGCAGGGTAAGTACTTGCTTTTTTCAGATTTTTTTTTTAAGATTGATTAACTGTGCTACAATGATGGGAGGTATAAAATATTACTCGTCTGGAAAAGTATGCTGTGAATTGATAACAAGGGTAGTTGAACTATTTGGTTCCCTTAAGTTGTGTACTTAATTATTTCATAAGCATCCTTATTTGAAAAGTAGCAATGCTCTGTGTAGTGATCCTTGATGATTCACTCAGCCTACTAATACAGGAAAGGAAATATTTTACCAGTGTTAATATAAATATATATTGAATAAACTGATTGTGTAGTGAAGTGAGTCTCCTGTCTTGTCATCTTGTGTATTTCAAGAAAACACAGGTATTCAAATTCATCTTGCTCTATTTCTCTAGGTAATCTCCTGACTTGACAATGGAGGAGGTAACTGGCCTGTTTGGTGGTCAGATATTCTGCACTTGCGAGGAGAAAGCAAGTAAATTATTCTTTACTAGGAATTGTTGCTTGATTCTTATCAAACAATTTTCACTTGTTCGTTTTGAACAAGTAAGTTTTGTGGCACATGACCAGCCATTTCCCCAAACTTTAGTGTTGTGTTGCTTCAATGCCTTTCAAGGCTGGGTGCCAGTCTTACACAGTAGGCCATATGCCAGTGCTCCCCTATGAAAGTCTCACTGATGTTGTGGCAAAAATATGTGTATTCTGTGGAAAAATTGGGCTATGTTGGAAAGCCTGTATTATATGAATGGTAACTCCAGGACTCTTTGTGTCTCTCACTGTCTGACAAGTGCTGTTTACCTCGAGCAGTTTCTTGAATAAAGCTGACCTATCAAATGCTATTTTAGGTCTTTACGTCTGTGAATTAGCTACTGATGGAATTTTTGCTTGTTGTTGGTGATAAATTTGTTATATTTAGAGCAATGTTATCAAGTTCAAGGCTGGAGTCCCAATTTAAAGCAGAGCTATCTCTTGTCTTTAGTCCCAATTTAAAGCTGAACTGTCTTTTGTCTTTAGTCGTATGCAGACTAAAAGGTGTCATGAATAATGTCCCTGTGCTCCAACTGCTGCTGCTTCTGTGGTGTCCAAGACAGTTTTAGGCAATCACTACTACTAAAACAATAATCTATAACTAAGATTGAAAATCCAGTTTTACTTCAGCCTTGTAGCTGTTCTTTCCTGTGTAATTGAACGGATGTGGTTCACAATAGTTTTGTGAATTCTAACTTCCACTGGAAAATGGTATCTTTAGAGGTATTTTAATGAAACTCTTGACAGGAAATGTGGGGTTTTTTTTTTTTTGAGCCAGAGTGACAATGAGGGAGAGGCAAAGAAGTCAATACCCCAGACATTTAACATACTCTACTATCCTTAACTAGGGCACCAATTGGAACAGTTATCATTCACAACTGAGACGAGTGCTCTTTTTGGCTGTTGAACTGTGGGTCTGCTTTGAACTTCATATGAAGAACTAAATATCCCAGAGTTGTTCCCTATCAGCCTGTTGGCTGGTATTAGGATGCTTCTTTGAACACTGAGCTTCTGCTCAGTCAGGTAAAGCAGGGATTACAGGATGACTGGCCCATATCCTGAACGAGTGTCTCAACCAGTGAGCAGGTCAAGCCATCTTTTGTTAAAGACAGAGTGGGATATTTTGGTTTTTTGTTCTTTTTTCTCCCTTCATTACTTGTTTGCTTTGACACAAACATTTTTGTGTTTTGAAAAACATCAAGTGTGTTTTTCTGACACACTTGATTTCACATGAATGCTAAGCAATGGGATTTTTTTTATTTGCTGCATGGAAACCCTCTTGTTCCCAGGTTCTGTTTGTTATTTCATTTTCATCCAAGCAGAGGTGTCTTGTGAAGTGTGTGTAGGAATTTTGTCGTTGAAGTGCTGCATGCTTCTACTTTGGAACTGACCAAATTCATTGTGCTGATGACAGCCATTCCTACGTGTTAATACAGATATTGGTGTGCAGAAGGGGGTCACAGCTGGGTGTACTGACACAGACTAAACTTCATCCTTTCTCCCTTTTTTTAAATGTCATTATTGGGAAAAAAAAATGTAAGAGGGGTAACAGTCAGTAGAACAATAATAATATTTATAGTATGTTCAGTAAATAATTTTATAATGTTATTTTTGATTGATTGAATTGATACTGTAGTTTTGTACATAGAATAAGTTATTGTGGAAGGGATTAAAGAGATAAATCATAAAGGGCCATCTTCCCAAAATGATAAAAACTCCCCCCTCTGCCCCAAACTGAATGTTGTACCTGTCAAGGGTGTTAATAAATCAGGTAATACTGATTTTAAACCATCTGGTGCTTCACAGTAGTTATGAGATCTTCTAGCTTTAAATAAAATATTGATTCATGCAAATGACAATATAACAGACTCTGACATCCCCAAATATCCTTTCACACTCTGCTTCAGCCTCCTCCCTCTCTTCTCTCCTCTTCCTTCATTGATTTCTCTGTAGTAAAATACCAAAGCACTACATCTTGCCATCCCCTTTGAGCTAAAATTTCTGTTAAGAATTGTGAGCAGACAGAGACAGTAAAACTAATAAAGTAGGTCTGGCAGTCTGTATCCCAGCATCAATTTGAACTCGTGGTCAGCCTGAGCTTTGGTATGTTGTTGAGGCTGTTGTAAGTAAATTCTGAGCATGAACTTGTTGGACAAAGAGGGAATTAAGCTGGTCTGTGAAGCTATAGAGAGAGAGATGTAAGTAAAGAGCTAAAGGCAGCAATGATCTAGGAATGTTTATGCAGGTAAATTATCTGATATCTTCAGTTCTAGTTGTACATCATCCTTTAGGGCCTGACTTTCAGAGTGATGGTGTTGAATAATGCTGGGTGTAAATGTGTGTCTCATTTTTGTGCCTTGCAGTGGAAACAAAGTCAACACTGAGGATCTTCGGAAAGTAAAAAAATGGATGCAGCAACTGGGTTATCAAGCCTACTAGTTTCAGATAGGTTCAATAACTGTGTTGTAGATCTCATAAATGAAACTCTTTCAAAAGGAACTGTTTCTGTATTCTCTCCTAATTTTTACAAGTCTATTCACAAATGTTATTCCTCTCATGATCTGAAACTTTTATGAATTCCAGACAGAATATGTCCCTGTGAATTTTTATCATTGTTCTATTGCTTTTAAACAGTTTTCTCCCTCTACAAATTCTGGCATTTACTGTTGAGATGATGTGGTGGGTTGATCCTGTCTGGATGTTAGTTGCCCACCTGTTCTATCACTCTCTCTGTCCTCAACTGGACAAGGGAGAGAAAATATAATGTAGGGATTGTGAGTTTAGCACAGGGAGAGATCACTCACTGATGACCATTGTGGACAGGACAGACTTGACTTGGGGAAATTAGTTCAATTTATTACCAATCAAATCAGAGTAGTATAAAGAGAAAGAAAACTTAATCCTAAAGTACCTTTCCTCCTACAGTTCTCTCAGTGCTCAACTTTACTCCTGATTTTATCTACCTCCTCCCCCTCAGTGGCACAGGGGAACAAGGAATGAGGGTTGAGGTCCATGCATCACATGTTGTCCCTGATGTTCCTTCCTCCTAAGGGGGAGGACTCTTCACACTCTTCCCCTGCTCCAGCATGGGGTCCCTCCCATGGAAGACAGTTCTACATGAACTTCTCCAGTGTGAATCCTTCCTGTGGGCTGCAAGTTTTATGAACTGCTCCAGCGTGGCTCCCTTCCACAGGGTTCAGTCCTTCAGGAGCAAACTGCTCCAGCACGGCCTCACAAGTCCTGCCAGAAAACCTGCTCAAGCATGGTCTCCTCTCTCAATGGGCCCACAGGTCCTGCCAGGAGTTTGCCACAGCACAGGCTTCCTATCAGGTCACATCTGTTCCAGTGTGGGGTCTTCCATGGGCTACAGTAGACTTTTTGCTCCATTTTTAACCTCCGTGGTCTGCAGGGGCACAGCTGCTTCACCATGGCCTGCACCATGGGCTGCAGAGGAATCATTGCTCTGGGGGCTGGAGCACCTGCTCTTCATCCTTCTTCACTGACCTTGGTATCTGTGTAGTTGTTGCTCTCACATTCTCACTTCCCTCTCCAGCTGAAATTTTTCAGGATTTTTTCCCCTTTCTTAAATATGTTATCCCAGAAGTGCTACTGTCATCACTGATGAGCTTGGCTTTCTCACAGAAGCCACCCCTGTAAGCCCCTCATTGCCCAAACCTTGCTATGCAAACCAAATAGTTTTGCTAAGCTACAAAAGGAAGTCCTTCTATTTGGCTTCCATGAGTGACTTTTTAATTGTTCTCCTTCAGGGCTTTTAATTTTTATTTTTTTATTTTTAAATGGAAAAGCTATACACAGACTTCCAGATAAGGTCCCACCAGGGCCACATACGATGGCTTTTTAATTTTCTCCCCGACAACACCTCTTGCAATGTGCCCTCTGTCTCTTTCATAGCCATGTCACTCGCCTTGAGAGCAAAGGAAAGATTGAGCTTGCCCCAGCTCCAGCAGAGCACTCCATATGGTGCCATGTGGGAAAAAATGCTATCTAAACTGGAGGAGAGGGTTGTTAGTACAAACGCTTTGGGAGTGACTGAAGGAGATAACAAGAAACTGTATTGAAAGAAGCTATAAGGCTGGAGGGAGGTTATTAGTGGAGTTCCTTAGGGACTGACTTTGACATTGATCTTATTTATTATTTTCACTAATTACCAAAAAGTAGGATAAAAACAAGAATGTGCTAATGAAATTTGCTAATGGCTTGAAGTTGGAACTACATAAGAGACCAGGATTGACCTTGAATTGTGATGAATTGGAGATGGAAAGGAATTAGTATTTAAATCTTAAGAAGTTACACATTTGGACAAAAAAATAACAAGTATTTCTGGGATTCCTCATTCAGTGGGGCAGCAAAAAGTTTGAGGAATGATTAGCTATATAATTTAGTCAGAGGGTGACTGTGTATCTTGTTTAAAGTCTAGAGAGGTCTGATGCTCCCACCACTGGAGGGAGACAAGGACCAATGAGAACAAACACTGATAAATGTCAGATGATGTGTGAATTCACGTGTAAGAGATGGAAGCAAGTCTGCCCCTCATGAAGGATGTTATCTTGTACAGATATCTGTCTTCAGTCATGCCATGTCGAAATGGACAGTACAAGATAAGGTGTTGAAATGGAGGATGCCAGAGGCGTGTGCAGAGCTGCTGTTTTATTTGGGGCACGTGTTGTTTTGAGGTAGTTACTTTAAGAAAAGGGAAAAAAAAAACCCAGTGAAAAACCAAATACAATCCCAAACTAACTAATTGGGAAATGCAGTTGTCTTGAATGAAAACAATACTGAGGATGATGATGGAAGCACCTCTTAAATGGCTGCTCTTAATCTGTGCTCCCTGAAAAACTGCAATTAGTTTATTTTAAATTTATTTTTTTAACTGTAGTGGAATTGTTCTGTATTACTGTTTACAAAATTGGTACTATTGCATAAGAGCTAATAGGCTAATTTATTTTTATATTTTTTTTATAGAAAATAAAGGAACTGCAGACAAGCCAAAGAGACTCAATTAAAGACAAAGCACATGTACAGTCACAAATAGAGATGTTAACAATGACATCAAATTTGAAGTAGAGGAAATATTTGCAAAGAAAAGAGAATAATCACTTAATCCTGTTCTCTGCTCCAAACCGATATGGAACATTAACAAGACTGAGAGATTGCAGCTGCAATGATTGTTTTCTAAATGTGGGAAAAAAACAGTTAAAGGAATAAGAATAGATTAGACTGGTCCTAATGTAATGATTGCTCTCACTGTTCTTTCCCATGCTGTTAGTCTGGATGTCCTGTCTCCACTGCAGAAAATGCTGTACAGGCAATGCTGTCTATCTAGCCAACGTGTACAGTACCTGATCACAGAAATCTGTGGTGTGTGAATTTCATAGTCTGTTTTAAAAGGTAGGATTGGAGGGAATTGCAGCAAATCAAGAAGTTTCTTTGCAGTCTGTAAACCAACTTTTTCCTCTTTTGTTTGTCTTGTTTGCCAGAACATTACTTCCTGACTGGAAATGCCCCCACTTGTTTTTTCTCATTTCTTCCTATTTTTTTTGTTGTTATGGTGGCTTATTTGGGCCAGTGTCCTTATTTAAGCCAAAATTTTCCTCTTTGTTGTAAAGCTCCTGGGGACTTACGTGAACACTTGGCTGTTTTGGTAGAATTCTCAGTGGTGCTATAGCAATCATGTTCACAGGATTTAGCACCTTTTGATGCAATTTAGCTCTGGTGATACTTAAGCTAGTGTTTCACCTGAAGTCTGCAGTTCTTTTACTCCTTCATGAATATGTTAATGAATTATTTCACACTCTTTAAAAAATATATCTTTGCAGTCACAGAGCCAACTTGGCATCTTGGGGTGGTATTTAAATAACTTCATGGAAAATGTATCAGTCTAGTTTTTTTTTTTTTTTTAAAGGATAGTGAATAAATTCAGTGTGGCATGAAACTGGCAGCTCCATTGCAAAAAAACATTCAGTGAAAATAAATTATGCATTTTTTTGTTGTTAAAATAGTTCAGAAAATACACTCTCAAATGTTATTTTAATTACTACCTTTATTCTACTGTTTCTAAATAAGCTTTCTAGTAGGCAATTTACTACCTGAAATCTGATATTCTAAATGTTTCCCTGTTTCCTAATGTAAAATGTATCTTTTATGATCACTCTCAAATTCTAATTTTTTCCTGTCAATCAAATTGATATTTCAGTCTGTTTGTTTCTTTATATATATATAAAGACACAGGTGCATAATATTATAATTTTTTTTCATGTTGTATCTTTTCTCAGTGTTCTTCATGTATGAATGTTGCTGTAGTAATTACCTGTCCTCCAACTTCTTTATGATTTGGATTACTTTTATTCTAGGTAATTTCTGGGTGTGCTCTCAGACTAATAAATACTGCACTGTTTTAAAGTTCATTTAAACCCAAATCTTATGTATAAATTAGAGTATATTAGTACTGAATGTACTAATGTATATGTAATATACTGAATGTATATTAGTACTGAATTACAAGTGGTTTTTGTGTTTGCAGTTTCTGCTATTTTTGTGAACTATTAGAAACCTCATTAAAAAAGCTTGACAACAAGAGCCATACAACCTACTTTCCAGATCAAAGTAGTTCAAAGAAATCTAGATATGCATATATATTTTCATTAATATTGTATTTTTACCAAAGCCTGCTCTGGTTATTAGACATTTTTTCAATTGCCATCAGTGAGTTTGTACAAGAGTTTTGAATTTACAATGCTTGTAGCATGCTGGGGTTATTCATGTAAACAAATACAAATCCATCTTTTGATTTGAGGGTAATTATTTCAACTGTTATGACCACTGAACTTCAGTATTGCAAATTCTGTACCATCAGAACCTGTTGGAGGAAACAGTTCTATCAACTGACCCTAGAGCAAGTGGCAGTTTGGGGAATCTGATTTTGGAGAAATGTTGTGACTTACCAAAGACTGACTTGGAAGTCCTTGCCAGAACAGGACTGCCAGGTACTGGGATAGTGTTCTGATTCCTTTTTCTCTTCTTAGTCTCTGTGCCCTAAATGCATCCTCTCTCTTCCTGTCAGCACAGCATCTTGATAATGAGAATTAACTGATTTCTGTTGCTGGAGCCCTTGTTGGCTGTGTAGTTTTCTTTAGCTCCATGAAAATGCAGGATGGGGAAGGGGAGCATCTTCTCTGGTATTCCAGTTTACTCATGGCCTCAGTGGACCTGTGGGTAATGGAAGGAAAGGTACTGTAGTGCAGACAGTTGAAGAGAACTGAAATCTAAACTGTATATATTCAAGTGTTGAGAGGAAGTACTTGTCAATCCTCAAAATAAAGAAGATTTGTTTAAAAACAACAGCAAGAGCTTGTCTCTTTCTGTTTATGAAAGAATAGGTTTTAGGTCCTAGCTATCAGTTGGATGAGGAGCATTCAAAAGCATCAGTTACTCCTTTTCCTGTGTGCTCACTCAAGGGTGCAAAGGGTTTGGTGCACTTGGGTGCAAATGCATCCAAGGGTTTCAAAACTTCAGAAAAATATTTCGTAATGTGCCGTTGCAGTGCAGTAGACTGTGTTTGGGTCTCTTAACATTTGTATTTTGGATGCTTGAAACACTAAGAGAAGATGGTTCAGTATGGCACCAGAGAGTTTGCTGTTGATTTGTGCTAGCCCTAGTAAGTCATTTAGTCACAACCCGAGTCTCACGTCCCATCTGTCTAAAGTGAGGGATTATAACTGAACCCTCCAGGGAACTAGAATTGTTTTAGTTCTGCAGTACATGTTCCTTGGTGAACTGTTTAGAGTTTAAGGTCTTCCTAAGACAGGCTGGGACAGAAGTTGGCACTGTGACTTCAAGATGTGAATCCCCCATGTCTCTGTTACGAATAGGCTTCTGCTGCATACTTTGTCTTGGGGTGCCTCCAGCGCTTTAGGGAACGGCAAAACGTTGATGAAAATAACCCTGTGAAATTTTCCTTATAATAATGATGGGGATGAATGTTTTCCTTCTCTTCAAGATGGGCAATGTTTAAAAATGTGTTAGCAGGTGCATTTGGGTTAATCATGACTGGCTGGTTGTTCTAAAGTGTAACAGTCTGCTTTACATCAGATGCCAAGTTGTTGTCCTCCCCCAGCCATCGTCGTCACCCATGGTCTCTTGCCGCAGCTTGTAGGCAAGCCTTGAAGGGGTGTGGGCTTGAACCTCCAACCCTTGGCCACCTGTGGAATGAGAATTCTTTGTTAATACTTGGAACATATTAATTTTAAAAGGAGTTTTGCTTGAATATAAATTACAGGAACAAAATTATCGCCTAGGATTTAAAGAGAACTTAATTTTCAAGTACAGTAAGAACGCTAGTCTTACACGGGGGTATGAATAGCTTTATATTTAGATGCTTGGGGGAAAAAAAAGAATCTGTGTATAGGACATGCTGCTATGTGTTTGCTTGTCTTGCTTTAGTAACACACCACTTTAATTCTGTTGTTGTTGAGTTGAAATTTGCCACTATGAAAGAGTCGTGAGAGATCTGGATATTTTGGATCTTGGTGAGTCCTATCAGGATTCTTATATATAGTAAGACTAGAGCTCAGCCTGTCCATGGTTCAAAACAGCAGGTTGTGAGTCAGCCCCAGTCAGATGTTCAGCGTGTGTCAGCAAGGGGCTATGGCCGAGGGACTGATTTTTGTTTTAATACTTTGTATTCTAAGAACGTGCAGACACACAATGCCAGTGAATAGCAATTTCATATTTACTGCCTTTGTTTCTAATGCTTCATCCTTGCTGAACAGTGACTATAATTAGAATACTTCTGTAGTGAAGTTCAGCTTTTGTAAGCCAACTTGTTGTACATATCCTATGTAGTAGGATACCCAGAGAAAGGCATCCTACTCTGTTGAAATGGAATGTGTTGTATGTGTCAGAGGATGCCAGCTATATTGGCCCCACCTAAAGGGATGCTGAATATTTGCATGCTACCAAAAGTCTCAGTTCATTTTCAGAGCTCCACAGTTCAAGAATCAATTGGATTTGCATATCCCAAAAGTTCAGGAATTGATTTCCTAAATGGTGATATTCAGGGCATAATGATCATGTCTGCCTGTTATTATATGATCAAATATATTCCATGGAGGGTGAATTATTTAATCTCTGTGGAAACATGGAAATTTCATGATGCATTAGGACTGTAATGGATGCTTTTTTTTTTTTTTTT
>VZRZ01003373.1:0-51148 GCA_013398175.1 Climacteris rufus | reverse complement strand
TTTTTTTTTTTTTGCAAAAGAATGAAATCGTTCTGTCTTCTAAATATATGATCTGTGATGCCTTGAAGGCTGCTTGGAGAGGTAGATAATTAGCTACCCCACAGCCTAGAGAAATAGCTTGGAGATTTTTAGAAGCCTTATGCAAATGGTTTGGGATATTATACAAAATTAGTTTCAGTTAGGCTCAAAATTATCTAATTTAATTATTGGGAAAAGTAAATCTTTGCGAAAAAAAGGAAGCAGAAGACAGGGCAAAAAAATACATTGGCATATGGACTGCAACAATTAGATAGTGATGGATTTATGACTGCTATTCACTTTGTAGATGTTCACCTTTAAGGCATCTGTAATGACTTTCTTTTATAAGACTCTATCAAAATTAATACCCTTGACCACAGGTGAAATAATTACTTAACGGAATTAAGCCCTGTCGCTGAATATGGCTGTATCCTATTTTAGCGAACTGTGAACTCAGTTGGTAAATCTACAGCCTCCTGGGAAGTTGAAGTCCCAGCTTATCCTGCACATTTTGCTTGAAGTTTCAGGGAGTATTTGGCATGGAGAGGTCAGTTTTCTGAAGGGGAAACTTGAGTTTTACCAGGACCGCTTTCATATGTGCGTGAACTGTGGTGGTCTGTTTTATGCCTGTGTGATGTCTCCAGCAGCCTTTCATTCTCTATCTTGGTTATGGGTGCATCAAATTTCTCCTTAATCCAGGGAAGATGGTCAGGAGATTAGAGGAACAGGTGGTGCACAGCTGATTGCTGGTGGCTAGCTGTTAGCTGCCTCTTCAATATGCAGGGCTCAGGCAGAAAGCAACAAGGAAAAGGAAATATACTGGAAGCTTCTCAGGCCTTACAGCTTGGCCTGTGCTTTGGTGGCTGAACTGAGACCAGAGGAACTGTGAACTGGCAGTTGTATGGCCTGAGGGAGCTGGGAAGTCTGCCAAAGCAGGACGGTACAAGAAGGGACTACTTGGGTTGCATGGAGGATAATATGAGGTATAGAGCCTTTTGGGCTGGTTGGATGGATCAGCAGTGTCTGTTAAGGAAGAAAGAAGTGCAGATCACTGTTGGTATGATGGACAAGTGGGTTTATTGCAGATAGACCTCTGATGATTCCATCAGAGCATGTAAGATTTATACCTGCTCTTCATGAACAAAATTTCTGCAACTTCAGTGAGCTCTTGTTCTTTTTCAACATGCATGATGGTTTTGTAGAGATATTCTAACAACTTAAACTGTGATTCAGCCACTATAACATCAAATTCTTTGTGCAGTCTTGAATACGTGTTTCTGCAAAAAGCTTCCTCAGGCAATGCCAGCTTCATTTACTGATTTTTGAACATATGCTGAAGTTTACATCTAGGATGTTTCCTTGTGAACTCTTAATTTTCTTCTGGAGCAGTATTTTGTGGGCAACTTCAAGAATATAATTTGGAGTTTGATTAACTACAGTAAAAGCTTATAAGTGAAAGTTATTGTGTACATTTATCAGTAAAAGATGTTACTTCAAAGGATGAATACAGTTTCAGTGAAATGCAACAGCAGATTGAAAGAGTTAGATAAATATCACAGCTTTAGGAATATATATAGTACATTGTTACTATAAGATACATTGAGAATATACTATTGACGATAACAGGCACAATTTCTGATAATTTATTATATAGCTCTGAACAAAGGGTACTGTTGACCTGTAGTTAAATCACATTTGAAATGCAAGACTGAAATGCTGTCCAAGAATTCCCCCTGGGGCCTTGCAGCTTGGTGAAAGAAATTTATAATGATACACTGTGGGACTGAGAAGTGTGGTGGTTTTTTTTTGGACATATTGGTATATGCTCACATTAATCCTAAAAGAAAAAAGTTCTGTACAACTGCACATTTACAAGAAACTATTTTACAACATTTACTAGCTTTTTTTGCATCTTCAGGATGTTGCATTTTTTCATTTATGTGTTGCAGTTTCTTGATGAGGACATCCTTGTTTTCAGTTCTCTGTCACTTGAACAACTGGGCCAAATGTGTCAGCTGGAGAGAAGAGCCAGGGAAAAGCAGAAACCTGGTTAGAAGCTGAAGGACAGGTTAATGATCTGTTATAATAAAACAAAAGAGACAAACCAACACTGACACAAGAAGTTAGCCAGTCCATTTTGGGACAGCAAAGCTTTTTCTGCCCCAAACAATATATGACAGTATAGGAAGATTGCTTGTATCTTGCCTGTGCACATTGAATTTCTCTGCACTTCTCTGTGATCGATTCTGGAGATACTGCAAAAAAAAAATTAAAAATATCCAAGAGAGTCTTAAACTTTTTTGTTGTTGTTGTTAAACTTCTAGTTGGAGAAAGACTTTGTTACATTTTGTTTATATTAGTTTTAGATAGATACTTATTGCTCTTTGCTTACAATAAGCTGTTGAAACTTGAGGCTATAACCCTTTCTTTACAAGAAATTAAATTTTCTCTTTTACGGCGTTTTATTGTTACTGTGATGTTCCTCTGGAATGGTTCAAGAATCCTTTCTAGGAACTGCAGCTCCCCATAACGTATGCTGTTAGCCAAAATCTACACCATTGAGCAGAAACTCAAACATTGGTATTATCTTCCTTTGATTTCCATTTGAGCACCAGGAACATCATTTCTAAGCATAATGTCTTAAACACGAGGAAGAACTTTACTCTGCGAGTGACCAAACACTGGAACAGATTGCCTAGAGAGGTTGTGGGGTCTTCCTCACTGGAGATATTCAAGAACTGTCTGTATGCAACCCTGTGCCATGGGCTCTAGGATGGCCCTGCTTGAGCAGGGAGGTTGGGTCAGATGACACACTCTGGTCCTTTGCAACCTTACCCATTCTGTCATTCTGTGGCTCAGGTTTCATACATACTGATCAGACCTAATCTCTGATAATCTGACTCATTTTCCTCATGTAGCAGTATCTTGATGACAAGACGTTTTGAAATCTCGGAGTATCCAGTATGTAACCAGCCACCTTTTTTTAGTCTTCAAATATGCAAATGATAATAAGTTCTCCTTTCCAGATTGTATTCATGTTTGCAGTGCAGTCTTAAAACTGGAAACTGAGTGCAAAACTTAGTGTGAAGCCCCTACTTTTCAATCAGGCGTTGGCCATTACTGGTAACTCATAATACTCTAACTTTATAAAACCAGCTTTTAATTGTTAAAGCATGAAAAAAAAAGCTTAAAACTAAAAACTTGATATTGCTATTAAACTTAGATCTGAAAGGGGATCTAGTACTTGGAAGACCTTGGTTGAAGCAAATGGAGAGAAACATGACTTTTTTTTCCACAATGCTGTAACTTTTATGATTGATTTATCTCCTAGTTTAGAATGATAAATAATAAATCGTCTTTCAGCAAAGAATTAAAATATTATTCTTGCATTCAGATACATTCTGAAACGCTTACTAGTTATGGACAGCCCTAATTATGTGCTTAAACACTAAGAGAAATTTCTCAGTATTTGTGATAGCCACAGTGCCAGTAAAAATACAGACAGAGGAACACATGCTGTTTGGCTTAGAGGCAAGAAGGAGCTAATGTTCTGTAAGCATCCAGAGGGAGAGTATTTGTTTTTTTTTTTTCAAAACATAGAGGAAAAACACTGGTTAAAGTCAAATGAGCTGTTAGATAGCAACAAATGGTCCTTTGAAAGCCAGCACTCTTTGCCTCACAAAAAGCAAAGGAAAAATCTTCCCTAGTTAATTTACCTTGACTTTAATAAATATCAAGGGTTCTCTTCCTTCCAGGCATATATTGACTTGCTAACCTTCTTCTAATCTGTCTTAATCTTTGTCAATATTTACCTCTTCATGCAATAAATACTGAGAAGTCAACAGAACCCAACTTCATCTCTGTTTTTGAACTTGTGCCATTTCTTTGCCCATTTCAGTGAAATTCACATAGAGCTTGAGAAGAAATGTAACTGCTGTTATGCAGTTTGTAGTAATAAACTTGAACTGTTTAGACTTCTGGCTGTTAGAACTGCCACATTTCTATAGGGCTAAAAAACCCACAGATATTTTTGACTCTATATGTATTCCTTGTCAAACTGAATATAGGATTGCTATACTGCTAAGCAATCAAATTCCTTATCAAATTCAGTGTATTAGACAACTTATAATAAGGCTCCTTAGATGGCTGGTTCATGAGATGATCACAAAGTATCCTGTGCAAACATGTACTTCTCTAAAAACTAAATGATTACAAGCATATTTTTTAAAATAAAGTGTTGGTATCTGTTCATTTTACTGATCTGTTAGGACGCATTCTGCTATACCTCTCTGTTTAGAGGTTCCTGGGAAAAAAACTGTGCAGCAGTGGAGGAGGCTGGAGGAAACTACTGGTTTTGTTTGACTTCAGTGTCTAGTTATGCTGCTGACTGAGGTGACAGGAAAGGGAATCTTCACGGAGTCAAAACCCAACTAAACCCCCTTGATCCCTAGGCAGGTACTCAGTAGAGCAGAGCTGAGCTGCGGTGTGGTGCTGAGGACATATTTCATGTCTCTTCTGGCACTGAACACACTGAGTCAGATCCCTCTAATGCCTGCTCCCCATGAAATCTGAGTATGTAGAGTTGCTACTGCTGCCTCTTGAGGTTTAGAGGGTGTGGGAGCTGTTGAGACATCTGCTGCCTGCATAGAGCTCAACTCAGATGGTCTTCCCAGACGAACTTCTCTGTCCTCATTGCATCCTTAAACTTACTTAACTAAGCTTGACTAAGCTTTCAAAGGTCTTGTGCATACTGAAAATCTTCTTTACTACAACCTTGTTGTTCAAGGTGAAATATTTGCTCCTTGAAAAATGCTGGCTTGATTGAAAACAATTTGGTCTTGGGTTAGATAATGGAAGTATTGACTAATGGCTTCCCTATACATGATTTTTTTCTCATCTGAATGTTAGCCTGAAAGTGTCAGGTGACTAAGAGCAATCACTCAGATATAGTATGTGCACACAGAGGGGAAAGCCCAGTTTAAAAGTACTTCCAGAAACAGAAGTACTGATATAACTTCATGCTGACTTTGGGAAAGTAAAATCTGAGAAGGAGGGGAAAGAGTTGAAGGAGGCAAGAATGACTTCTGAGAAGAAAGGGAGCTTGAGTTATTATCTGCTCCCCCAGTTGTGATCTACGTTCCATCTCAAATCCCTCAGTCACTGAGTGGATGTCTGATGTCATAGTGTTGTAGTTCACTGCCAGTGCTGAGTCACCCAGAATGTGTCTTTGGTGCTGATTAACAAACTGCTGCGGACAGGAATTAGCAATATTTTAATGATTTTTATGGTATTTAATAGAGCTGGTTTAATGTTTTCCAGCTGAATTCTTTCTCACTTCAGAAAATTAAAACATTTCCTGAGAAATTACCTATTTCATTGAAAATTTTGGGCATCAGTTTGTTGGAACACCTTGTTTCCATTTCTGTGTCCTTGTGGCATGAAACTATAATGGATAGTGAAAATTGCAGCCTCCTTCCCTCCTTCCCTCCTTCCCTCCTTCCCTGTTTGAGCCAGGAGGGATTTCCAACTGTACAAATTTTATAACCAAGGAATCAAGGGGAAAAATTTGGATTATCTCCAGGAGTACAGAGCCATCGTGAGTTTGAGACCTGAGTTATGTCTTGGGAGAAAACTGCACTGAGATCCAGACCAACTTTGGCTGTTCAGTAGCCCTGTTAATTAGCACTATATCTGGACATAGCTGCATTCCTTGATACTCATTAGTAGGAAATTGTAAAATAAATTATAAAACCCAAAGGGCATTAAATGTCTTTCACCTCAGATACTGAAAACAAGCACTGTAGTAGGAATAGGAACAGGCCATTCATGCTACTGCTTTCTCTTCCTCTGAAATTTCATGTCTTATTAAAAACCTTCCCAGTAGGATTATTGGGCTGGAATTATACATTAAAATGAAAACACAGTAGTTATTTTCTTGCCTACAAAACAAAATGGTTAGCATAACAGTATATTGTTTAGAAAAGTCAATTATACCTCAAATAAGGAGGAGAAAAAAACTTAGCAATGTCTTCTGAGACTAAGCCTCTGCTGAAATGTGTTGGATAACAGAGCAGTGATGTAACTGGGGGTGCAGAAGCATTTTGGTGTCTGCTTTTGTGAAGATTTGGGACTGATTGAATCAACCCCCCTGTGAGAGTGGCAGTCCCATTATGTTTGTGGCAGGTTGACTGGTGTAATGTTTTTTTTTCTGAGGTTATCAGCATGTTCAATCAAAAAACTAATATGTGCATTATTGCTTTGCTAGGTTTTAAGCCCTTTTCTCATTATAGGTATCGATCTTGATTAAAATCTGTTCTCCAAATGTTTGGTTCCATTGACATGAAATGATTCTCATCATCTTTTCTACCAGAGGGAAGGTATCTTCATTCAGGTTAATTGCTGGTGCCTGATGCTAAATGCAAACATCAGACTACTGCTCGAGGTGAAAATTCAAAACTGGGAAAAAAACCCGCAAAAGCAAAAATCAGCTGTTAAAATATCCTTTCCATCTCTATTTACCAGAACAGTGAGCTTTCCTTTGGCATTGCAATATGCTAAAGAAAATCGCATTAATACTGTTTTGAAGACATAAAATTTTCAGCTCTTTGTCAGTAAATGTGTATTGTTCCTTTTCTTTTTTCCACCAAAAGCAGAGGGAGGGGAAGATAGTAGCAGACAGAAGTGGGTATAGAAATACACAACAATAAAAACACAATAACCCAGTGCCAAAAGGAGGAGTGATGTAGAGACGTGTTGAATTTAGACAAAACCAGAAATCCTGCTATTGTAATCTGAAATATGTGGGTGGACCCTCGTGTCAATGATTGTGGTGATGTGCACAGACATAAAACTCCAGTCAGAATTTGCAGGAAGGTTTAACTTTTTCCAATAGATAACTTGCTCAAATATACTCAGAGATGTATACATATAGAAAAGTATTTTCTATCCAAAGCTTTATTTATGATGATGCTTTGTTTACTGTATCTTTGTTGTGATAAAAGCAAACCTCTGCTAGTCTCAAGATGTCCTGATGTTTATCTATCTACACACTGCACACCACAGTTTTCCAGGCAAAGTTCAAAAAAGCCTAGGAATTGCATACCAGGTGGGCAGGAGGAAGCTTTTTAAGCTTAGCAGGGATGTGTGACTCAAAAATTTCCAGATTTGTTTGGTTTAAAGTGTTCATAAACTTAAATAAACTGTCCCAATGGCAAATGATCCCCATTTAACATCTGGGCTTTATTCCTTTTCAGAAATGGTTTTGGCTCTGTTTCTTGCTTCTATATCTTGCTATGTACTTGTGTGCATGTAGGTTTCTTGCAGATAGTTAGAAGTCATCCTTAAGTTACTCTTAGTATAACAGACTGATTTTTTTTCCCAGCAGAGCTATCTTTTGTAGCCCTTGGTAGAGACTGTCATCATGTAGCCGCTTGCCAACAAGTGTGGCAGCTTTCAGACATTAGCTCAGAAAGGGCTTGGGTCCATTACAACAAAGCAAGAACTCCTAATGTCCTTTGCTGATTACTGTGTCTAGTGATCACAAAGGGCCTTGGGGCAAGTGTTATTTCTTACAGCCAGGTGTCCAACTCCTTACCTGACTCCTGTGATATTTGGAAGATAAATCTGTGCAAAAACCTGAAAGAATATTTCCTTTCAATATGACAAACTTATTTCAATCTAGGTCATACCTGTTCTTTAAAATACAATTAAAAAAGAAGACAAGTTGCATATGTGTAATTTCACCTGTCTTCCATCATTTGTCCCTTGTCTGAGAAGCAGAAATTCTATGGCATGCATCTGAAAAAAGAATAAGGTTATTTACCTTTCTTCACAAAAAAAAAAAAAAAAAAAAGCTAAGAACAAAATAAATGAATGCTGTCTTAAACCAAAATAATTTTTTTTACTGAAATTTCAAATGAGTTTAAACTGTCATCCTTGATTTCCTTTGTCTAAATGGAGTTGCACCTGTAGTAATAAGGTGGGAAGATAATAAAGTCACTCTTATGCTTTAGGGATATTTCTTTCTTTTTAAGAAGTCCCATATATTAATGAAGCAGATGGTCACTAGCAAGAGTTAGAATGTAATTGAATTACGATACTCAGGTTTGGTCAAATCAGAAACTAAATAGAAGTATGCTTATGTGCTGGTTCTGGCTGGGGTAGAATTAATTGTCTTCACAGTGGCTGGTATGGGGCTGTGTTTTGGATTTGTGCTGAACACAGGGTTGGTAACATAGAGGTGTTTTGTTATTGCTCCACAGAGCCAAGGCCTTTTCTGCTTTATGTACTGCCTTGCTGGCCTCCCAGGAAGGTGGGGGTGCCTGGGAGGAGACACAGCCAAGAGAGGTGACCCCAACTGACCAAAGGGGTATTCCAAACCCTGTGATATCCTGCTCAGCATATAAAGTGGGGAAAAGAAGGAGGAAGGGGTGGATGTTTGGAGTGGTGTTGTTTGTCTTTCCAAGTCACCATTACACATAATGGGGCCCTGCTCTCCTGAAGATGGCTGAACACCTGCCCATGGGAAGCAGTGAGTTAAGTCCTTGTTTTGCTGTGCCTGTGTGTGACTTTTACTTTCCCCATTAAAGTGCCTTTATCTCAACCCATGAGTCTTTCTTTTACACTTCTGATTCTCTTTGCAATCCAGCAGGTATGGGAGCTAGTGAATGGCTGTGTGGGGCTTGGATGCTGACTGGGGTTAAACCACAACAGCTTGAAACAAAAATAATGATATAAAAATGCATTTAAAATCTTCTGTTTCGAAATATTTTCAGAGACATCCTCTGCTCCTACCGTCTTGAATCTCCCTAGAGATAAACTCTTACAAGATAGGATAAACTTTTAAGGACACACCTTCAATCTCACTTGTCATTTATCTTGTTATTTGAAGTGCTACATGATAAATGACCTCGTGAAGATGCAATATTTGATGCTCTGCACCTCTCTGTTTTTATGCTTTTAATAAAGCGTTTCCTAGCAAAACTTCAAATTTTCTCTTTAGTGAATTTCCCAATGTGTTTGGATTTCAAATGTTTTCATTCTGTCTAGTTCTGTGTGACACTATTCTGGTTCTTGTGAATGACATTTAAATGATCATTCTTAGGTAATGAATATAATTCTACTCAAAGAATTAATTTCAGAGAAAGTTTGTCTGCAACAGAGTTTTTAAAAAAGGCAAAAAAGCTCATCCCAAACCACACAAGATTGAAGAAACATTTGGCTTTTTTGCATCTAGTTTTCACTGTGGAGGATCAGAGGAATACTGAAGTGATCAGTTGTCAGTCATTACACCAGTGACACTGTTTCTAATTTGATTTAGCTTCAGATTAATTGAAACAGACAGTATTGATTGCCACTGAAAGAAATGGAAGTTATTTCATATGACAGAAGTCAAATGGGATGGTTTGGAAGATGAGTCCAACTCCTACACAGACATGCTTATTTTTTGTTTTCTATTTGTCCTTGAAGGAAAGAGGTCTGTTTGAATTTGTAAAGAGACGCTTGTTCATAGTTGAACGTGTTACGCGTGATCCAGTCTACTGCAGTTTACAAAGGCTTTCTAGTCCTTGGTAGTTTTTGGATGCCATCTTGAATGATCATATACTTGAGCTGTCAGTTTTTTCTTATCTCAGAATTTCTCTTTTACCTTCAGAAACCTGTAGCTGCCCAGGGCCTAGTTGCCCAGGGCTTCTTTTGAGAAAGTCGTCTTTCCCAAGCAAGCTTTGAAAAACAACAAGATAAGCAGTGTGGACACCTGCTGTTTTTCCACAGCTGTTTTGACTCAAGGCAGAATGTGTTTTGATTTAGGTGGTGTAGAACCCAGCCAATCATACCGGGGGCGGGATGACTACTGATCATCTAATTGAAGTTCCTACTATGTATAAAGGGAAATAGGACAATAAACTCTCTCTCTGCTGCTGCCTTCACTGAGCTGGTTGTGTGCTTATTTGCGCATCTAGAGTGACAGAAACCTATATCTTCCTCCTTTTGCCAGAATTAATCACCTCGTATTTTGTTACTTGTTGCCTGCCAGAAATTTCAGTCAGAAATAACCAAGAACTAGTTTCTGGATCTTATCTATCAGATTGGGCAAAAAGGCCTATAGCATTAATACAGGTCAATGAATTGCTCTTGAAAAAATAGGAGCGTCACCTAACAACATAATTAATTTTATCTTGTTCAATGAATAGTTGTTTCATTTCTGAATCAAGCCTGAATTTCAAATATGGCAGCCAGACAGAGCTTTTATAAGGCTCATCCTAAATGATGCTTTTCACTGGTTTTGCTTAGTGTTTGAGTCTACATTAATAAGAAAAGGCTGAACTGGATTTCACTTGCTTCCTGGAAATAAGGTCATAGCATGCACAGATGCAGGAAATTGAGCCACAGGATTTTAATGAAAAACTTTACCTGCAAAGTTAATCTGTGCTAAGAAAATTAAAGTGGGAAGGAGGCTTTCATTTACTTGCCCTACCACTCTCTGAAGAAATAACAGCACGTACCAGGGCAGTAGCACTTCTTTATTCCCGAAGCACTGCTCAGCTGCTTAAGAAGAGGCCCTTGTAAACCTGTGCAAAATGCCACACAATGACTTCTATTGGAACAAGGAATGTGCACACGTAATCTTCCAGCTTCCTCGTTCTGCTAGTTTTCCACCAAATTCTGCTTCTGGTTCCTACAGTGCTGCGGGAGTGGGAGGAATGGCTCTAAATCCTGTATTAATTTCTGTGAAGATATTTTGTGTTTGACTTCATATGCTGCAGTCTACAAGCAGTCTGAGCACTTTGAGTTTGTTAAGATGCCTATAGGGATGGGGTTTTCCTGGATGTAAGTGTGGCCTAAAGCATCATAATGTCCAAGCAGAAGGAGCTTCTGTGTCAAATGAAAAATAAATCAATATGAATTGATATGTGTGCTGTAGCTGCTCCAAACTGTCAGTCAGTGCTAGAGAAAGATATCCTGGGTTTTGGAAGAATTCTGAGGGTTTGCCAAGCAGTGATTCCCTAAGGAGGAAGTTTTCATTTCTGGTAATGTGCTTGATAGAAGTTTGTTTCCAATTCCATTGTGTTCAAACATGTCATGTTTGTCGTCTAGGTGGATTGTTTTAGGAGTCATCTGCACAATTGGTATACAGAGAGGTTCAACACTGCCTAGTCTACACACATGGACATGTAACTTCCTATTTTAGGCCAGATTTTTGTCAAGTTTCAGAGCTTACCAGCCCCCTAGGTTGAGGAGGACTGCATCACTACTGTTCTCAAGCTGGCTGCAACATGACAACCTCACTTAAATTTAGAAGGGTGTTTTTTGAATATAAATGTTAATAATTTTTTTAAGGGCAGTCTAAATTCTGCTCCAGAATGTTTTCTGTAATCTCTGGCCTAGTAATAAGATACTCAAAACTCTGCTTTTCCCTCAGTCTGTCTTGACTTTGTCTCAAAGTAGGACTGTTCTATAGAATTTATTTTTTGATTTGGGTATATTATTTTGATTTGGGTATATTTGGGTCAAGTTGGATAATTTAAAAGAAAATCTTGACAAAGTTGCAGTCATATATTCTTAACACATCCCTGTTTCAAAGTAGAATAATTGTTGCATGTCTTCCCACCAAGGTGTTGACAGAGGAGCTGGAGCAGTTGAAGTTAATTTCCTGGGTGTCCATCCTTCCCTTGAGGAGAGTCAGAGAGACAGAATGTGTCTGTGAGCCCCAGGCTGTTCAGCACCGAGTCTGGCAGCCCTGCTCCAACACCGAAGAAGTGTAAAGCAAGCCGTCAGATTTTGCACTGAAGTGGGAGAATTGAAAATACATTCCCTCTTGCTGACTGTGCAGGCAGGGTGGCAGCCTTTCCCTACAGCCCTAGTTAACTGCTCTAGTGTCTTTCACTGCCACAGACAAGTATGGATCAGAGACCTAAATGCTTTTCATGCATTTGAAGTTCCACCTGTCTTGAGAGAGTGCTCTGCCTGGACTTGGATCAAGGTCTTTGACATCTTCTCTTATGTGGTAGGGTTTCATCCATGACAGTGTTCATGGACACTTACACAACATTAAACTGAAAGTTCATATTAATGTGCAATGAAAGTTTCATAAGGGAGTAGGAGTCAGCAGAGAAAGATAACTATCTTATTTTAATATCAATTTATTTACTTATATAATTTCTCCAGATTACTGGAAAAAGAACGGCTGGATGTAAGCATGCACAAGATATGACAAATATCAAGGGTATTAATGTCATACATTGAGTTAATGGAGCCTTATTTTTTATTTACTTATTTCTGTGTAGCTAAAACATTCTGCCTTTAAAGGTGACTTCAAGGCTTTTTGCTTTTCTAAATTTGTGCTTTGGATAGATTATTAAAGAATCTACCTTCTTATGTTTACTGAAATGTGGATGCTTTTGGCTTGACCAATCAGGCTGGAATACAAAGGTTGTGCTTCTAGCAGGCAATTTGCTCTCTGAAGGAAGGAAACTTTTTTAAAAACACCAAAACCGGAACTTTAAAACAAGAAATAAAAAAAAAAAGCCCAAACCAAAACCCACCTACTGCTTCCCAAACAAGACACACACCCTCTTCCTTTCTCCCTCCCAAAGAATCTTTCATCTTTAGTCCCTGTTACTGCCTATTACTTTACTTTTAAGAAGCTGTCAATTATCACTAGTCTTTTCTCCCCTGCCTCTCACCAGTATGTTTGGAAAAATGATCAGGATAACATACTTAAAGGATTGAAAAGAATTCCAGAATGATCAGGATAACGTACTTAAGGGATTGAAAAGAATTCCAGAATAGAAACTAGATGAACTGCATTCTCCATTGCTGTTTGAAGCTGCACATCTGCAGCCTTTCCAGAGGTGGCTAAATTGATGCTACTTTGAAAGACTTTTGCTGCAACCTCCTCTCCTTGCCTTTCAGATTATGTGCTTATTGTGACTCATGTCACAGCTCTTGATTGAGAGGTCTGTTTTGGTGATTACATGACAGAAGCAATCTAGAGCTCCTAATCCATTTAAATTGCTTGTAAATGACTCACCTATTTTGTCTCTTGCTTCTACTGTTGTGTGGTACCTTCTTACTCATATGTCAAGGTGAGCTATTTCCTTATGCATTCAGAATGGGCTCACATAATCCCACAAAATGTGATGAAAGCATGGCACTTAAGTAACTACTGAAACTTTATTATAGGATGTGTATGGATTTCCATTAGACAAACAGGTCAACTACCAAAGTGAAAAATTTTTCTTAATTCTCTTCATTTGCATTATTATGTAACTGTATCAGATCCAGAAGACAACTATTGACAAGAATTACAGAGTTGTCTTGATCTTCACAATGGGGCCTTCTGTAGTGAGTGACTTGTCAAATTTTGTTTTCTAGTCCTTATAGTGTCTGGGCTGGTTGTTGGACTTCACAATACTTTTTGTGTTTTCCTAGGGCATTAAGTCTTTTTTGAGAGGAAGCCATCCTTCTTTCTCTGTGGTTTCTGAGCATGAAATTGCAGCGGTGGTAAGACAGTATAGTTGAGGTGATGCAGTGGCCTGAAGCAACTGAAGTGGGGCAGATTGTTCCTTTTTTAATCTTTTTCTACCCTTTCTCTATCCTTCAGCCCTGCTCTGGGCTGTTGTGGTCTTGTGTGTTCTTTGCAACAGTTCTAGCTTTTTTGTGACTTTGCTGTAAACTAATTGAACACACTAAATCAGAAGAAAGGTGGTCATTGCATGTGTTGCATTAGTTCCCTGCTGGATTGATGAGGTGAATTATTTTGCCACACAGTTATAAAAGCATTAGGACTTGTGAATAATGGTCCAGTAGGAAAAGTAGTAAAGGTATACACCTTCCAAATCTCTTTCATCTCCATATGTGTAAATAACATAGATAATGGCATTTCTTCTGTTAGCAACATTTATCCTGGTTTAACTCCAGCTGCCAACTCAGCCCCACACAGCTGCTTACTCACTTTCCCTGGTGGGATGGGGGAGAGAATTGAAAGGGTGAAAGTGAGAAAACTCATTGAGATAAATAAGATTCAATAGGTAAAGCAAAAGCCATGTGTGCAAACAAAGTAAAACAAGGAATTTGTTAACCACTTCCCATGGGCAGGCAGGTGTTCAGCCATCCCCAGGAGAGCAGGGCTCCATCACATGTAATGGTTACTTGGGAAGACAAATGCCATCACTCCCATTCTTTCTTTTTCCCCCAGCTTTATATGCTGAGTATGATGGTCAGCTCAGCTCAGGTCAGCTGTCCTGGCTATGTTCCCTCACATCTCCTTGTGCACCCCCAACCCACCCACTGGTGGGGCTGTGTGAGAAGCAGAAAAGGCCTTGACTCTATCTAAGTGCTGCTCAGCAATAACAAAACCATTCCTGTGGTATCAACACTGTTTCCAGCATAAAAGCAACACAAAACTTAGCCCTATACTATCTACTGTGGAGAAAATTACCTCTGTCCCAGCTAAAACCAGCATAAATACCAAGGTGCTCTCTTTTTGATGTTGTTGCTGGTTTTGATGTTTGTATTTTTAAAAATTTTTGTTTGGGTTGGGTTTTTTTTGCTTTTAGTTTTTTTTTTTTTTTTTTTTTTTTTTTTTCCCAGCTTGTTACCATCTAATCAGAGATGGGGTTTTAGTTTCCCCTTTATGAGCTACATGACTTACCTTAGATAATTGCTTGTGCCTGTTAGCTGACTAATAGGAGACTGTAACATTGATCATAATAGTCCATTACACCGTGTGGACCTTGGGAGACTAAAAAGGCTATGATATTTGAGGACGAAAAAGAAAAATGTATGTCAATTTAACTGTATTGGATGAAACCACACAGTCTAGAACAAAATCAGTCTTTGCAGCATGAGGAAGTTGTTTTCCTGATGTAGCTTAAATTTATCTTACATATAGTTCTCTCTATTAAGACTGACATTTTATTTTGAAAATGCTTTGATTCTCTTGAAAATTTTGCTTTTATACCTTCATTTTGAGAAGAGAAATTTAAAGCATCCTAACTGTATCAGAGTCAGCAGAACTTTTTGTTTCCTATTTGCTTTTTACCATGTTATAATGTAAAAATTGATTCTAAAGGAATACAGAAACAAAATTCTGCAATTGTTGAAACAATTTATTAAATTGGTACATGGTTCTACCTCATTTTCTCAGTCCTCTGGTCTCTGGAACAGGCATATTCTCCCCATTTCTAGTGTCATTTGAGGCAACAGGAGATGTTTGAGAATTATCAGGACTTGGCTCACCTCAACTAGAGAGGAGCTTGGAGTTGGTAAGCAGGAATATGACTCCATGTGTTAATGCAACTGCTCTCAGGAACAGATGCAGCCTCTGCAGGAATAGGCAGGCTGACCAGCACTAATCACATCAGCTGACATGGGCATGGGATGGCATGCCATCTCTTACCTCCCTCTGCTGCCAAGTGCTGGCCAGCAATATTCCCTAGGGCCTAGGGATAAATCTTGCACTTGTTTAACAGTATTGTCAATTTTATCCAAATTACAGCAACTGTTGCAGCACATCAAAACTTGGTATCTCTGCTCCAGGTTTATTCAGGTGTATTATAACTGACTTTGTTAATCAGTGACAAAACATGTACTTCTTTTTCAGTTGTTTTGTTACTTAAAAATAAAAAAATAAAATTCGTATCTTGATGCTACCTTGATTTCTATTGGCAAGTGTACTTGTTAATGTTGTGTGCTTTAAAGACCTTTCCCTGTTTAAGGGCTAAAAGGTTAATAACTGAACCCAGATTGTCTCCAGTGAATCAAGCTCAATTTTCTTGAGCCTACTGAAAGCAATCTGCACCAAAGGAACTAATTAGAGAGAAGCATATGGAATATCTCAGTGATACTCTACATATTGTCATCTATACTATGCACTTCCTTCCTGCAATTTTGTAAAATCATGCAGTAAAATCATTGAGCTCACTTTTCTGTGGTGAGGAAATCAAAATACATCCCCCTCCAAAAAGTCTAGTTGGACCTGATGTGGTGCAACAGCAAGGATGCTCTAATACTGGTAGCTAAGTAACTTTGCTAATAAAAATGGTACTGTCAGATTCATTAGCTTCCTGTGGTTGAACTGATGACTATTGGCTGGCTTAGCTGGCACAAAGTATGAGAAAACCACATTTATTTATTTAAGAATTCTTACTTGATGCTGGTAATGTTAATTAAGCAAGCATGCTTTCCATCCGTGTTTTTCGTTATGTTTAAAGCCACATTTATCTTACTCTGGTGGATTGTTTATTTTGAACTTGAGTGTGATAGCTGAGGAGCTATTGTTGTGTTTTGTTCCATGCTGGAGGGAAATGTTTCTTCACTATACAAAAGATAACAGCATCACCTCAAACCTGGATGTAGATGAATTTAGAAACAGTTGAGTTGAGAGGTCTGATCTCTAGATTCATATGTGTTATGTAGACTGTGGATTTGCAGGTCTAAGTTTTGATAGCAGTTTCAAAATTATTTGCTTCAGTATTGAAAACCTTATTTTGTGTAAACTATGATAGAGCATGTTACAATTTTGAACTTGCTTGATATCACTTAGGCAATGGGTCTGTGAACTAATGGTGGATCAGATATGATGTGGAGTTCCCTTAAATCTGAGCCCTTTAAGGACTCCATTTAAGCCTTTTGCTTCTGATAAAGCATTTATACTGGAATATCTAATCCTCATACTGTTGGCCTGTGAGACCTGGAAAATGTCTACTTCTGTGAACAATATTAAGACTGTTGGTAATAATTATGTCTACCAAGTAGAAAACGCCTAGATATTATGGTGATGGGTGGATGACACATCCCTCCTAGAGAAGGAATTGGTTTTCTTTCAACAACTACTTGACTGCTTCAGGAGCTTTCCTAATGCTTTGCCTTCCTTAGAGCTGTATTTTAAGGTGATCCAATTCCTCTTTTAAGCCCCAAAATGTTACAGCTAAAAACAGATGCTGAGAAACAGGATTTTATTGTTTGTTAGTTTCCTTAAAGAAAAAAAAAAAAGAAAAAGAAAAAAAAAGAAAAAAAAAGGCAGGACTAAATATCCAAGGGGTGGAAGGAGGAATACTTCCAACATCTTCGTCTGCCTTCTCTTTGTATGAGGTGGTGAATGTGAAGAGTAATTAATCAATGTGAACTTTTCAGATTCATCATTGTTAATGTGCACCTGTGCCAAGCAACATTGTGCTGATACTGGGCAAAAAATAATGCATCATATTCATTAACTACCTCTGGTTTTTGTGCCTCATTTGCAGAGCAGAGTCCAGGGAGAGGTGGGATTTTGATTCATGCTGAGCCAGTGTTGTACAAATCAAGTAGAAACTTTGGCTAAAGATCTAAGCTCTGGGCTTTTATCCCTTTGCTATTTAAACCTTTAACATGAACAGAAGCTGTACCTGAGCACTGACGGTGTTTACCCAGTTGTATATTGCACTGTTCCTGTAATTGCATTCTTAAACAAATTAAGTATGTGGTAGCTTGTACATAACTAGGAACACATCTAGTGGCATATAGTTTTGGAGTTTATCTTTTCGTATTTTGGGGATGAGTCTGGCTGCACAAGTGATTACTGGAAGCTGGGGAGGTCTTGAAACACACACGTGGAGCTGATGTCTTTCTCCTGATGCATAAAGTGCCTGGGAATTCCTTCTGCCCAGTGGTTAGTAGCATCTGCTGAGGGGTCTGGCTTGTGCTCACTGTGCTTGCATCTCCACGTTCCTTGCTGACTGGTGTATACAGCTGCTGGATTTAGTTAGGTATCAGCGTTGTCTAAGCAAATGTCGCCATACGAACTTTGTTTCGTTGGTATTAATTTTCCTGACAAAATTTTACCTGTGTTAATAAAGTATTAGAGAAAAAATAAAAAAAGAAACATGAAATTTCCCAAACAAAATTTGACAAACTTCTGAAACATTCTTTTTTTGTTGTTTGTTTGGGTTTTTTTGTTTTTTAGTGCACTGTCTGCTGCTACAGATATGGGAATACTATTTTTTATGTTTTTATGTCAAACAATGTAATAGGAAAAAAAAATTGAGATTCTTCCAACAGTACTAATTACAAATTGCCCTAGAGAATGCAGAAAATAATGGAACATCCATATACTGGCATCAGTAATAGTAATATGTAATTATACAGTACTACTTACTTGTTGTGAAATAATGGGAATCTCAGCCAAATGTGGAAGAAATAATTGGAGATTCTGTAAGTTCAGCACAGTTTTCTGTTCAGAACTGCCATTTTATGCATCCACAGGAATTAAAACTTTTTTGTTTGTTTTGAACTTTCCCACAAGCAGAAATGCAGAATTTTGGTTAGCTTTCATACTCTGATATTTAAAACAACCTTTTATAGAAGAAAGCTATGTTGCCCTGATTTTTGCAGTTCTGGATGTTGTCATTCTTTTGTAGCTAGTTTCTCACACTTTTCTCTGTAAACATGGCCATGTTATTGTAACTGTATCTTATCACTTGCATTCCTTTCTCCTGGACACAGAACTTTGATGGACTTTTCCTTTGACCATTGTGATTGAGGGAGGAAGAACTGATTTCCTCCAATGAATAGTAATTTCTAAATGCATATAAAAAAATAAAGAAGGCGGGTCTTGCCCCCTTCTTCCTTCTCTCTGATCCTGGTAACAGGTGTCTCCGTCTCTTCTTTTGTGTCGTTACTGCGACAAAGCTATTCATATTCTATGTACTCTAATGTTTGGATTATAAGGCTTCTGGCTAGATAACGGAATCAAGGATTTGAAGGAGCTCTTATTCCAACAGTATATATGGCTGCCAATTAGCACTGAAATTCTTTGACTATATGGTAGGGTGTTCATTCACTCTTTTTTTTAAATCATTAGAGTTTAGGCTGACTCAGGTATTTATTCACAACTGGGTTTAGAAATAAGAGAGATATACTGGGGTGTGACTGCCTGATCAAGTTCAGGAACAGCACCTGAAGTATAAATAAATAATAAAGATAAGGATTTAATAAATCCTGCAGAAAACCAAGGAACATGACAATCCATGTCTCCCACAGGTCTCCTCCTTGTTAGTTGTTCACCTTATAAACTGTCTGTACGGGCTCTGTTGTACTCATTTACCCTAGCTTGTGTGAGGTGGCTGGCTTTTAACTGCAGGCATTTGCAATATCAGTAGCTCTGTAAACTTGGCCAAGTAAAAAATCTTGAGTGCTCAATGTTTATATGCAGGCTTGACTGTTACTTGCCAGCTGCAAGGACGTACACCAAGTGAAAGGAATAATTCTGGAACTTTATCCCTTTCCCTAAGCCCAAAAGTCCCACACCCCAACTGTAGCCAAAGCTATCAAGAAACAGCATTACAGCTGTAATAATTTCACGTATGGATTGGTAATATCAATTATTTATCTTGGTAGTACTGATAATAAACTGGAATGGCACTTTATGGTATTGCAGACCTCGTTTATGAAGTGCTGCTTGCCATTAAAATAAATAGAAGCTGAGGAATTGATGAATGTCAGCTCAGATGAATCTGGAACACCTTGTGCTGATACAGTACCATCCAAAATATTTTACCAATCTTGTCACTCATCAACATGTCAATCATATTCATGCTGGATATGCATTTTTGTTGGCACTCCTGCCACCTCAGTGAAGGTATGGGAGGGTAAGAGTGGGTTGTGTCATGCAATCATAGGGTGTTAGATAACTGTGTCAGTATGAACTTTGGAAGGACATGAGGCACGTGAAAGTGAAATTATTAAACAATATGTGCAATGTGTTTCAACCTCTATTTTATTTTTTTAAGGGCTTTTAGAGGTTCCTCTGATTGGCTTAGTTGGGTAGAGCAGGGTGCTAATAACACCAGGGTTGTGTGTTCGACCCCCATATGGGCCATTCACTTAAGAGCTGGATTCGATGATCCTTGTGTGTCTCTTCCAAGTCAGAAGATTCTGTGATCATTGCTCCTTGCAGGCTTCTTCCTCATGGAGGAAGGGAGAAGACAATTGGAAGTCTCTGTGCTAGCAGATAGAGCTAATGTAATGTAATGAACTTGTATTTGAAAGTGTCATCAGGCTGATGTTAACTTTGGGTTCCACCAGTTCATGCTGGTCTTTGTTTGACCCTGCTGTAGACTGCAGTGGAGTTGAGAACAAACAGAACTGGCCCACGACAAAGCATTATAGCTTGGGAAACTGAACAAGGAAGCTGAGAGAAACAGGGTCTGGATAAAGCGGTGCAGTACTCCCAATACCATTTTCCAGTGACTGCTGTGTGCTTCAGGACCCACTGGCTCTGGTAGAGTTTCTACCTCTATCCAGCTCTGAGAAAGTTTAATGTCTTAAACTGTCTAGGCCCCTCTCCTGTTGGACTAGATCAGTCAATCACATTCAGTCATGGGTATGTACTGAACCCAAACTACTTAGCCTGTATTAATAAATTAATTAAATTAATGCTTGCTGTGTTTTGAGAACCACTTCCTTTCCCTCTTCACCTCCCCCCCCAAGATATTTGCATTCCATTCTCTTGTGATGTCCTAGGATTTAGCCATGGGGAATCAAAGTAAATTAACATAACACAAAGGAATTGAGTACTGCAATTTTAGAAAGAGTATCATACCGTAGGAACTCAAATGCACTCAAACTGCAGCTTTCTAAATGCCTTGAGGTCTTTTATAACTTATCTGAACTTGACCTTTTTAATGAGACAATGTTCCAGGAGTATTTTGTGCTGGGTCATGCTTCTTGCCCAGCCTCTCTTGATAGTTGTTCTTGCAAATCTTGGCTTCTGGTTTTGACTGATTTTCCTAGTCAGAACAAAATGTTGCTCTTAAACACAGACTGAATTTCTGTGCAAGGTGAGAAACTCCCAAACAAACACCATAGTTTTTTTCCACCTGTGTCCCTTGCAGATCCTTGTGCTTCTTATTGCATGAGATGAGTCATTGTTTGAGATGCAGTCAAAATTCCAGATTTGAAGCCTTGATTATTGTCAGATTGACTTTTATTCAGGTGTCTGAAAACCAGGCAGCTGCCTGGAATGCTGTGTAGCAGGGGAGTCTTAGAGCTAGTGTTCAGTGCAAATAAAAAAGTAGAATGTTTAATTTTATATAAATTCCACACTTCCCTCCTGCCCTGTGCAAAGACAAGAGTATGGTCTCTTTTGTGTTCTCTAGTGTTCTTCCCCAGCATGTCTGACAACAACCCTCTGCATCCTTACCCCAGGAAGCCTGACAACAATCCTCTGCATCCTTACTGCCCAGCAGCTTGACTTTGAAGAAACTATGTGTTTTTGTTATTAGCCATCTTTTTGTGACATTGCTTTCAAAATCATCATCTCAAAGCTGAGGTTTTAACTACTTACTGCTTTTAACTGTCCTTATTTCACAGCTAAAAATGCCTTCATGGAAACAAAAAGTTACTGTATTATAGATAAATTTTCCTCTAAAGAAAAGGGAATTGAGATGCCATCTGTACTACTTCTGGCTCCCATTCAGCTCCTTCAAATGAATGCCAAATTAACAGCAGCACTTCTTCCTCCCTGCTTCCTTCTCATCCCATGGCTCTCTTTCGAAGGTTCATCCAGAATCCTTGAGAAAGTACGAAGTATCACCTCTGCAAAATCTTCAGTCGGAATTTTTCATTTATTTTGTGTTAATTCTCTGTGGCTGTTACAGCCCTAGTGTTCCATTCCTATGGACTGACCTCCCTTCCCTGCAGGGAGGTCCTGCTTACCTGGGAAAGCCGGACAGATAATTATGTTGGTTTTCTGCTGTGATGCTTCTTGCAGTTACTGGTCTTTGGTACCATTGTCTGAGGTTCATTGGCATCCCCTGACATTGGTCCCATTTCCAGCATCTACCCTTTTTTTCCCCGGGTCTTTCCCTGGGCCAGGATCTTCACCTTTTTTCTCGGGCCCCGTTCTTCTTCCTGAAACCATGTCTTCCTTTCAGAGCCCCATGTCTTGACATGATATCTTTTATTCTGGCATTAACCTCCCAGTTACTCCAGTCTAAATGGAGTATGTGCAGAAGCACAGCAGAGGAACAGCCTCATAATTGGTGGGTTGATCTCATGTTTCTTTATTAGCAGCCCATACTGTTTGCAGCTAGCAAGTATCAGGCTCCGGCTTGAGAGTCCAGGAGTTCAATTTTGGGCATTCACCCATGCACTTACACACAGTTTTGTTCTGCCTGTTCATGCTCACTCTTTCAGCTCATTTTTGCAATGATAGCAGCTATTTAACTTTCTGTGCCCTGTTGGATGCAATTCCATCCTTGGACTGGGTATCAAAAGCAACAGAACTTAATGTTTTAAAGACATATTTTTTCATGTTTAATAATTTTGATTATACACGTGAGTTTGGCATAGGATAGAAGATGTTTTTGAGGTGGTGATAGAGTGCCCGTGTAGCATATATTATTTCTGATGAAGTAGGCTGCCTCTTTTTGGAAAAGAAAATTTAGTAACAGTGTTTGTTTTATGAATCTAGTTATTGGTGCAGTGTTTTACAAAAGACTCATACAAAGCTAGTGGCTCATGTTAGTGTATAACATACAATCCTGACTGGCTCACATTGCTGCCTGTACCTTTTCCTATAACAATAACAATAGCCAAAGCTCTCCTGAATGCTTTAAAAATTCTCTGCTCTTCTCCCTTTTGAATAAAAACACTTTCCATGTTTTTGGTTTTTTTCCTAATTAATTTGGGGATAGGGTAGGGGAAGTATTTCGCTGTTTCTTTAGGAAAAAGCTCAAAGTGGTACAAAGGAGAGTGGAGTGAAGCTCTAAAGTCTCCTGTGGAGGCTTTTTTCATAGCTGAATTCTTATGACACAAAATGTTTTACTCCAGCTCTTGTGAAACTTGGTCTGGGTTTTGTGATCAGCATTGTCCCAAAGAAGCACAACTGTTTAGGAAATGTATAGATAGCATTTTGGTCTCCAGTGTAGCAGAGGCTCATCTGTTAATTGCTTTGAAGATTAAAGTCAAGACCTTGAACTGGCATCTGAAACTGCCTTTAGAGATAAGCCCCAGCTGTGAACTTCCGTCATCTCCTTCCCAAAGCCTTTGGTATTTAGAGGATAATAGATAAGCAGGGTATCAAGGATGGCATCTAACTGATGTAAAATGTTTGTATTATTGAGACCTAAATTGTTATGAGGGCAAAGGCAGTTCTCTCTAGATCTATTATCCAGGGACCTCTCCAGAGATGTCCAGAGAAATATCAGCAAAGAAAAAACGTGTGAATGTGAGACCAGACAGCCACACTGAAGTGACAAGTCAGTGAAGCGTTGATAACGTCCACTACATTTATAACAACCACTCCAGGCTTCTGATTGAATTGATATGATGATTTTTTTCTTTTAAATTAAGATTAATTGAGAAGAACATCTTCTAAGGTGGCTCACATTCTCTCACTTGGTATTGCACCACTCTGCTCACTCCCCTGACTTCCCCTCTCCTTTCCCCAACCTAATGTGGATTGAGTTGAAATCCTTTGCCTAATGAAGCAAAACATTTTATTCTGCAGTTTTTTAACCATTTTGTCAAAACTGCTTTTTTTTTTCAAGGCAGTTTCATTTCAAAATGTTTCTTTTTTTTTCCATGTTAAAAATGTTGAAGATAAATGTTTCTGGCAAGTTAAACAATTTGTTTAAAATTTCTAAACAATTCAGTTTAGAAATAACTGAATTCCCCAGTAGCTTTGGTTCCATCACTCAAAATGTCATTCTTCATCATGAGCAGCTCCATTAGTCAAGTATGATGCAAGCAAATAGGGATGTTTTCAGAGCTACTCATCTGTCAGCATGTTAAGGCTGTTTTGAATACAATGCTTGTTAAGTGAGCCCTGTGGATGGCATTTGTTTTCATGGTGTTTGAGAGCAGAGCCTAAGAAATAGCTGTTGCACTTGGCCAAGTACAAGGACAAAGTTGCAGAGCCTTCATGCCCCATAGAGTGTGTCTCCTGTTGCTAAATGGCAGAAAATTTAGACTTTCTGAGGAAGATAGTGACAATAAATTTAAGTAAGAGGCGATATATTTCAGAGGAAAGAACATAAAGCATTGAAGGGTGAGGGAGATGGAGGTGAGCAGCAAAGAATGAGCAAATAATTGGTGAAATCTAAAATAGAAATGAATTAAGATGCTGCATGGCTGGTAAAGGGAGACTGAACAAACAATCATAATTGAGAAATCTGATGAAAGAGTAAGAAATATGATTTAAAAAACACTGCCAAAACAAAACAAAAAGCCTCAGTCTATTTTGGTTGTTTCTACATCTATCTAGTTCCTGCCTAGATTTTCTTTCCTAGGATTGTCTTTCTTGAAGTTCACTCTTCCTTTTAATGCTGGTGAGATAGTCCAGAGAGGGATATGATTTGCCTGTCTTGTGGGTTTGGGTAATAGAGCCTGTCCTCTTTGCACTGCCTGGCCTGGGACATCAAACAGTGGAGTTATCCTTCTTGGGGCTTCCTTGCTTGGTTTTATGTCCTAGGTGCTTGTATATGGATGAGTAATGTAATCAGCAGCATTGCTCATCTTGGAGAAGGACAGGAGCACAAGGGAAAAGACTTCAGACAGCCACAGGTCCTTGAGGCCTTCCAATTTGGAAGGCGAGGCGACCTGGTTCCCGAAATGCAACACGATGGTCCCGGCCTACTCTGGGCCACCGGGCCCCCGACACACTAACACCAATATGATGGATGAATCAGAAAGGGCTTTATTATCTCTATTTAGCTGGTTATATAGCCAAGGGTCCCACTACGTCAGAAAAGGGGATGGTAGGACCCTGGGCCACGATAAGGAGTGGAAAAGTACCAGAGAGAGAGCAGGGGGGGTGAGGCTGCATGCTTTGGGTGATCGCTTATCAGTCAGAGAGAGGGGGATGAGGGGGGAAGGGTTTAACTGTCCCTTTTCCGTACATCCCGAAATCTTCCGAGCGCTTGTCCCTTTCTTCCACAGGTCCTTCCAATCTGCAACCAAGGGTGAAAGTATTAAGGAGATGTAGAAATAGCTTTGGGGTCCTGAGTTCACTTTCAGGAGATCATTAAGGCACCTGGTGAGGCTAAAATGAGCCTTTCCACCCTCCCATATTATAGAAGGGAAAGAAGGGAGGAGTAAGGAAAAGGAGAGACTTGAATTTCAGAGCTCTTAACCAGCTGCTTGGGAGCTTTCTGAAAATGATGCTGGGACAGATAAGTGTTCCCCTTTTGCTCAATGAGAAAAACCTTCTGTTCTTTCTCTCTCTCTTCCCTGCCCCCTCATTCCCACTGTTCATTGTGCTATATAAAGTGGATGTAGCTCTCTCTGCTACATCCTAGCCCTGCAGCTGGTGCTCTATTTTGAGATGCAAGATGAAAAGAAGAGTGAAAAGAAGATGCTATGATTTGGTTCAATTTGAAACCCCTCTTACCAGCTCAACTGGTGCTCTCCAAATCAGGAATGGAGTCTTCCCTCTCTTCTGTTCATTTTTTGTTCGTTTACTTGTATGGGAGCTTGTGTGGGTCTAAATAGATTTTTTTTTTTTTAATTTTATTATACGTAAACATATTGATCCTGTAGGTAATGACTATCCTATGAGGTGAACCAAGCACAAATTGAATTCTGGTTACCTTCAGGAAGCTACAGATAATGTAATACTTGCTATTTGTTTTCTTTCTAGCAAAGACTGGCTACCAAGCACTTGCACAAATTGTTCATGTGAAGAGGAATACATGGCAACCTTATAGAGCATGGTATTGCTTCTTTGCTCATGAGTGTGTTAAAAGTTGTTTCAATAAACATTGCTTGCATGTAGCAGAGGTGTAACAGTGGTCTTTCATCCAGGGATCTGCTGCTGTATGTTAAAATTACTACTTTTGCAGAAACAATTAGCAGTCCCTGGTTTATTGACAAAAATAAGTCTCCTCAGCTTTAGGGCAAGATGGACATAGTTCAGGACATGAACTAATGGCCCAATGAGAGAGACAGACTCAAGGATGTCTTGATTTACCATGCTATTAGTGCTTATCTTAGCGTTTGTTTTAGTTCTGATTTATCTTATTTTTGAAAGGTAAAATGAGCTTTCTTTGCATGCATGAAGAAAATACTGTTTCTACCTGAGCCCATGCCACTCAAATGTGCCTGAGAAATTACAGCTGTTTTTATCTCCATGCAAAATTATGAGACATAAAAGATCTTGAATTTATCTCCATGCAAAATTATGAGACATAAAAGATCTTCAATTCTACAGCTCAAAATGCTACCTATCATAACCTTACAATAATTTCCCCATACAACCTGTAATGCCAAGGTATCCTAAGGCAAATACATGTAATATGATAGCCTCACTGCATTTCAGATACACATGAATAAGGAAAATCTTTGTAGATATTGTGACTAGCATTCTGCAATGAATACTTACGTATCCTTAGCAAATTTGTTCTAAAAGTCAGATGCTGAAGAAAGTTTTCAAATATTTCAGACAATGGCAGCATTAAAGAAATATAAGCAGCATGATTTTTTGGGGGGGTGTGATGGGTGTTTGAACTAAATTTGGACCATATCAGTTTGCAGATAATCCTAATTCAAGTGATACTTTTACAGTCAGCTTTGAAAGTTGCAGCTTCAAGCTTCGATGATGATGTCTTGTCACAATTTCTTCAGTGCAGAAGTGACTGTGGGAATGAGGATAATAATATATTTTCACTTAGGGAAAAATCTTTGTTAAAATTAAAAATGTATTTCTAAATATCACAGTTTGTATTTTAAAAAATAATATTGAATACAGACTATCCGTTGGGTAGATACTCAAAGGATTAACATTGATCTTACGTTGATGATTGAGGCGTACAGATCAACAACTTCTTTCCAGTTTGAGCAAAACTATGGTGCCAGTTGGTTTTTCCCTCAGTATGGGCCTTGTGTGGTCTTTTAACCACACCTTGTGGATTCCTTGTTGGGTCAGGTGTTGATATATTTTTGGCACCTGCATCTCTCATTGCCCTAAGAGAGATCAGTGGGTAATACAGTAGCCTGCAGTATCAGCCTGTTGGAACTAAGCAGAGTTTAGCAAATACCCTTTGAAATCCCTTTTGAAGGCAGCTGTCATTCAGAAGACTTAAAATACTTGCTATAGATAGCTTGTGACATTCCCATCCATCTTGTGTGTGATCAAAATAAATTAAGAACTGTAAACAAAGGAGCATTCAAAGATAATAACTCGATAATACTGTACTAAATTCTCTCTTCTATTCCTTTCTGTATTCAGGCTGTAAAACTGAAATTTACTTAGAATTGAATATGTCTTTAAAACTTAGAAAAATTTAACAAAAGAAAAATATTGTTGTTTTGGAAACAACAATGACAATATATTGGAGGAAAATAGCTTTATTCTGCACTGATTAGAGAGAACCTCAAGCTTATTGCAATCTATAAATCTATAATCTACATTCTAGAGGTTAATTACAGGTGTAAATGTGGCATTAATTTTGCCCTCCCCAAAGCTGTTTGAAACTGTGATTCTGACTAATGCTTATCTACAATCTTGGGCCAGTTTCTGCCAACATAAATTTATATAGATGCATTGATTATAGGAGTATCAGCAGCACAAGGGGTGCCCAAAGAGTGTAGGCCATTATGAATTATATAGCTAAGGCATGGATTATCTATTTATTATCAACTTAATAACTACTATAACCTAAATAATAATAATAAAAAAACTTCATATTTAATCAAAGCAAAATAAAAAGGATCATTCTGTCTCTGCTTGATAGAAATTTGCAATGGAGTGGTCACCCAAGTCAGCCCCTAACTTTCTCAGTTTGGTAACCAAATGTTTGGATGCTCTCCTAACATTGTTGAAAACTGTTTGATCTGTGCCATTGAAATGGAAGATCTGAATCTTAAAAAACTGGTTTTATTGAGTGTTGAGACTGAGCATTAAAATGAGACTGTAAAAGGCAAGGGAAGCTTGATGCTCTTAGATACCAAATAAGCTCTTTTTGGGTTAGAATTTGAGTGAGCTCATGTCTGAGGGAACAGACCAGATCTATCAAAAGGTTGTTTTGCATCATTTCTGAGTTTATGAAAACATTAGACTGTTTTGGAGGAGAGAGGATGAGAATATTGATAAGTGATTGCTTGCTTAAAATTTGGACCATATCAATTCATACTAAGAAATTCTAATTCACCAACTACCACCATATGTTTAAACATTTATCTATTATCTGTTACCATTTTCTGTAATGATGCACACTATCTCAGTCTAGTTGTTTAAGCAGTTGCTTTTGATAGCTCCTTAAATTAACTGGCATTTTGAAGTTTTGATTATTCCTGACTGATTTCAGGTGAAATTTTTTATTCCCTCTCACTGTCCCCAGAAATTAGCCCTAGACTGTTTCACTCAGTAGTCAAAATCGAGAGGGGTGATCTGCGCTCTTCACTGAACACTGTGCTTTATGACCTCATTGGAAATCTACCTTGTGCTAATTACATAAGGCTGAAGAAGAGTTATGATGAACTGCTTTGTCAAAGACTGTCTTAGTAGGCTCAGATTAATTTTTGAGAAAGATTTCTGAATATTATACAGGACCTTTGGTGAGAACAAGAGAAAGTCTAAAACTGAGTTTCCCCAGATCAAATCATGGAGGGCTATGGCTATCTAAAAAGGTGACCTGTGAGACCTGTGCTGGAGACACAGCACAAGTGTCTTCAAGAGATCAGAAGTGTGGAATTATAGGACTTAAACATAAGCAGCAGCATGATATAACCAAAGCATATAGCTACAGCACGAGAGGAAGAGTTTCTCTCTTTTATGGCTTAGACTTTTTGAGTCCCCATCAATTTGTTCAGTATTTTGGGTGGGTTGATAAGCAAGGTTTTTCCTGTATTTCTTTCACTTTGGAGTGGAGAAAATTCAATGCCTTGTAAGGATCCTAAATGGGACTAGCTAGGTATCTGTGAGGAAAGGAGCAATTTTCAACAAAACTCCCTTTGGAAATACAAGTTACACATAGGGCAGTTTGACAGATGAGTAGGGGACAGAACTGGAATACTTGGATTGTCAGAGTTCATCACATGTACCTGCCAAATTGCTCCTTTGTTTAATGACCCAGTAGACTTGAAGCAGCAGTGAATCTGTGGTTCTTGCTCAGTGTTTCACTCAGCTCTGGATTAGTGATCCTTGACATTCAGAACTATGATTGTCATTTGCCCCCTTATTGTAGCTGGTGTGGCATGTTAGTTAGCCCTTATTGAGCCTAGTTTTTATTTCCTGAATAAAATGGTTTTCACAAATGGAAGCGTAATAATAAATCAAAAAAAGTTGTATCAATATATCTTTCTTGAACTTACTAAGTGTGTTAATAACGATGGGGAATAAATGCAAATACAAATCTGATATGAATATTTTGCAGTGTGAAAAATATCACTTGATTTGCCCTTTCAGACCATGAGGGAAGTGACCAACTCCATGGAAACAAGCTGTCAAATAAGTGAAGATGAGTAATGGAGAGACAGGAAGGGAGTTGAGGGGAGTTGTTTGGTTTTTTGTTCTCTGGTAAACTTTTTGAACACAACATTCCAAAAAGTATTTGGACTTTATTCAACTAGTTTAGCTATATGCCATGTAATTTTCCCCTTTCATGATGAAAAACATAAAAAACCTTTCCATATTTACCTGCAGTAGATGCATAGTGTTTCCCATCATCATCATCTGATTACAGGACAGATAAGACATATGACTGGCTTCTGAGCATAGCTTTGTTTACCATTGCTTGGTCTTCCTAATGTCTTCTTGGAGGTTCTGTGTCATCTTAGTAAGAATACAGTTGATTTGTGCTCCCTACTTTTCCCTGTTTTTGTTTTCTTCTGTTTGTATTTTAATTCTTTCCCTGTGCTCGTGCATTTCAGTTGAAATCTTACCAAGAGAAAGTAAATTTGGACTACTTCTCTTTTCTGATGTCGACTTTAACATATGTTAAAGATTCCCTGTTCTTTTAATATCTTTGCTCTTTAAATCAAATATATTTTATTTATTCTCTGTTAGGCATTTTAATCCCTAATTGTCTTGAAATATTAGGGTGATATGGATTTGGATTACAGTTGCCTTTGCTGAATCTCATCATGAATTCCTTTTCTGATAATGAGAAGCCTCCAATCTTATCTGTATTTCTGTGACAAAGTTACCTTTTATTGCTCAGTTTCTGGGAATAATTCAACTTGTGTTTTTCTCCCAGTCTCCTGCACCATTAATTGAATTACCTGTGAGCATGTTGCGTTTTGATTCTCAGGGGAAAGGATGAAGGTGAAGTTGGAATGTCTGAGCTGTTTGGTTTTTTTTCTTCTCTAATAACCACAGTCTGTAATCAGTCTTAAAACATGTTTTACAGAAATCTTGTGAATGTTTTTTAAGCCTCCATAAAATTGCTTGTGATTTAAATGATGAAAGAGCATTGTGCTCTTATCAGAGATTAGATCTTTATCTTCTTGTTCTGTTTGTTTTGTATGTAAAGTTATGTTGCCTGCTTTAGGTTTCAAATTTCTAGGGACAGACACAGGCTGCGTTCTAACAGTCATGCACTGCAATGGACGTTATGCCTTTATGAGTGTCACTATATGAATATTTTTTTATAAATAGAGGCCTCTTCTTTATATAATATCTTTTCCTCATGTTTTAGAATGGAATAAAACCACTATTGGATTTAGTATCTGTTCATATTTGACCTGGATGAATTGTACTGTTCTAGTGATCCTCCTGAGCTTGTAAATGCTGTCCCGCATGTTTAAAATTAGAAACTTGGAAGAGATGGTCCTTACATAGTCACAACCAAGAACAGAAATAATGAGGCAAAGTAATGAGCAGAATTTTTAGTTCTGCAGAGGTCTGGAGGCAGAGGTTTGGGCAGCATTTACCCAAAATATCAGTTCTGTATGTTGAACGGGTTCACCTGAATGTATGGCCAGTAGAGAGAGATGGACACAGCAATGGGAGGGACAGCAAGTGAGGTGAAGTATGGCTCCTTGCAGCCTTTCTTGCCTCCTCCTCTCCTTCTGGAATCCTGAAAACTAGAGAAGAGGCCTAGTAGGGAAATGAAGGGCCACTCTGAAGAACTGCGAACCATAAAACTTGTCCAGAGCTTCCTGTTCTATTTCTTCACCAAAGTTTCCAAAGGTCTTGTAGCTGTTAAGAGTGAATTTGAAGGCCCTTCTGAAAATTACCATTTCCCAGCAAATACAACAGTTTTTAAACTTCCTAGGATATGGTATTTGAAAGAGATTGAATGTTGAATCCAAAATGCTGCTCTTGTTGGAGCTGGAATTGTTGCTGATGTGCCATTCCAACCTTTTATCTCATGTAAGAAGAATATTTCCTAAAAGCAAATGAACAAGTTAACTGTGACAAGCATATCTATTTAAAATTAATCTTTGGGCTCTGATATTGTAGCTGTGTCCTGAAGTTTCCCTCTTGTCCTAGTAGGCATCTTTTAAAACTGGTTTATAACATTCAAATTGACTTAGTTGAGCTGGGAGAAATTTATGAGGACTAATTGTAACAATCTAAAAGGAAAATAGGGTTTTTCTCTAAGAAATTCAAAGCAGAAAGGGTTGTTAAATTATTAAATGGGGAAAAAATAAAATTTTTTCCGCTCTAGGAAGTCTTTATCTAATCTGATTTTTGTTTTGTTTTGTTTTGTAACCTTGCTTTAATAAATAATAAAGTTACAATTTTAACTGAAAAAGCTTAAATACTAAAAATGCTTCTCTGGCTTGCAAAACTGGAAGCAAAATGCTATGATTGGAGACTAAATGTTTTTACTTTAAAATGTGGTTTTTTGTGTGTGTGAAGGCGTATTTTGGTTGGGGGTGTGCATGTTTTCAGAAGTGACACTGCAGTGGAACAGTACTAATTTAGAGAACACTGTCCCTTACACAGTCCTCTCATTAAGCATAATGAGGCTCATCTAAAAGTCTTAATAGTCCTTCAAAATATTATTAAATCCCAATTATTTATGAACAATGCTAGTGTATGTGCTTGAGGTCAACGTAGCATGCAAGTGATTTAATTAGTGCATTATGTCCAGTTGTATTCACTTATATTGTTTTTAATTAGAATGGTAATTGACAACTGAATATGTATATTTTTTCTTGTAGTGCCTAAACCTACTTGTTCCTGCTGTACTTGCTACTTGCTCTACATCTTCTACCACCCCTCCTTTATTGATTTATTATTAAATTAGGAGTATTTAAAGAGGAGATACAGCTATTGCACAAAGCTTACTTGTTCCAGTGTGACTAGATCACATAATGATGTAACTGAATGGTTGTCAGAGATAATTGTGACACAGAGTTTTACCTGTGATCTTCATTTATTTTCTGCTGTGTTGGATCTTTGGTCCTAATTAACCCATGCAAAACCACTGCAAAAGCAACTGCTGCATATGTCTTTCAGACAGATTTTTCTGACAATGCATCATGTGATCACGTACTCCAAATACCAGCAGTGATCTTATAAGCTGCATTAGCTGCAGTATCCTGGAAAGTTTTGCCATTACCAAGTTAGCTTGAATGTTCTGAGAGAGAAAGAGGAATGGAGAATAAAAATGCATTTTAATCGTAGTGAGGTTTGCAAATAGCTGCAATCTGACTTGGAGTTTGCATTTAACATTTGAACATATAAGAGCTAATAATAATTTCTGTTGCTGTGGAACATCTGTTAGTTAATCAGAAACTTGAATTAATGGAGAACTGAAAGCAATTAACTAAAGGTTACAAGCTAATTAGTGTAATAATATTATTAAACTAGCCATTCCATAGCTAAAATTGCAGCCAGATTCTGTAATTTAAAACCTTTATTTTAAGGGACCCCAAAATCTTGGTTTGGAGAACAAAATTAATCAATGGAAAACATTTCTGAGTTTGAGTAATCAAATCAAATGGCTCTGGGAATATACTTTAAATTAACATTAAATTAAAACTAAACAAACCCCTTTTCATTTTGGATTTTATTTTTTTGTCTCACATAGGGTCACGCTTTGTACCTACCCGTTTAATGAAATCTCCTTGGAAACAAATGCAGCAGCTTTAATTGAATAAGGTTCATTATAACTGAAATAAGTTGTTAATTTTGTTGTGAATAATATTGAGAGAGATCAGGTTATTTCCTTTACTTCACAGGCTACGAATATGTTCCTATTTTCATTGAGGTAAAAGGATGTTTTGGAAGTTTTTTCTGTTTGCGAATATCATGTGGCAACTGATTTCAAAAGGGACAGTTTGTTTTGGTTTTTTTAATTAGATAATCAGTATGTAGATACTGGTTGAAAATTCAAAAGCCTGTCTGAGAGCTGAGGGATTTTGGTGGGTGGATGGTAAAATGATGGGTGTGTTGACAAGCTCCTTCACAGTTATGAGGATCTTGCTCCTTCAAGGATTGTGTTACCTGGAAATAAACCTTTTTCTGAGAAAGTGAACTAACAAAGTCAAATTTCTTATGTATTTCTTTTTTTGGGTTGTAACTGGAGTCTCTGTAGTCTAACAGAAAGTGAACTTGCAACTTTCCTGGGGCTAGGTGACTTGTGATCTTTCTTGTGAGAATTCTCTAGTGGCAAATAACTTGCACTCACTCTTCAGTCTTTCCTTGGGCAAGGGTAGTAATAATGCTTCTCATTTATCTGTTTGTTGTTTTGCCAAAAGCATGAAGAAACTCAATATCTTTGAGACAATTACTGCTTTATTAAAAAAAAAAAAAAGGGGGGGGGTCAGGGGTTCCAAAGTCAGTGACAAAGGGAGGGAAGAGACAGTAGCATGTCACATGATCACATAAGCACAGTTTCCTTAAAGACACGCTAAAAGCCTCAGTGTTGTGTTGGCAGAAAGACCTAATACAGCTCTTCCTTGAACTGCTGTATTGTTGTCCCGTGTTCTTAGACTCATTGCTCATGGTTTCAGTGCAAGTGGATGCATGTGATATAGTAATGAATAAGCTCATCTTCTCCTAATAGGAGCTACAAGGTTTTCTGCATTTGAAATGAGGTGTGTTTTTAATGAATAACGAAACAAAAATGAAACATTAATAAAACATTTAAACATTAATATATGTATATATTTATAAAACAAAAGAAAACATTTAATAATGGCTTTCAAGAGTTTTGAAATAGAAGTACCCAGTGTTGCTACCAGGTTTTGTTCTAAATTTTAAAAATTTTTCTTTTTTGGAGAGACCAATATGAATACTTTCACACTTTTGAGGAAAACATGTAAGAAAATGGACAGCTGCACTTCATGCACATTTCTGTATTTATTTCTTTTTCATCAAATTTCATTCCTTCAGCTGACCTGCTCTCAAATCCACAGCTGTGCATTGCAGGCTTGTGCTCAGTGCAGATCTCTCATGGGTGACTTTGCAAGCTTTGCTTGGTGAGTTATTTGATACAGGCCATAGAACTGACTGGGCTGTTTGATTAACCAACCTTTGAAATATCTGCTAAGTCTCCATCCAGAACTTTAAAATAGCTTATTTATTTTTTCTGGGAAAATAGAAAGCAATCAAAAAACCCAAACCAGTCTGGGCACCTTTGCAGAGAGTGATATGTTCTATTAATAATCTCCATATTTTTGTTGTTGTTGTTTGTTTGTTTGTTTGTTTGTATTTTTTCATGGAGGAATGCTGTTGTCCCAGCTGTGCAGCAGTCACCACTGCATTAGCTCTCACTTTTATAAAATTCTGTTACAAGGTTAGCATCCTAAGAGGACACACATCCTTGAAAATGCAGAAGGATCAGGATACTTTCAGAAGCTTTCTTACAAAGTTTGCTCAATATGAAACACTAAGTCGTTTGATATCTAGCCTGTTGGAAACTTGGAGACACTTTTCCCATCTTCCCAGCAAGAACCTTTTTCAGTGGAGGTGGCTAATTCTATATTTAGCTGTAGTAGAAGTTCAAGATCAAGGCTGATGCCCACTGGTGGTGTTACTGGCTTTGGCTACACCTCTCCTGTCACCAGGCATCCCACCCTGTGACATGGACCGCCTCCTCAGCTGGACTTCTCCCTTCCTCTTTGTGGAGGCAGAGCTGCTCAGTGTTAGGAGCTGTCCTTCTGGTGTAAGTAGTACACACAAAAAATAGTTCAAAGCAATCCTTAAAGCACTAGAAAATTATTCTGGTTTTATTCCTTAGAGCACTTCATTACACAAGCATGCTTACAAGCGCACAGAGTTTTGCGTTTTCTCACTGCCCCAGGCCCCCCATATGTGTTTGCTGCCTGCCTCTCTGACACCCTCTCCTGTGAGTCAGCAGTCTGGGAGGGAAGGACAGGCATTACAACCATGTTTCTTGCTCCTGTTCAGAGAAGAAGCCTGCTGCCGTGACACGGAGAATAAAGCTGCATTCCCCAACCCTTCTTAAAACATGCATGTTACACTCAGTGTGATATTTTCTTCTTATTGGCACTCTTCAGTGTTTTGTTCCAGTGCCCTTCCAATTATTACTGTATATTAATTTTGATTAGACAGGAGGCTGCTTTGTGAGTCTTGACTTCCTGCCAGTACAATCAAGTGTGAGCCATGGGAATGAGAAGCAAATGTTGCTTTCAAAACCTTGTGAAAAATATATTACTTCTAATTCACAGTAAATATATGTAATTTTAAAAAGAATAAATGTCTTTGCTGGTAGACCAGGAATTGAGATGGGGCATGTACCCTACCCTGAAAAGAGGAAGGATATCTGAAAATAGATGGAGTCTCTGTATAAACTATTTTGTTTATTTGTGCATTTTAAATACTCAAACTTTGTATTTTTCAAGTTTTTAATGAGCTGTTCCTTTAATACATCAACTGCTGCTCTATAAATTAGATGAGTAGAAGCAATATTAGGTAGAAAAAAATAGGAATGGCATAGGTTCCTAAACACCTTATTGCAAAAAACATTACAAGGAATTCAGGTAGAAATGTTTATTCAGGCAAGTTCTGTGGTTTGTGCTATAGGGAATGGGTGAACACAGGGTCATCCCTCTGTTGCTGTCCTTTCCCCACACCCTCCTACCCCCCAGCAACCCTGGTTTCATCTATGAATTCTGCAAGTTTAGCTCTCAGAGCTCACAAAAAGGCAGTTGCAGTATATGCAGAGTTTTGTGGGGTCCAAAAAAGGAATTTTGAATTTCTTTTTTTCTTGCTCTGCTTATTTTTCTGGCTGAAGTAATTGTCCTTCTTAGTCCCCTTGCTCATCTCACTCCCTTTGGCTGGCGACTGCTGAGTTGTCATCATACATTACTTACTGTTGAGAGGGTAACTCCTGTGGCCCTACTTGCAGCTCAGTCAGCAGCAGGTGCTGGAGGAGCAAAGCATGTCAATATTTCATGCATTTAAAATCAAACACATTGACTCGCATATGGCTGCCCCAAGTAGCACTATATGTAAACGTGCTTTCTTTAAGGACGTGTGCTGAACTGCCATCCCTAACACACCTCCAGCCTGGCAATATAAATGTGATTGTGAGCAAACAGGGTGAAAATGAAGCATTATCTGGGTTATGAAACTAAGTACCCAGAAATTACAAAATAACAGATTCATGGTTGGGGACTGAACAGGGGTTTTGTATGAATCCATTACTACAACAGGAAAATGACATGTGATCATGTAACCACAGAATGGGTCACAAGAGGGCAAAGGTTTAGTATGAACACTTCTTCCTATTTCTTTACTCCTGATTTTACAGCTGCAATATTACTTTAACTTAGCTTTTCAAATACAATTTAAGTCTATGGAAGTTAGAACACCATATGCTTGTTTTCACTTTTTTCACGGCATAATTGTTGCCCTTTCCTTGTAATCGTCCTTCAGAACATGAGCTTGAGCTCTGAATTTTTAGTATTGCAGTATGGATCTCCATTGGTTGACCTACAGAAGTAACTGCTCTAACTCTGCAAGGTGAGCAGGCGTGCAGGTCAGACAGGGCTGCTGGGTTACTGGCTATGTTTGCTTAAGAAGGAGCAGCTGAGATGTCTAGTTGCGTTCTTCCATATCTTGCACACATTTTAAGTACAGTTTTCTCCTCGCTGCATCTGCCAATACAGGCCTTGGCTTAGCAGATTTATGTACCTTTGTTGTTCTTTTAAGTTGCTACCAGGAATAGGACCACTCAAACGAAAATGAAAGAATACTTTTTATTAGTCTGCCTCACCTGCCAAACTGAAAAGCAGGAAAGGGTGTGTCTGGCTAATGACTTCCAAATTTTCAAGTCTTCAGCATTAGAACTTAACCAAAAAAACAAACCCCCCACTTTATAGAAAACCTTAGGCTGACTGATTAGAAACCTCATGTCTAGGAAATGTTAACAGTTTTTGCAAAAAGCAAACATGCCTTCCCAAAAACAACCAACCGAACAACAAACCAACCAATCACCACCAAGAAGAAGAACCACAAAAAAAACCCTAAAAGTCTTTTATATTAATTATGCAGCAAAGACTAACTTGCTGCAAAGAAACCTCAAAAAACTAGACTTTGGGACTTAAAGACAGTTTTTAATTTTGTTACTATGGGGCTGAGACAGTTACTGAAGAAAACTTAATGTTTAGCTACCTGGGGAGAAATCAAAGCATAGTGCATTGACAATTTTGTGCTCAAATTTTTCTGGCTGATTCCTTGTACCATTGATGGGCAGGTAGTTGAGCTTTAACTGTCTACTGAGAATGGAGGTAATAGTGCAGACTACAAGGAAATGGAAACAAGTGGAAATGTACTGAATGAAAGCCTTTTCTCTAGGAAAGTAAATTATCTACTGGATTTTATTTTTCTGGGCTGGAATTTTACTTTAGTGTGCCTGTGTTTATAATGATGGAAAAGAATTAAATTTTATTTCCTATTTAATGGGGAGGATGTTGCCTTTTAAAAAAAATAATTCCCACTTTGTTTTAAAGTTATGACCTACTAATTGTATTTCCTATATGCAAACGGGAATATATATTTTTTTTAAATTGTTATTTCTGCACTATCCATTGTAGAACCCTGCTGAAATCTTGAAACAGTCTGCTTAGATAACAACTCTGTCAGTTAATGTTGCAGTTGCAAAGCAAAAGATATATCAAATCTGACACTTTCTTGATATATTTTTGGCTTAGTTGTTTGGGGTTTTTTTAAATTTTGAACAAAATTACTTACTTTTCTCATACCTTTCCCCCCTCTTCCCATTCCCTCTTTTAATCTGCCCAGCTTCAGGAGGTTTGGGAGTCTGAATACCTATCCTAGGTCTGAATCCCTACCCTAGGGGGACACATACTGCAGCATAAATCATGTTGATGCTGTTGAAACAAAATGTCTCTGCTTTGATTATATTGCAAAACTGAAGAAGATAAAAGCAGAAGCCAGGTAATCCTCGGTACCATGGACAGAGAGAAGGCAGCAAAGGCTAGACACTGAGAATTTAGGTAATAAGTAGAAAGCAGACAAAAAGGAACAAAGCAATAGTGGCCTTATAGGAATGATGTGCTTTTGGAAGTATTTTTAAAAGTATATTTTAAGGAATTTTATTTCGCTCATCTCTCTTCTGTTTCCTGAACAATGGGTGTCAGTGTTATCTCTGCCTAGATACACTGTCATGTGCAAACTCCCTTCTGTAGATCCCGCCCCATTTCAAAACCTATAAATGAATTTAGCCTCTCAAAATCCTTTCACAGAACCAGGAAGCAGCAGCTCTCTGTCACCAACCTGCTCTTGAATTTTGAAAGGGATTTATTTTACCACCATGGATAGGAGCAGTGGGTCTGATGTTAGATGTTTGCAGGTATATTGAACAAATTCTGCAGCATGTAAGATTTTCTTTTAATTTCTTCTAAGTAGCAAGTGCCTGTGTAGAGGGAATAAGCAATGAAATGCCTGCCTTTGTTGCTAATCCTTTGTTTTATTAGCAGTTGCCCAGGAGTACAAAAGATTCCCTCTCTCCTACAACCCCACAATGCCTTTTGTGATTTGCTGACTTGTGGTCTTTTAATTTTATAAGCAGGGTTTTCAAAAGTAAACACTTGCTATACAGTTGAAAGGAGTTTGTTCAACTCTATGTACATTTTCATACATATAAAAATCCAAGAATTTAATATGGGTTATTTTGATATGTGACAGTATTGATTTCATGACTTCCACAACCACCTGGGCAGTTTTGATTGCAGAAATAAATCTCTGGGAAAATTATCAAATAGCTAATAAATATGTAAATAACTTACAGTGTAGGTGGAATGACAGAAATGATGGGCCTGACCTGTATTGTCCTCATTCATTGTACTTAAGTTTTGTCTTCCTTGGGGCAAAACACAGATTCTTTTTATCATTAATTGATTGCCTTCTCTGCAAAACAAGCCAACAAACCCCAAACACGATAGAAAGTTTTACAGTAGTAAAACAGATACTGCCCTCTCACTGTAGCTTTCTGAAACCAACCTACTTATGCAACCCTACTTTTCTTCGAGTGGACAAGTGGGAAGGTAACAACATCTTTCTGAATTTCTTTTAATGGAAATTTTCAACTATGTTTGTCTAACACAGCTGAGGTAACTCAACAGAATTATACATTTCTTTTGACTGTTGACTGTGTTCACTGAGACCACATACTCTGGAAATAACATATTCTGAAGTTTTATCAAGCACTAGGGTGGTACTGCTGGTGGTACCTGTTTGTCTATGCTCTACAGAACAAGGAATGAGTGTTTTGAACTTTCTGAGTCTCTAAGTGCAACACTTTGAAGCAAGATCAATAAAGTATATCTCTCATAGAAAACGTGGGATCTAAAATATACTGATAGGATTGAGTCCTTTGTTTAAAACATTACGGAAGAGAGGTTTGTACTTTTCTGTACCATAATGCAGTGGTTACAGTATATGTGCAAATGTGGGAGACCTGGTTTGGAGATATCTGCTAGCTTCAAGGTGCCTTTGGTAGGTTCCTGATAGATTCTGGAAAAGGTCTACCTCTATGATGCCTCCTTCTTGATAGCATGTCACGGTAACTGATTTAAATGGATTTGCAGGAGTAAATTCTGAATTCAGATTCTTCAAAACAAATTTCAGTTTTCATCTAAGGATACTAACCTGCTTCAAAACAAATATTAAAATCAGACTTTCACTAAGTGAAAGTTCCCCATGCCTGTAACCCTGCTGTTTCTTGCATTTACCAAAGCTGCTTCAAATATTTCAGAATGCCATCTTTCTGAGACAGGCTGGTGTCCCATGCATTGCATAATCTGAGGTTAGAGCTTTCCCTTAAGTTTCTGCTGGGAGGTTAGAAGTTGTAATGCTGTCCTTTTGTGCATACAATCTGTTGAGACTCTATTTAATCATGGCTCTAAAAGTAAAGGATTTTTTAATCAGAATTGGTGACTGCTCCGCACAAGGGAGCATAAGTAAATCTTTAATGAAAATTGCAAATGGTTTGCTTTACCAGTGGATGTGAATTTTGTCACTGAAGTATTCACTGAAAGCTATTTGAAAACCATCTGATTAAAGAGAGAAAGACCTTTAGAACAATTTAAAATTAATTTAACAAACGGCCTGGAGCTTGACCTCACGTGACAGCCAGTCTCATCCAAACCACTGACCTTCTGACTTCCAGTCAGTCTGTCTCTTTCTGCTGCCACCAACTCCCTTTCAAAGTGGGTGTCTTTCTAAGAAATGGTCTCAATCTGGCCAGTTGGGGATCTGTTAGGCTTGAAATCTGCACTTAGCAGTCAGCTCAGTTATCTGAAATTCATGTGCTGGCTTTCTGTTCAGCTTCATTTAAGGGGTTTAGCTTTAATTCTTTCAGTGTCCTACACACCAGCATTTTCTCAGAATGCCCACATTATGCAAGTGAGGGTCACGCCAAAGTACCTGAGATGGATTGATCTAAAGCAGCAAAGTCCCTGTACGTTCATGCAGTGGTCTGCCAGCTTCCTAAATGGTCCTGAAATAGGAATATCTGTCTTTTCATGTCTTTTCACCTTTTAGCAGTGCTTCTTTCCTTGGACACTGCACCACAAGGGTACGATTGCATTGTTTTAGGAACTAGAGTGGTCTGAGCTAGCTCCACTGTCCATGCCATGAGCACAATTTACAGTTTAGGTGTGGTCTGTGATTGGGATAAAACCTTGTGTTAATGGCAGACCTATGGGCTAGTCCTCTTAATTATACTTAAAAGGAATAGTGGTAAACTTAAGCCTTGTTTTCTCATGAATTTCCACACTTGAACCTTGCATGCAAACAATGTATGGGGAAAGTTCTCAAATCCTTTCTAAGAATCAGGACTTACTGGGGTAACTCTGTGGCTGTGGCACTGTGGGAATGGCCAGGGATCAGGCTGTTCTGCTATGGTGCTTTTGCTTTGACTGCTGGTGCATGAGGGCCGATCTCATTTTTGGCTCCCAGAACACTGCAATGAAAAGTTTATCCTTGAAATGACAGGTCCCTAAAATATTAAAATCCTTGTATGTTCCCTGATGTCCTCATCTCACCCAGCCAGCTGGCAGATAAAAACTGAAGAAAAATTTTTAGATCCTCTCCATCTTCAGTAAGGAAGGATTTATGTAAGTGCATATTGGCACATATTCATGTATGGGCACATATACAAGGACTTGCTGAAAATACACTTGCAGTATTAGTTTATAGAAGCTCCTGGGAATTTAGATTTGATTTTCTGCCTCTGTATGAATATTAGAAATACTGGATTTCAGTGCTACACTTAGGTGTCTGTGATGTTATCCTTTTAGGTGCAACCACACAACTCAAAAGCATTTACTAATTTCATTTTTTAACTAAAGGTGATTGAAGCAATGACTATGAATTACTTAGAAAAGCAGTCAGATTGTCTTTTTCTTTACAGAGGTTCCGGAAGTCTGTGTTATTCAGTACCATGCTCCATAGCTCTTATTAGTTATGAAAGTGTTATACTGCTTGCAGTAGAGTGATTAGCATGCACACTCTAAGTATTTTCAGAAAGCTCAAGTCTTGTTTTCCAAATTGACTTTTATTAGATCCACAGGGTGCTTAATCTTGTTTCTCATAAGATGTGAATTCTTAAGTTAGTGATAATACATCAGAATATGAAGAAAACAAGTGTTTATTGGGGGGGGTGGAAGGATGGAGGGAATACAGAGCTGGGAATCCTGATCTGGAAAGAAGCAGTGAATTTAGAAATGGAATTGGAAAGTGTCAGACACTCCATGTGGTACCTGCACTCATGACTGCACAAGGTGGATGACAGGACATTGTAGAATATGCTGTCTAAGTACAAGACAGATGTGATGTAGAGACAGATGGAACTATTGCACTGAAGTCAAATACAGCAAAGTGTATAATTAAATCTGAGATTAGGAAAAATGAAGGAAAAAATGAAATAGTTAAAAGTCCTCAAAGGCAGCACGGTAAATTCTGCTTTACATCTGGTTTAAAGAAATGGGTTGCATTGATATCAGAAATAGGAATAAAGAATAGATTTTATAAAAGTCTTGACCAAATTTAATGTAAGAAATTCAGAGAAGTTATTCAAGGATAACTTAGGGTGCTGTGTTCACACTTAGAGTTACTACAGACCGTGGTTACTAAAAACAAGGAGGTGTTTGCAATATGTGCGTATGTAATATTTAGGTGTTTGTGACTCTTATAATTTTTTAATTTTACATTGAGTCTCATATTGTTTATACTATCTATTGGTAATACAAGGGTGAGTTTTCTACGTTTTGAAAGATTCTGGGAGGAAACTTTTCCCTAGGTGTATGTACATTATTTCACTGTTACTCTTGGTCTTTCTTTTGTGAATGTGAAGAATATTCTCTTTCTCCTGAGTTAGGACCTTTCTTTCTATAAGTTTCAGTATCTTTGCTTCGTCATACCTTCTGGCAAATACAAAGAGGGGCAAATTGGATATAATAGAGATTGAGCTCTTTTTATAACCTCTTAAATAATTAAGTCCCCTCTACATCTGCACTGACCAAGACAGCCTAATCCTCTCTCTCAATTAATGAACATTATAATTTCCCTATGTGCCAAGTTATTCCTTCAAGAGTTTTTCCTCATAACAGTTTTGGCAATAGATTTGTAATCTTTCCTGAATTATGTTTTCATAGGTTATGCCAGGTAAGTGTCTAATTAGGATAATTTAAGATTGCATAGTGAGAGGTTTATTTTAATTTTTCTTTCCTTAGAAATGATGCACCGAGATATACCTTTCCTTGTTCGCTTATTTTGAAACACACAGAAAGAATTCAGTTTTAATTACAGACTTTATTTTAATGGCACATAATAAATATGTTTAGCTGCTGACCATTGAAAGGATTATTGGATGTCAGGGACAGAAAATCCATCAGATATTTTAGTGTAAGCCGCAGGAAACAGCTTTCAATATGTTTGAATTATGTATTTCAAATGTTACTTTGTCATATAGGACATTATTGCAGCATGAATCTTTTTTATTAAAATAAAAATCTAGTCTTTATAAAAGCATAACACTTTTTAAGACTTAAAAAGAGTGAGACTCCTTCAGTAGGTGACAGCACTTATAGTAAGGAAGGCAGATATCATTCATGCCTGAAAGCTGGTTGTGAAACAGCTTCTCCAAGGTCTTCTTATAAGGGGGGTGGGGGGAGAGGCATCTATACAAGTCTTCATGTGGAGAGAAGTAATTTATAAGGGCATGACACATGTAATTCTGTTTTTCCCAAAGTACCAACTTCCTGGTGAAAATGATCATGGTTCATTCTTTTCTAGGAGCTGCCACAGGAAGAAATCAGTAGAGTGCTATACTTTTGCTCTTGTTTAAAATACATAATATGCCAACTTTTTTACTAAGTCATTGCTGCAAAATTTTCTGTGGATCTGTTTGATTTTCTTTTATTTTCTCTGAATGAGTTGAGCACAGAAATAGCATTGATGGATATTGTGATTATTTGTATTATAATTTTTATTTTAAGGTATGGGTGATATTTTGTGTGTGTCTGTTAGGTTTTTATCAGGATTAACAGAGACAAAACAGCTAGAGTACTGTGATTCTGAGATTTCCAGTGCAGTGAGAAGCTCTTCTGTCCCAAGATCCCACATATTTGCTGAATTTGTTCATATATATATATACAGAAAATACTACAGTTTTGTTCCTGATAAATATGGACTGAAGAAGCCAATTAGCTAGTGGGAAGGCATGATCATTTTTGCAGTTGTAAAGAAATAAATCAGTGATAGACAATAGGTAACACCAAGTGAAAAAACCCACATGAGGGTGGGGTGGAAAAAAGACACTGCTTTTCTTGCAACAGCAATTTACAAACAGAGACAGGGTGCAGTGAGGAGGAAGGAACCTATCTTCAAAATCTTCATCACCGGGAGATAAAAAAGCATTCAAAATCAAAAAAAGAAGGCATTATGACTGGAAAAAGGTGAATGTTCCTCCCATCTTCAGCAAAGACGAGAAGGACAACAGCTCAGCCTCACCTTTGTGCCATGAAATGTTATGTCCTTAGGGAAGCCACCTCTGGGTACATGATGGACTATGTGGGGACAGCCAGCATTGATGTAACAAGGGCAAACTATACCTGACTAACCTGACCACCTGCTGTGGCAGGATTGGACCCTCTCTGCAAACACGGCAAGAACAATGAAAGTTGTATACCATAGCCTTAGCAAGACTTTTGTCATGGTTTCTCATAGTATTCTTTCAGTCAAACCAAGGACCTGTGGGTTGTAAGTGTGGACTACATGGTGGGTGAGAAACTGGCTGGCTCACCAGCCTCGGTGGAGTGGTAATATTTCAAAGCCTAATAGATGGTCAACTGGATTAAAAAGAAAATAATTCTCCATCAGTCTGGTTAAGTACTGCAGCAGGGCCCAGGGCAATTGTGAAATCTTCATACTGGAGTTTTGACAGAACTTGACTAGACAATATCCTGAGCAAGCCAATCTAAAAATGAGGATGGTCTTGCTTTGAGCAGAAGGTTGAGCTGGATGTCTCTCAGATGTCCCCTCCAACCTAAAATTCTTCTGTGATTCTGAATTGTCTCATTACAGTAATTTCAATAGTTTCCAAAACCAAGCCTGATTGTTGAGTTTTGTCATGCCCACTTACTGCACAGATCACTCTGAATTCACCAGGAAAACAATATTAGATGCAGGTAATCACTTCAAATTCAATGTGCATGGTGAACAGCTTATCATTATCAGTAACTGCATCATTAAATATGTAAAAGGCCTTGCTAATCACTGACCATTGTTAAAGATTCATATAGTCTAAATACTTTCCCAGAATTTTAACAACCTGCCTCCCTCTTCAATTAAAATAAAATAAATGTATCCAAGCACAGAGAGAATGATCAAGTGCAGAAAAGTACAGTTGAAAATGGACATTCTTACTTGATTGAAAAAGTCACCTAATCAATGGAATCATTGAAGTAATGTATAATCAAGTACCAGGAAATACTCAACAGCCTTCCTCTGCATGGAAATTGTGAATAGAATTTAATTGTTCCAGGACTGAATTTTCTTTAATCACCTTGAGTCATATTTCAGCAACACCATTGTATGAACTCTGAACTGTTACTACTAATCAGCCTAATGAAAAATTTGCTGAAGCCTGTAGAAAAGTCTTCAGGAAGAAAACAAGAGGTGAATTTCATGTATGTGTATAAAAGTTGCTTTTGTTCAGAGCTAGAAAAGCTTCTTAAGAGCTAAAGGGTAGTGCTTAAAGCTATCCAACCCAGAAATATCAGTTGAGGAAATATGCTGATGGATATTTACTTTTTGTTCTGGATCATTGCAGTATTTAAGAAACCCGTAAGGAAATTTTAATGGAGAATATCTTCTATTGAAACCTATTAAGTTTTGATTCAGTGAAGACCCTCTTGATAAATGTTGCTGTCCCCAACCAATGGCTCTGGTGCTTCCTTTGCAGATAATTTTATGACATAATAGGTTATATATTAATTTATGTCACACAGAATCCCGCCCTCAGACTAAGCTCTCTGGAACAAATTCTACTGATGTCTTCCGTAGCGCTGCAAGAGACTTTTTGATCTGCACTAAATATAGGATTGGTACCAATAAAACTGTATATTATTTCTGTAAAGCACTCTTTACTGTAGTGGCTACAGGAGATAATAGCAACACTGCAGTTCTATTTGTTGGGCTAAGCAACAGAGGTTTGCTTTTGTTTTGCATTGTGGTTGTTGTTTTTGTAAGGTTCCCTGTTTTTCCACCATTGAAGTAAGAAAAAATTCACAGTAGCTTCAGTGTATGTTCGATCTATGAAGTTGTATTGAATGTCAGGTGTAAGCATTCTGATAGCTGTGAAATGAATGGATGCTGGGGTGCTAAGGAATGAAGGATTTGGAACTGCAGGAGTTCTAGGGCAAAGAGTGTGCTTTTTATTGCTTTTTTGTTGAAAGTGGCAGATGTGATCATGAGTGAAGATTACTGTTATTTCAGTATATCCACCCTGAAGTCTGTCACTAGATGCACGAGGTATTTGAAAGAAAAGGTTGATGAGCACAATAGGTAAGGCTCTGAGAGGAAAACAGATTATAACAAGGAGTTAGCAAGCTTGTACCTGTCTGCCTTTTACAAAGTAGTTATCAGAGCTTTTAGAAGAGAGACTTTCAGATATGGAAATGACACTGGATATTAGGAGTGTATACAATTTGGCAATAGGAGATGCATCTCTGCCTCTGACAGACAGATTTCAGTGAGGTTTTACTTTTATCATACCTTGTCTTTATTGTAAACTTATCCAGCAAATAGCAACACTATACTCAGAGTCTGTTTGGTCAAAATGTTTCTCTTCAACTGAGAGTTTGTTTGGTCAAAATGTTTCTCCTCAATATTGGAAGTGATGGACGTAGATAGGTGGTTCAGCATACACTTCTGAATTTGAAAAGTAAACTGCAGCAGTCTCAGTCTTCAGTGAGCAGGCTCTGAAGGGCAGAGAAGCCTCTCTAAGGAAACTATGGGGTTTTGGCTATTGTGATTAGATTGTCATGGAAAAGCATCATAAAATGTAGTGTAGAATCTTGTAAAATGCTAAAGCACTTTTAAAATGCAAAAAAAAAAGTTGTTTCTTGTTCTTCTCCAGTTAAAGTTATTACTCTCCAGTTTTACCTTGATTGTGGGGTAAATTCCTTGGAACCTTATTTGTTTCATTCTACTAAATTCATCTAGACTCCTTCATAACATGAACGACAGATGACCCCAAGGGACCTGAACTTACTTTGACTGCTATTTTTACCCTATTGGAGACTTAGTGATTGAAGTTCAGTGTCATGTACCGAGAATGAAATCTGTCAAACAGTTTAGAAAAACGTGGCTAATTTAACAGTGTTAGATAAAACAACCCCTTTTGCTTTTTCCTCTGAGAGTAATAGCCTCTATTTTCAGCACAATTGGCCTTTGGCAACTGTTGGTAACATGGGAGGGTATTTTTGGAAAAGGAAGGAAATAAAAAAAGGATTAAACCACAGGGAATTGCAAGAGAGAGAGAATGCTGAAGAACAGAACTGCTAAGGAAGAAATAGCTTTACAGCAAGTTCCTGAACTATAGATTTTTATTTCTCTTGTGTTCCCTATATGGGATCAAAATAGGTCAGATACAAAAATGCACTCTTTATCCTTACCATTGTGGTTTAACCCCAGCCAGCAACTAAGTACCACGCAGGTGCTTGCTTGCTCGCCACACACCTCTCCCCACCCTTCCTTGGGATGTGGAACAGAAACAGAAAAACATAAAACCTGCAGATTGAGATAAGAATAGTTTAGTAATTGAGGGGGGAAAAAAAGTAAACGATAATAATAATTTTAATGAAAAGGAGAGGGAGAGAGATGATGAAAACCCAAGAAAAAAATGATGCACAATACAGTTGCTTACCACCCACTGATGGAAGCCCAGCCTGTACCACAGCAGGGACTGGAATCTCCCAGCCAACCCCCCCCACTTTATACACTGAGCAGACATTTTATGCTACAAAATATGCCTTTGGCTAGTACAGGTCAACTGTTCTGGCCATGCCAACTCCAAGCTTCTTTGCACCTGCTCTCTGGCAGAATATGGGAGACTGAAAAATCCTTGACTTAAGGTAAGAACTGCTCAGGAATAACTAAACCATCAGTGTGTTACCAACATTATTCTCATCCTAAATCCAAAACACAGCTACTAAGAAAAAAAATTAACTCCATCACAGGCAAAACCACAACAGTATCCACCTCTTATTCCATACCATTTGTGTTGTGCCAGGTTCCATGCTTTCCAGTACACCATCACCTTTCCTGTCCTTTCATTTGTATACATACAGGTATAATTTCCTTAGTCTATGGATCATCCCTATAAAAGTCCACTGAGTTCATTGAGTCCATGACTTCATGCTCCATCTGTCTCAGGACAAAAAAGGTGGTGTGTAGTGTTGGGTTGTTGCATGCTGAAGCTGGTTTTGATGCCATCACTGTTGTGCTTGTCCAGTTTCATCAAAGTTCGTTCTTCATTAACGTGGTGATTGAAAAGGAGTTGGGTCCAGATCCCCAATACGAGGTGCCCAGTGTGGTGATGGGCATATAGATGCCATAAAAGTGATAACATACAACATTATACAGGAGTTAACATAATGTAATTTAATTTATTGGTTATTCTCACCCAAAATCAAATCTGCTTGAGACACACACCAGACTCCTGTCCTCCCACATTAACCACCTAGTGCACCAAGAACCTTGAGAAAAAGCAATCCCATGGATGGGTTTGCCTTTGCTTGAGGCAGGAATAACCTAGCATATTTTTGTGTGCATTACAGGAACTTTATCCCCTCCCACAGTATAGAAAAGTTTTGATTGGGCAGTTCCAACCAGATTGGCAGATCCCCTTGTGTTGAATAATCAAATGGCTTTTGCTAAATGTGGTATCCCAATGTCTGAAGGTCACACCACCCATCGCTCTCAGTGCCATCTTTAGCAGTCCATTGACTGATTTTTCCAGAGGCTGGTGCACGATAGGGGCTGTGATACACCCACTCCATGCCGTGTTCTTTAGCCCAGGTGTCTGTGAAGTTGTTTTAGAAATGTGTTCCATTGTCTCACTTTTTTTTTCTAGGCTATCATGTCACCATAAGCCTTGCTTTTCAAGGCCCAGGATAGTGTTCTGGGCCATGGCATGGGGCACAGGAAATGTGTCCAGCCATGCAGTGGCTGCTTTCACCACTGTAATTACCTGGCACTGGCCCTGGTGGGTTTGCAGGAGTGTGCTGTAGTCAGCCTGCCAGGAGCTCCCATATCTACACTACAGGCACCACTCTCTGTACCAGAGACACTCTAACTGATTGTCCTGCTTGATTGCAGGTCATGTTTCACATCCATGGATAACCTTTGTGAGAGTGTCCATGGCCAAGTCCAGCGCTCAGTCATGAGCCCATCTGTGTGTTACATCCCTTCTGTGACGGACCAAGGTGTTGGGGGCCCACTGAGTTAGAAATAATTCACACTTATGATACATCTGAGACACTTCAATTTTAGCAGCCTGATCTACCTGTTGGTTAATCTGATGTTCTTCAGTGGCCCAGGTCTTGGTACATGAGCATCCCTGTGATGTATCAGGTTCTTCACCTGGGCAGCAGTATCTTGTCTCAATCATATAATCATTAAGGTTGGAAAAGACCTCCAAGACTATTGAATCCAACCTTTGACTGGACACCACCATATCAACCTAAACATAGCACTAAATGTTATTACATCAAGTAGTTTCTTGTACTCTTCCAGGGATGGTGACTCTACTAGGTCCCTGGGCAGCCTGTTCCAATGCCTGGATCAATGATCTGGTCCCAGGTTAAAAGGGATGTATGTTAGAAAAGGCATTAATCTTTTAATAGTAGGTATTTCATTGTCAGGCTTCAGTGTTGTAACTGGAGATGCCTTGAAAACCCAGACTTAAGTGTGGCCTTGCAGGGAGATGATGAGAATCTTGTGCTGGTCATTTCCTAATTCAGTTTTACTGTGCATGTACATCTCCAAGATATTTTTACTACTTTAATTGGTACCATCTTCGTAAGTGCATAGTGATGCTCACAGCAAAATCTGTTCAAACTTTGCTTATGGTAAACTCCCAACCAAATGTAGATCTGTCTCACTAAGTCTTTCTGTAAATTATAATAAAAAACATGTAGATGTGTCACTTAAGGACATGGTTTAATGGTGGACTTGGCAGTGTTAGATTCACAGTTGGATTCTTACAGATCTTTTCCAACTTAAATGATTCTATGATTATATCTTTTGAAAAAAGAAAGGACCTGCACTTCCCCCCTGCTCTTTTTATTTGCCTTTGACAGATATTCCTATCATAAAGAGAACATCAGAGACAGGTAATTCTGGTTTGTTTCTGTGTTTTTTTCACTCAGTGTTAAAGATCATGACAGTGCAGGCTTAGTGTGGAATTTGAACAAAGAGGAAACATATGAGCAAATAGAGAAATAAAAAGAAAGGAATTAGTCTTTTCATTGTTGTGGGGTATTCAAGTAGGACTTCTTGAATCTTTAGCTCATTTATGAACTTCTTGCTTAATTCATTTTTTATATGCTTCTTGATCTTCAAAAATATGGATAATCTGATTTAATAAGATTAAACCTATTAATATTTGAACAGAATGTTAATGAAGAATTAAAGTCTTCTCTTAGTTCTGTCAACAAGATGCTAAAATAACCCTCTTGATTTCTTAGAATGTTTGTCCAATAATGCAGTAGCACAAAGACTTGAAGGTAAATTATGATGCAGTGCTTTTGAGTTCTTCAAAACACCTTTTTTGCAAGATTAGATTATTTTCTTACCAGCTCACTAAGTAGTTAGTAAGTGCATTTCAGTTTACACCAAAGTTTTTCACTAAGTGATTAGACTGAGATTTCAGGCACAATGGGTCTTTCTACTTCCATACCCAGTACCTGTGTCTGCACTTTGAAATCAGCCCAGTTCTGCAGAATGGCAATTTAAAAATGTATCTACTGAGATATTATTCCTGCTTCCATGCTGAAAAGAGGACCTGACTTGCACACTACATGTAAAGCTGATCTTATGCCAGATAAAGCTTGGATCCTTCAAAGTACTTTCATGTTAGGAGTAAGCTGCACTTAGGCTTTTTTAAGAGTAATAACTGTCTCCCAATAAAAACAAAACCAAACCCCAAACCCTCCCAAACCAACCAAAAGCCATGAGGAGTCACCCCGAGCCCCA
>VZRZ01003369.1:1227033-1318292 GCA_013398175.1 Climacteris rufus | reverse complement strand
TTTCTTGTTTATTAACCAAGAAATTATGTTTCCGTGGCAGCAGTCAAAAATCCTCAGGCATTTTTTTAATTTTGTGGCTGCTGTGCCTGAAGAGGTTGGTCTGTTGTCTTAATCTCTTTGTTGAGTTAGAATAAAAACCAAAAACTTTTCAGCTTTTTAATAGAGCCAGCTGCAAAATGCAGCAGCTGCAAGCCTAGCTTGGAGCAGAGAGGAGCAAAACCCCTTAGCTTCATTGCAAGCTGCCTTATGTCGTGCATTACTCTTTCTTTCAGTTCTGTTTGAATTACCAAAGGGCTTTATGTTGTTTCCTCTCATGGCCTTGCCTCTTAAACCTCCCACAGTCCCCAGAGACCCTCAGCATGTGCCAATGTACCTCTAGTGTTTGTTGCCTTTGAAAAATTTCTCAGCTCTTGCTGGTTTCTGTGCCCTAGGTTGGTGTGTGGCACGTGGAGCTGGCTTCAGATAGGGCTGCTCTGGGTGGGAAAAGGTAAATCCTGTGGGAAGTGCCATGTCTCCCTTTTGGGGACTGGGTTTAGTCTGCTTGCTGCAAACATAGCAGCCTCTAAGACTGGTGAGCAAGAAGTCAGGGATCAGCCTGACTCAAATTTCCATATCATCCTCTATGAAACAAGCTAAACCTGAAATAGGTCATGGCACACCCAGAGCTTTCTTAAGAGTGTTTCTATCCCAGTGCTAATACATTATTTACACCGTGTTGCTGTGAATGGCAAATTCTGGTTTGTGCCACAATCTCTTGCTTACTACAGGTCTGGCTCCACTGCGGCATTGTAGTTTTCCTGTATTGAAATGCAGTCTCCATGACCAGCAGCTGACATCTCCTCTCAGTATTGTCAAATTTGATTACATTTATAATTTTCCACTTTTATGCTGACAACATGCATCTTAGATATGTGCTATTTTCTGGATGATTGTATTCAGGCATAAAATTAATGGAGCTGATTTTCAAAGTAGTAACGCTTCCCACTATTGCATCTTCTTTGGCACTTTTTAATAATACTGCAAAGTGCAGAAATCCTATGCTGATGAGGAGAAGGGTTTCTTATATCTGCAGTTAGCTAACAGGGCATGGAGGGAAGGAGCCAGCTGCATGTGCAAGCACATCCCTGACCTCTCTTGGATTTGAAAATCAGGGTACACAAAAGTTTGGCATCTCTACTGTTGCTGTTTGTCAGAATGTATAAATAGCCTAGCTTAAAGATGCCTAGATTTTTGAGGCTGTGAGAGCCACCTGTGAAAATCTTTGTGGCTGAGAGCTGTGAGGTGCAGACTATGTTTGCTGAAGAACCAAGGGAATGGGGAACCACAGTAGATGACTGCAGTGTGAGATAAGAGTTGTTCCTCAAGGCTCCTTCCTGATGCTTCCCTAGTCCTGTTATATGCTGCAGGATTTTCCAAAAGGGGAATTAGTAACATTCACAACTTTGCTTTCTGGTTTTCTAGTAACCTTGCTTTAACAAGCAGTCACATTGCTGTTGCCTCAGAGATAGTGGAGACCAAGGGGGACAATGCAAAATCATGTGAAAAGTAGTGGCCCAGCAAACGAATCTAAAATCCTTTGCATATGTCTTGGGATGGTGTGTGAAGTCCCACCTTTGCTTATTAAGCTATCTTAGTCATCTTGTTTCATGGGGCTCATTTGTCATTTGTGAACCAGCCTTCTGGCCGGTCCATTTGTTGTGTCTCTTAATTGCTTCATCAATGACCTTTCTGTGGGGGCAGGGATGCCATCAGACAGGGGGCCTTTTGGATTTATTAATTTTTTGTTTGCCAAGAAAGCTCTGAGACTAATTGCCAAGACTTCCCAGATGATATTAGTTTACAAATTTTAATGACACTTATGATTTATTAATGTGCTTCCCCTGCATCTGTTCATCCCTATTCCTTGGTGAAATTCCTATTGAATTGGAGAGAATTAATAAAATCAGAGCTGCAGATTGTAATGGTGTTTTAGATAGTCTGCTAATTAAAAAAAAAAATGCCCATGCTTATAGTGCTTTATTTATATCTGTGGATCTCTGAAGACAGAGGTAAGTCTTGGCTTTGTCTGCATTCTGCCTCAGAATCTTGTTTTGGTGGGGGTGTTGCATGATGGGGCACAGGGGATCACATTTTCATGTGCAGGTAACTCCTGTTGAACACGTGCTACACATCCCCTCTCTGTGCTCCATTCACACAACTTTTACAGCTTGAAAGTGGGGCTGCTGTGCTGAAGTTGTCATCCTTCAAACGTGGCTGTGGGAGGACTGGGCTGGTCACTGGCAGTGGATGCCACAGATATGTCTTGATCTCATAGATAAATGGGTTATTGGGATGCTCCTGTTAATAAATAGACCTGGGACCTTTGGATACATCTTGTTTTCTGGCTGGATATAAGGGAAGCAAGATGAAAAAGCAGTTTATCAAATTCGTAACTTTTTGAGGGATTGTTCTTGGCACAAAAGTTGAATTCTAAACCAAATTTAGAGAGAAAAACCCCCCCATGATGTGTTTTGTTTTAATTTTCCATGATTCAGGTAAGAGCCCCAGCCATCCCTCTTGAATTCAATATACTCTGCAAAAAAGCTGCAAAAGGAGAGACTGAAAATCCCTCCAGGGAGAAACTCACTCTAATCTTATGTGTGGAAGATCCAAGTTCAAGTCCTTGCTCTGAATAAGTATAAAGGGAAGTGCTTTTTATTCCTCCAGTAATTACATTGTGTAACTCATTGCTACAGGATGTTGTGAGGCAGAAATAATAAAAGCGTAAATGGATTTCAGAAAAGAATTCAGTGAATTAATGGAGGATATTTCTGCTGGTGGCTGTATAATGTGAGAGTGAGGCAGAAGCCTATGGCTTACATTAATTATTTTATGATATAACATTGAAGGAACAGATAGGTCTGCAGCTTTTGGATCAGAGTTGCAAAAGCATCTTCTATTTTTTATTATCTATTTGTCAGCAATGCGCTACTCATGCTTTAAGTATTTCAATGGAATAGTTGGGGTTGTGCTGAAGATATGATATTCTCACAGTATTTTAGTGGTTTTGGGATTTGGGCATCCCTAAGTCAAGAGAACTGAGTGAGAGACCATGGGAAAAAATCATGCTGTCTTCTATCTCTTCCATATACTTTTCCCAGAATACTCTGTGGCAGATTAGCAGGTAATACAAATTTTTGATGTGTCAAATGTGGCTATCTTATTCAACCAAGGGATTTGAGTTTTCTGCATCACAGGTGGGCTCTCCATCAGTTGGTGTCTGTCCTGGGTGCTACCACATTTTATAAATAAAGTTATTTCATTGGCCTGGAAGTGCTCTTTGAAACTGTAGTTTGAAAAATGAACCAAAAAAACAACCCCAAACCAACAAAAATTATCTTTGGCATAATTTAATTTTTGAGCCAGACCTTTCAGGCACTTTCAGTCCTTTCAGTTGGGTCAATAGAAACTTAAATCTGTTCTGACCTGTAGTCATAAAATTCCAGAAAACTAGATTATAAAATGGGAAATTTAGGTAACTCAATGTCAGAAGATATTTCTGGTGTAGATTATAAGCATGAGGATGTCAGTGTGAACTGATGAAATTTGTTGTGGAAAAAAAGAAAGTGTTTTAGGAAACTGGGAAAATATGCTTGTCCCTGTGTTCTCATCTAATATATGCTATATTCATTATGTTTTTTCTGTCCTTGGTGAATTTCTTTGACTATGACTCCTCAAGAGGGGAGACATTCTATCTCATCAGAAATGAATTTTGAACTCTGGTGATGTTCTGGGGCTTTGGTGGAGAAGGTAAGGGGAAGCTTTGCCAAGAGTAAATGTGCTTTTGAAGCCTCACTGTCCCTCTGAAGTCATCCTGTCAGGGCTGGCAGGTAAAGTGTGTTTGTAGTGCTTTGCCTACTTGTTTAGAAGTAGCAAGGCAGCACTTGGGAGGGAGTTTGTAGCCAAGAACCTGCTGTTGCAGATCCTGTGGGTGTTGTGACTGTTGCTGCATCAGCAGAGCTGCACCTGTTAACAGGAATTGGCTATTCTACCTCTTCTTTATCATTTGGAGCAGCAATTCCATTGCTCTCATTAAAGAGCTGCTCCTTTTGTTGAGTTATCTCATCTTGCATTATAATGAGACTTGGATGTCGACTGCAGAACTTTTTGCAGGAAGCCACACTTAAAGACGAATTTGTTTTGACCTTACTAATGTCTTTTTCTGATCACTCTTTGCTGTGCAGAGGAGTTTCGTTGGCACAGATTAGTAGCGGATGCATTCAAAGGGAATCTGTGACAGTAGTAATGAAAACCACACATTAAATTCACTTATAAATATGCAAATAGATCATTGCAAAATAAAACTTTCTTAATAAATTACATAAGAACTTTCATGCTAGATCTTGTCTACTAGGATTGGGAAAACATTAAAACAGATGCCCAGAAAATGATATGGTAAAAATCTTACAATATTATATGGTGTGGACAGGGTCTCTTTAAAGCAAGTGGGTGGAACATCTCTCACGAGGAAAGGCTGAGAAAGCTCTTTAGCTGAGAGAAGAGAAGGCTGGAGTGGGACTGGTGGATCTCATCAATGTGTGCAAATTTCTGAAAGCAGGGAACAAAGAAGATGGAGCCATGCTCTTTTCAGTGTCTTCTCAGTGACAGGACAAGACAAAATGCATAGGCACAAACTGAAACTCTGGATGTTCCCTCTGAATATGAAGGAAAACCTTTTTTACTGTGTAAGTGACTGAACACTGGCTGAGGTTGTCCAAGGAGGTTGTGATGTCTCCATCCTTGGACATATTCAAAAGCCATCTGGACTGATCCTGGACAACTGTCTTCTCTAGGTGGCCCTGATTGAGCAGAGGTTGGATCAGGTGGGCTCCAAAGATTCCTTCCAACCTCAGCAATTCTTTGGTTCCAAGAGGAATAAAGAAGCATTGGCCAAGGGTTCAAAGCAAGTAGGAGAATTTGATTCTTAGGACAACATGGAGCTAATCTGTGCATCTCTTTGCTGGAGCATGTTTTTACCCATGTGAAGTTTAAATGAGTTCCTAGAAACACACCCAAAATCTGTCAAGGATTATATTCTATGCAAAGACTTAATCTGTGGCTCTGAAAGTTCCCTGGCCTCTGATCAGTCAGACAGATACTGCCATGTACTCTCCAGGCAGTCAGGCCTGCATAAGAAGATACCAAATTCTTGCACAGAACAGTTTCTGTGTTGGTGCCACTGCATGCATGCTGCAGGATTCAATGTCCCTATCCATACCAAGAGTAGGCTTTGCATCAGCTTACATTATTTGTTTCTCTTTGGCCAAGCTGGTCTTTTCCTTTCTCTTCCCATCTCCTTCCTCCCTTGACTTTTCTGTTCTTTTCAATTAGGCTTCAGACCAAACCATAAATCTTTGATGTTTTGTACAGTGGCTTGTAGAATTTAGTACTTTAACATGGGTTGTGTCTGTTTATATTGATATTTTATTATGTTGTGGTGGTTTTTTTTTTTTTTTTTTTTCCCAAATGCACTGCCATTTTATAATGGCTATAAATAATCTGAAGGATGGAGAAAAGTTGTTAAAAAACGCGCAAGAAATGCTTCCATCTTTATTTTAGTCTGGTCTGTCTCTCTCTTTATGTCCATGGTAGATTCATTAGGCTTGTAATGAAGTTAAAATGCCCTTATGAAGTGGTCACTTCTCCAAGTAATATTTACAAAGGGCTGCGTTCTCCCAGCTTGGAAGGCAGCCTATGATTTATTTACTTACCCCATGTGCTTCATCTGTAAAATCTGTCAGCCAGTTGTTTTACAGCATATGCCTGACCAAGTGAAAATGAAAGCTCCTGTAAACACCTAGATCATGGGAAGCTAGTGCATTTTTACATGTAGGATTTCTGCCTCTGAATAAAAACTCTGAAATGTTAGTGAGACCTTTCTGTAACCAGATTGCTGGGCCTTGTTTCCAGGTCTTTGAAATCCAGTTACTTTAGAAAATTGACTCCATAAGTATTAGTAGTCACTTATATCCAGTTTTCCCTGAAGCTTGTCCAGATGCCTGAATCTAGCAGCAGGTGGTCTTCAGGAGGTGGGCATTCAGCATCCTGCAGGTCTATCTAGTCAGGCATGCAAATGTGGTGGAGTATTGGAATAATTGAGGGATATCATCCCATGATGAATCTAAGAATATCCTTTGACATTTGTAACAGGACTGTTACATATTATTTTATGGATCTTGTAGTCTAGATGATAACAGGATTATAACAGGATGATAACAGGAGACTGGTAACAGGCAGATGTCTGGGCTGTGTTAATATAACTGTTACAGCCAAGCCTTACCCCAAAGTCAGGCAGTAGTTTTGTCCTGGGTTGAGAGATGCACAGTGAACCGACCTGGGTGAGTTCTGGTGCATTTAAAATGCAACAATCTCCAGCTATGTGTAACTACTGCCAGGAGTGCAGGGCACTCCTTTGTACAAAAAGTCCTGAAGTCCAAAGCCACTCAGGGAGAAGTATGCAGAAAGAAAAAGCAACGCATCCCTGGGACTTGGGTTCTGGCCTGATGGGAGTCTGAGCTCACAAGGAATAATCAGCCCCACAGAAAGAGAAATCCACTTGGCATTGGTCCTATTGAATCTCTTTCTCTGAAATATTCGAAATTGTAGGGGTGATTTGCTTTAAGAAAGAGGCATGGTTGCTGATTATTGGTCTTGGAGGGGGACAAGTAAACAGCAGGTTCAGAGCAGAAGTCAGGAACAGCTTGGCGAAGAATAGTCCACACACAGGGAATAGGTCCCAGGCCTTGGTGTGGGAGCAGGAGGATCACACAACATCAGCACAAAGGGGTGTATGAGTTCTCTTGAGAACTCATAAACGATGGTCTGTCTGTGGGTCTTGTGCAATTACTTCAGGGATCACAGAAAAGCTTGACCTTGAGGCACCCCAAACACAGGTCTCTGTGTGGGAGAGCTTGTCCTTTCTTTGGATTACTGTAACCTGTAAGTGTGGCTGAGGAACACCAAGGCAGTAAGATAATTTGTTAAAATATAAGGTTTCACACATAATGTATTATTGCCATGAAGTGGTTAAGCTACAGAGTAAGCAGTGGACCATGGTACATCATTCAGTGTGCCTCTAGCACAGTAGAGAGTAAATGTCCCCTGGAAGATTAAAATCCCATTGGTTCTATTATGTGTAACCAATAAAGGTAAAATGGATGTCTATGAGGAATACAGAGGTAACACAGCACATTTAGCTTTGTACCCACAAGTGTGCATTTTCTATTTTGTGCAAGACATGGGAAAAAAACCAAGAAGAGCTTTGGGGCTTCTTTTCTTTTCTTTCCAATATATGGTAGGGTGGGCTGTGGAGGACCTATTGGCTCTCTGAGGATTGGAGAGTGGTCTGGACCAATGCTACCTAATTGTAGGCGCTGTTAGTCACATCACATGAAAAGTTTGTATATGTTTGTTGTCCTGTGGCTTTTAAAGTGATGGACACAAGAACATGGCCTTGTCACAGTGGTGGGAGATTTAAAAGATGCTCATATTTCCTTCTTGGAAGTGCTCCCTTTAAATAGTGACAGTGCATGTGGTTTCTTTAGGGGATGGATGGGGGTGAAGTTAAGTAGGCTGTGGTCTAACCTGGTCATTTATCTATATCTGATCCAAGCAGGGTGCACAATGTGGTTCGTCATGAAATGTCCTCTGCTGCATAACATATCAGAAGAATCAGAGCTGTGACAGTGCACACATGGAAATAGTGGTTTTCCTTGGTATGCAATAACAAACTTGTTTTTCTTGTATCTGGTTCCAGGGCATCACTGGACATGGCACTTTGCCATGCCCACCTGGCAAATCTGGAATTAGCTTGGTACTTGCACTGCTAGGAAGCTTTTGAGGCATGCTTGGCAGTGGCATTGTTGAGGAGCTCAGGTCTTGTGGAAAAGTGGGTTCTGGAATTCCTTAGCACAGATGTTCCAGCTTTCTCTTGTTAAAGTCTCTGTATCACTTGCAGAAAGCAAAGGCAGAATCCTTTGTTCCTAGGGCTCCTTTCTTGTGTTTTATCTCAACTTCGTTGGTCACTGGGCTCCCTCTCATCCTGTGTGACAAAGACTATTACAAATGCAGCAGTAGGCTGTGTTGCAAACTCTTATCTTCAAAAATGACATTCATAAAGGTTAATAATTGGAATGAGCTCTGGCAGTTACTAATTAGTACCATTACACAATCAGTTCACATTCTGGCAGCATTACGCATACTTAATCAGTCAATTATCATTGATCTTGGAAAGTGGTGCTCCAAAGTTAGCATAAGGTGCCTTTGTGAGTGGGGAGAAGGAATTTGACTCTGCCACAGTGGACAGGCTGCTGGGAGCACATGGTTTGAGGGGCCAGTGTTGTGCACCTGATTGTGATGGATGGATTGGAACTAAAAATCAAATAGTATAGACTCACCTTCAATCAGGCATAAATAGGTCCTATCACTGTCTCTCTTTGCCATTTCAAACAGTAGGGAGTGTTCAGGGAAAGATCTGGCTTTAGGGAAAAATGGATTTAATGAATTTTGGTTAACGTGTGAGGACTTATAAGCCTTTCAAAGAACAGCTGGAGTATAAGGTATTATTTTCCTTGATTTTATTTTTCTTCGTGTGAATTATACTTCTCAGGGTAAGGAAGTGGTAAACAAGATGGGGAGACACCAAAGGATTCTAAACTCGAAAGGATTTCCCTTCTGAAGTATTGCATAAAGTGACCTTAATCTTATGAATCTAAATGTTATGATTGCTCTATGCTCTCTCAGATACTCAGAGGTGCAGAGCCTTTGCTGTTTGTGCTGGCTCAGAGTGTAGAGGGAGCAGGGCTGGTGCTGCACGCAATGGCCATGATTTTCTAGCCAGTGTTTGGCTCTTCCCAACCTGAGTCTCTCAAAATGCATGTCTTCTAAAAGAATTTGTTGTTTGTGCCTGGTCAGGAAGGTGTGCAGTGGTGTGTGGCCCACACGAGTGAGAGTAGCAGCTACAGTCCACTGTGTGAAGGAGATTTTCCAGATCTCTGTATGGAAAATTAATGTGTGGAGTGATCAGGGCTGATGTGCTGGTTTCTGATCTTTGTTGCTTCCCTTCTATAAATCTGTGTTATGACTGTTTAAGATATGGTCTGCAACGTGTGCAAATTCACAAGGGATAGAATGTTCCAGGAAGTTGTCAACATGTTGGAATATACAGGGAGTTCTGGATAGTATAAAAGTAAAGCAACTCGTGTAGGTGAAAGGGCCATGAAAAACGTGAGTTGTACTTGATTCCTTTTTGGAGTTTGGCCCAGGGCCTCTGCCTGTTTAGCAGAAGGGAAAATGCATTTTTTTGTTTATTTTGGAATGTATTTTAATCTATCACTCTCTCCTGTTGCTTTTTCTCTGAGAAGTTTCATTGTGGGCAAATGATCCAGAAAAAAAATCCACTTAGAATCTTACAGGCTGGATGTTCCTCAAAATCATTTTGTGCAGCAGAAATCTGAGAATACATTTTAGGGCTGACTGAAGCCAGAACAACAATGATTTTATTCTGTATTTCTGAATGTCTACCTTTGCTCTTGGCAAAAATCTGCAAGTTGTCTTGGGACTAGGGACAAGGAGAAAACAAGTCAGAAGTTCAACTTTGGTTCCAGCTTTTGCAAAAAGTTAGGCCAATGCAAAGGGATTTGTTTAAAAAGTACTTGATCATACATCTGATTCCAGAAGGAGTAGAAAATGAGTGCAAGAACAAAATATCCAGACCCCGAAAATTTCCTTGCCTGCTATCTGAGCTGCACATTCTTTTCAGAAGTGTAAAGGAAACTTGGTAGAAGAAATAAGAAAAATCTGAGCATGGCTATGGATTGTACAATGATTATTTAATCTGGAGAGAGGAAATATGTACAGGAATCTAGTTTAGACGTAGATCACTAATGTAGGATCCAAATTTGGAGGAGGTTTGACTAGATGACCTTTAAAGGTCACTTCCAACCCAAATTATTCTATGATTCTAAGGAAGTCAGCCTGTTTCCAGGCACTTTTCCAGACTTTGGGTCAGGTCCTGTAAAAGTAATGAAGAGAAACCTATCTTCATTTGTCAGGTACTTATCCTGAGGAACTACCCTGAGCCAACCCTGGGGCAGCCCTGTGGGAATCTTGTACCTCAGGAGAAGCTGGCAAGAGCTGCTGGCTGGGCTGGGTGTCCAGGCAGAGCTCTGGCTCCTGGGTACAGATGCTGTCCTGCAGAGCTCAGGCAGGGATTTCCCCTCAAAGCCTCCAATAACACATAGCCTGTGTGGGTGCTTCTGAAGGTGATAGATGTTCTTTAAGAGATGTGCAAGACTCAGGGCTCAGAACTGGTAAACAGCTCTGGCGTTCTGCTGTATGACAAATGACATCACCTGTAAGTGTGCCTTGGTATGGCAACAAATACTATGGCAACATCTGTAAGTGGAGCTAATTTTAGAAAAGAGGTGCCAGGCTACCGTAGCTCAGTTAAGGAAAAACAGTTGGACACTTTGTTCTTACAGTGCTGTAAGTATGCAAATATATACAGCATAATGAGTCCCTCCCCCGCGTGGCCGCCCGATATCTATTCTCCAGTTACTGAGTAATTTACAGCAGTGCAGTGGCAAGTTTTAGGAAAAATGTCCATAAAGGAGAGCATGGATTGCTGGGGAAGGTGAGAAGTGTCCATTTTAAAAGACTTAAGGTCTAGCTTAAGGTTAGACAGCCTTCTGAGGTAGATGTCTGGTTCTGGTTAGTTGTGTATCTGGGATGGAGGATGAACATTAGTGGCTTTTTCTTAACCCTGTTTCTGTAGTCCAGTGACAGGAGAGGTGAGGAGCTGAGAGGCTGAATAATTTTTCCTTGAGTATATTCAGCACACTTTTGACCTATCAGCATCTTGTGACCTATCCTACCTTGTCCTGAAATGTCCCCATTAGAATAATATGTAAATGGGATAGTGAAGCGAGCATGGAAATTGAGCAATATGCAATAAAAAGTGTTAACTTGAGACTGACACCATACTCAGTGCATCTGCTCACTGCACTCTGCAGTGCATCTGTTCTGATTTAGATCCCATCAACAAGAAAAATATTGCAGTGCAGATGTGCAGTTTGATAGGATGCATGGGTCTGATAGCTGGAGAACATGGAAAATTCTCATCTCACCTCTTTGATGCCCTCTCCAACTGATTGTGGAAACCATGGAGGGGAAAAATCAGCTGGCTAATGTTAGAGCAATGCTGTAAACATGCCAAAGTGCTGTCAAAGCAACGGTGTTCAAGCCAACAGTGCTGGCTGAGTGGCTGGTGGAAGTGCAGAAAGATGTGTTTGAAATGTGAGGGATCTTCAGTGAATTGGAATCTCACTTTTCTTTCTTTAATAGACATCAAGCGGTGGCAAAATGCTGTTGTGTTTGTAAAGTCAGGCAGTGGATGATTTTTTTGATATAACACTAGGGAAGGTGGTGAATACAGGACCCCTTGATAGTGATTTCTTTAGCTCATACTGTAGAGTCTTATGACCTTGTTCACTGTAACAGTGAAGTGACTTTGCTCTCCAGTAGTCACCCTGCTTCATGGAGTACAATCACCACGTGATTAGTTACTTGTAGGACGAGTGGGATTTTACTATGGGAAGATAAATTTTAGAGGAATCATTTGACACTAGAGTCTTCCTCGGAGCAGATACCTTTTGAAAATACTGGGTTACACTCTTGGTGTAATCCTAAATAAAAGGAAAAAATGTCTAGAAGCAGCTATGGGGATAAACTGTGAAGAAATACCTGTGTCACTGGTGACTCATTGATATGTAACTCTTAAAAAAATTCCTAGGTTATAAAGGGAGAAGGAGCATTGTGCTCAGACACTGCAGGATCATGTAGGAGAAGAAAATCACTTGTCACAGACACTAAGCAGAGATTAATTCCTCAGACTAACATCTGCTTGATCAAGAGCAAAACCCTTGGGAAAAAATCCTATCCTGATTGTAAAATTAGCAGTAATGAAGAATTTACCTCATCCATTAGCACAGTCTGCTGGAACAGTTACCCTTCCTGTTTTTAAAATAACTCACATAAAGTGGAACAAAATACCTGCTTACCCACACTTGTCTGACCTAAGTTTATCAGGTTTTGGCTCTTTGTGCTTTTGCGGACCGAATGGAAACATCCTCTACTTTCCCAGGCAAGTACTCACATGCTGTTTAAACACCAGAATCTTTTCGTGATGCAGCAGGTTTTTCTACTCTGATTCTTGTTTGGATGATGCTTCTCTTCATACATGGCAACAAATCCAATGTCCTCAGATTTATCATGTTGCTGTTTATAGTGTGGAATGGGAAGTCTCAAGATTGTACTTTTTGTAGAAGTGCAGCTCTGCACGTCCTCAGATTCATAGATTTAAAGCACAGAGAAGAAGCAATGATAATAATCTAATCTTATAGTGCAGTCCAAAGAATCTTACTCAATAATTTCTACTTTGAGTCCATAGTGTAGTTTGAAGTATTGCTTCTTGGCTGGAAACATACTCAGTCTTTACTGATACTTATAGTCTTTCAATTATGTGATCTGATTTGCATTGCTGCTAGACCTGCATTTCATTTTTGATTCAGCAGCAAATGGACTCTGGGCTGAGTTGGCCAAATTCAGTGATGCTGAAAGCCAGGCTGGTTTGCTGAATATCTGAGAGCCTCAGCACCTGTTAAATTTCAAATTGGAGCCATGATTCCTTGATGATAAAAACCAAGCCTTGGAGCTCTTTGTTCCTCGCTTTCCCTTTCATGGCATTATAATTATTTGCAAAAAGAGCTGAGGGCATAAAATTCAGGGGAATGAAATAAAGCACTGGCTCATTCATGTGGATTTTCCTGAGTGGTTTTATTTTTTGATCTTTAAAAGACCCTTGAAAGCAGGGAATTTTTCTTCTTGAGACTGAGCATTGAGAAGGTTTTGCTTCCTTTTCAACTCCGCTAATGGCTTCATGGCTGAGTGTACCTGGAGGGGTGCAGAGACTCAGGTTCCCTGTGGCTCTTGGATCTGGCTGGTGCCTGAGGGAAAAGAGAATCTTTACTCGAGCTTGGTGCTGCTGTAAGATAGATTATTAAGATTCCATCTTGCAGGCTTCTTGGATGTAGCCAGCCCCAAGGCTGAACAGAGGAGACAAGATTGACCTGCACCCACCTGCATCCCTTTGTTGGATGCATTGTTGGATCCTTTGCTACAGTGGTGTCTGCTGGCCCCTGTGCTCTGTGGCTGCATCTGCAAGGTGCAGATCTGTGGGTGCAGCCTCCATCAGGCTTCTCATTGTCTGGGAGCTGTTATCACACAGCAAATAATGCTGAGTGGCCCCAGCTCCTCATCACCAACTGGGAATGAAGATGTTTAGTACACTGAATGGCAGGTGCAATAAGAAGACCCCTGCAGATGGAGGTCCTGTGTGCCTTGGCTGGGACAAGGGCAGCTATAGAGTTTAAGCCACTGTACTCTGATGAAAACTGGGTGAGGTGCCCAGCTCCTTCTTGACTGTTTCCCCTGCAAAAATTCCTCTTGGCTCAAGAGAAACAAAATCATAATGTGCAAAGTCCATGGCTTTGTTCTTCTGAAATAAGAGGTGATGAACTGCAGATTGGTGTTGGAGGATTTTATATGCTGTGGCTATAAGATCAGGAGGGTACAGACAAATCATGCAGCTTTTCTACTGCAGGAACTGAAATGGTATTTTTTAAGATACAGTCTTGGCTGGTCTGACTGTTTTGACACAAAAAAATGGCTCCACATTTTGGAACAACTGACTTGTATTTCCTCTTGTTATTAGTTACCTGAAAATAGTTCTTCCCCTTGCACATGTGTTTTAATTTATTTTCTTAGACTAGGATATTTTATTTTAGCCTTGCAACTGTAGTATTTACTTCTCTCATGTATTTTCAAGTGCAGTAGAAGGATGCACACTGCACAAAATAAGGCACAGTTTCTGTTTGTATTAGGTTGCAGATCTAATACATTAAGGAGAAAAAGCTGTCTTTGATTCTCTGCCATTAAATACTTGTTATGTTGTTTATAGGGTTTTAAAATTAAAACCTCATCTGGTCATTTCAGCACTTGTCACCGTCTACCTTTCTGCCTCTCAATAGAGCATTTATCAGTATTTCTATTGGCTTTTTCTGCCTAGCAACATTTATTGCAAGTAGTTTAGGAAAAAAAAATGGTTTTCCATCATAAATCCAAAGCTGCAGCAGGACTTAACAACCTTTAGTTATCTTTCCTCAGAGTTCTCTTTGGAAAGAAAGAGCTATCTGATGAGATAAAAATGAAGACTTGGTGCTATGAAATCTCTGTTTACATTCTGCAAACATTACTTTTTTTCCATCGGAGTCAGTTTTTATGAAGCAAATTGTGAGATGTTCCTCACTTCCATTCTCTTTGCAGAGATAACACAAATGGTGCTGGGGTGTTTGTGGCTGATTACTGTGGCATGGAAGTGAATTCTGGGGCTGGTGTCTCTGGTACTGTCACCTTAGGGAGGGCTGAAATGAAAGGCCAGTTTGACAAATTACTCTGCAGAGAACATGCTCTTCCCTGTTTGTGTTCTCCTTCTGCTGCATAGGTCTAACGTGACCAATTACATTTTGTTGTGTTTAAGCAATGACATTTCCATCACTTTCTTTGGTGGCCAGTTCCATGTCTTAGGTGCCAGAGCTGTCCCAAACTTGAATTTTCTATCTGATAAGATGGGGATGTTTCAGTTTCTTTGTCCATCTAGACATTCTTGTGAAGTATCTCCAACAGGCACTACTGATGATTCTGCAAATCACAGGATTTTAATGACATTTGGCCTATTATTTCCTTTTTCTAGTTTCAATTTTTGCATCCATTTTGAAGCGGTAGAAAGGATTAGTTTTTTTTTCTGGCTGAATCCAACAGGAATTGGACCATGCTTTTAGACCTTCTGCATTCTGATGATTACTAATAGCTCCCTGGTCCTTGCTTTGCCAAATTGCATGCCTAGTTATTTTAATCTCACCCACAAAGAATATGCTTCACTGTGGAACATTTAATTCTATTTACTCTATGAATTTTGCCCAAATTCTTGTTATTCAGTTCACAATGTGATTAAAAACTGATTTTGAATTGAGAATAATTCTGCTGAATTCATTTGAGGTCCCTAACACAGCGTAGCTAAGATCTGACTCAGATTTGCTTGTCTAAACATGGTTTCCCCTGTGCTGTATATAAATGGATTTTAGGAAAAAAATATTTTAATAGTTTTTTTACTTAAAAGCCATTGATTATGCAACAGTCAGGCTGATAGTGGTTTTCATTAAACGGAAGCTTGCTTTCAATGGTTTTGGATTAGTTTGTGTTAAAATACCAATAATCTAGAAGGAGAAGAAATGTGTCATGGGATAGAGATGGTTTCAAATGCACTTTGCAGACAAAAATGTAGGCAATGTTCTTCATGTGACATCATTTTACCAGAGCTCATGTAGGAAAGAAAGAGAGTCAAATGGAGTACTTATTGAATTGTGCTGATGTTTTCCTTTCTGTCAAAAACTAATATTGCAAATATGTCTTTTTTCTTCTTTCCTGGCACAAATCTTTTGTAACAGAACTTGAGTCATGTCTCAGTCTTTAAGACCTTGTGACTCTTCCCCTGCCTTGTGGTTGAACTGAGAGGTCTGTCTCTTTGGGGTACTGCAGCTCTGGAGTCTGTACGGGCACTTTCAAAACCCTCCAGAGATTTAAATGCTTTCCCACAAATTGAAGATCTACCTTTAGCATGGGAAACTTTACATTTCAGTGTCCATCGATTTGCACTGGTTATTCAAGTTTAAGTCAAGTTCACTGGAAATAGAGTCTAAATGCCTCCTCTCTGGACTTGGCAGTTAGTATAAACTGATGAGACTCTTCAGGAGGGGGCAAAGTTCAGGAAAAAAACTCAGATTCTCTATTTTTCACATTGGCAATATGGAGATGGTTGTGTTCATTCTCTTGGAGAATGCCTAAGTCATTGCATTCAGGTTATTGTGGAAATGGAAACTGTTGCATTATTGGTATAAACATCATAGGTATCTTAAGGACAAAGCTTATCTGTACCTCTATTTTTTTTCTATACAAAGTTAAGCATGGATTTATAGAAAGCATTTTTTGTAAAAGGCCCCCCAGAGCCTCATGTCTGCTTCCAAATTCCAAGCTGGGTGCATGAAAGCCCTGTTCTTTCAGATAATGTCTGCAAGGATTTAATGCTGTCATAGTCCACTGACTGACAATTTTGAAAGGACAGCCTCTGCTTCTTTCACAGGTTGTCAACAGTAAAACTTTTTGCCTGTTTGGTGTTCAATGTTTATCGCTAAAGTTTTGTGGTTGGTTGAGGGTTCAAGATCAGAGGGTTGCAGGGAAGGTGCTGCTGAGAAAATTAATCTCTCAGGGACAAAATAAAACGGATTTCAAGAAGGAAGATGTTTCAGGAGACAGATGTAGGCAACTTGAGTATGTTTTGATTGAGGTCGTCAATGCTGCATATTTAAGCTGAAGATCAACTCTCATTAAGTTTAATTGGACATCTGTATTAGGTAGGTGGCTTTGAAAATCTTTCCCTTTATACATTCCTGGTTTTCTGCACAGACAATCTTATCCACAAAAATGCATCTGGCCTCTAAATTCTAAAGCATTTTTTTTGGCTGAGGGAGAAGTTAGGTGAATATTTTATTTATAGGATGAAGTAGATATTTTTCCTGTTCAGCTACTAATAGTATTTGTATAAATCAGTTAATAAAATGAACATGGCTGTTCTGATATTCTCATTGGGACTTGGTATGTATTTTTAAAGGGGAATATTTTATTAATGCCAATATCTCCCAACCAAGCATTCATACTTGCATCTTTGAAATACATAAAAAATGACAGCTAGAAATGGAATGCATGTTTAGAAAATAGTAATAAAATTTATAGTGAACAGTTGTTCTTATCTTTGGAGACTGACAGTTTCTCTAGGAGTATCTGTCATGGCCTGGGACCACAGTCAATAAGAAGGTAGGTTTCTGCATCTTGTTTTACTGCTGGAGATCATTCTCTGGATTCTAGCTCACCTATTTGGCAGCATGGTAAGGTTAGCATGAGTCAGGACTACATGCTGCTGTGGAAACCCCACTTGGCAAAGCTTTCAAGGAATATCCGTGGAGAGGAGAGCCAGAGCATAACTAACTTTGAGTGACACATGTCTAGGGAAAAGCTTGGTGCTGTGCCTCAGGAGCTGGTCTGGCAGGGCTTTGTGGTGCTTGGTACATGGTGAGGGCCACCTGTCAGGGCACATGCCACGCTGGGCACTGTTTTACCTTACAGACTGTAGAAGAAGCCGAGAAAAAAGAACAAGTTTTTTTTTAATTTTTTTTAATTTAATTTTTTTTTTAAACCTGCTAACAACTTCATTTTGAGAATAGAATTTTATGAGTGCAGAAAAACAAGGGTTTAATTTGATCACCACCGACACCTATGCTTGGTGTCAGTTATTCCTTGGCCAAGTGGACAGGGGAAGGCTGGGGCCATGTGGGAACGGTTGGGCTGTGGTGACTGGTTGCCTTTGCTGCTTTCCTCTAGTCCACAGACACCACAGAGAGCATCTTGAGAAAACCCTACCTGGCAATGTGCTCTCTTTTGTTTCTGCATCTAGAAACAATTTTTTTTTGGACCAAGTGTAAGCTGACATCAAAGATGTTTTCACTTCTCTCAAAGGTTATTATTTTAAAGGGCGAGTAATGCCCAGAGCAGGATTTTACCATTCCCTCAATTTTTATTTTTTTTTCCTGGTGACAAGATGATTACTTTTCCTGCCGTTTTATTTTCTTGTTTTTGCTTTTCCCCAAACTTTCAACTGCCATGAAAACTCCCAAGTGGTTTTTTCCCAAATGCATGCAGGTGAGTTTTAGATGTGAATTGCTCAGTAGCTAAATAAGGATCAGTTGCTATATGTAATTATGCAGTCTTCTGTAATGTGTCTTCAACAAGCATTCATCTTATGGATTGTAATTATTCTTAGCATGCCCATCTGAGCAAGATTATGCTCTGGTAATTGGTTTTGAATCTTATATCCATTTTATTTTAAGCAACACTCACTTTAATCCTTTCTATCAATGTTTGGAGATTGAAAGTGAGGTGAGCACATGGCAGGAGCTAGGAAAGGATTTCTCTTTTTCTTTGTTAGGATGCTGCCAAGCTTACACCGTAGAAGTGGAGGGTGATTGCTGGCAAGCCCAGATGATGACAAACAGGCTGCTGGCTCGTTTGTTCTCACACTGATACTTTGCACATTGAGGCTGCCCAGGCAACACTACTGAAGGGCAGCACTTGTGCAGACCCTCCTGCTATGGCTGCTCCTGGAGTTGCAGTGAAAGTGTGAGACTTCTCCCTCTGGGGATGCAGGGACACACTGCTGATACCACTGTTTCTCACCTGCAATGGAAGTGTGATGATTTCTCTGTGTGGCTTATGTATAGACTAATGTCCTGGCAACCCTGGGCAGCAGGTGGTCAAATAGGTCTTTATGCATTTGAAATGGAAGTTATGATTCTTCAGCTGAATGCCTGTATTAGATCTGAATGTAACCTAGGGAAGTGGTAGTGTTGTGGCTTTATTTTCTGTTTATCTGCTTATTTGGGCTTGTTGGTCACGCTAGCTGTTTTATTTATGCAAATAAGCTCAGATGATACTTTCTGCAGTAATGAATTAACTATCTCCATGCTCATCTCTTCGTTTCTCTTCAGTGGGAAACCGAAGCAGAGGAGTTGACGAGATATTTGCATGATCCTAGTGTGTGCTTCCAGCCAGAGGTAATAACTCTTAACGGGGAGGGAAATAAAAAGAGTAAATGCTCATGGCCAGGTTTATGGCTGCTGACAAAACTACATGTGGAAGCTCTTTGTATTGCCCTGATGTTTTAACAGATCCCCTCAAACTCAGCACAGTGTAGCCCTTTGCCATGGATTGTCTCAAATACATCTGGGTGCCTCCAGAGGTCTCTCCTTTGAAAGCCTGTCTGGTAACTTGCTTATTCTTCCCCACTTGGCACAATCCATCTGCACAGCTGTGTTGAAGAACAGGGAGCATTCTCCCAAGCACCCTGCCCTCTGATCTGTGCAGCATTTGTGTGGCACTAGACTTGCAGAGTTCGTGTACCAGGGAAACATGGCATCCTCTGATAGGTCATTTCCTCGAGCAAAGGCCATTGTGTTTACACAGCACAGGCAATAAACACAGCTCTTGGGAGAAACTGAAATCTCTGTTCAAAGGCTGGTTGCTAAAATCCTCAAGTCTGCATGAAAAAAACAGTCCAGTATACCAGAATAACCCCTTAACTCTCTGGAGGCAGCAGAGCTGCATGCTGAGTACCCACATCACTTCCAGCTTCTCTTTGCACTGTGCTGGTTTCTGCTACCAGTAACCAGGATACGTTCAGTCCAAGACAGGTGTGCCCTGTCAAAGCAGACAGATCCAAGTGACTACTTTGAGATCCCTAGTTCCATTTGGAGTTTTTAAATAATGGCAGCTGTCACACAGATGAGTGTTAAGGTCGTTTGAATTTTGAGTGGCATGATGTATCTAGCTCCTGGCAGGAAAAAGTAGCATTGTGACAGTGAATTTTGCCATCCATGAAGGGTTATTATTACAAGGATTGATATTTCATTTGCAGAAAGGAATTTATAATTGTGCTTGCTCATACATAAGAAACAACAATATTCCTACAAAAGGAGTGAAAAGTGAGATTACGAATTCGTGTTTTCTGCCCAATAGAGGCAAGATGGATACATATTTGAGAACGTGGGTTTAACAGTCTGTCCATTGTTAGAAATTAGGTCAGGAAACCTTGAGGAAACTTTAATTTTGGGATTTCTGCCTATCCCATCTTTGGGACTTGGCAAAAGCTGGATGGGCTTAGGGAGATATCTCTCACCAAGGTCTGTCCTCCATTTAACTTAAAAAATAAAGAAAGAGCAAAAGCCATTCTCCTTCCATCCTTTGTATTTTTGTTCTTGTGGGGCAAAACAAACTCCACAAGACAGAAGAGCAATTTGGGATGCTGCTAACAGGCGGGGAGGTAGCTTTGTCATGCAAGTGTATCTCTACCGAGGGCTGAACACATGGTAAATGTAGATGCTAGCATTAGGAATAATTATTAACATCCTGGGGAGTTAAGGATGGGCAAACCATGCATGCACTGCCTTGTCAAATCAGCATGTCATCAGCGCTAGAGCCAGACAATCTTTCATTTTTATTATATTTGTGACATCTCTAATTTCCTTGGCATAATGCATTTAATCCATAATTATAAAATACAAAACTAGGCCTTGGCTTTGCTCTGCTCTAGTAACATGAGAGGGATTCTGTGTTTTGCTTAATTTGACTTTCTATAAGCTAACAGATTGCCATAAAAAAACCCCAGAATTTCTCAACCAGTACAGCTAGTTGTATTGCAGCAAAAGTCCCATGGTACATGTTGAACAATAACTACCACTTCTGTGCCACTTGCAGTTTTTAATTGAATTTCTATCCCATGGATACCATGCCAGAGCCATTCATCTGCTCCAATAAGTCTTCTGATATTAAACAAGTTCTTCCAAGTTATTATTGTAGTACAAATACTGCTCAACAGTTGATTTGCATTGCGTATACTCTGGTCTGGTGAAGGTAATGCAGTGCAGGAAATCTCAGCTTGTGTAGGCACAAGCAAAACAATTATTTTTGCTGAAATTATTGTATTGTACCTTTCAATTTCCTTTCTTGTTGCAATGATAGCACCTGCTCTGTCTGTCCTGCTTAGAGTGAGACACTGACATTGGAAAAATATTTTACAACTCTCTTCTCTATAGCAAATCACACCTTGTTTCTGAGTTGGTGCTCCTGCTTAGAGGCTGTGGCTCTTGAAACTGACTGCACTGACATAACTTGGACCAGACTTTCATGTGGTGGGGTCTAAATTGCTCCAGAGTAATAAACTCTGACATTGTTGAAACTTTCCTCTTGGGTTCAGTGTGTGGAACTGAGGGGATCCATGGTGTAGATTTTGCTGTCACCTTAAATCTGCCCTCTTCTTTAATACTCTATTTTTTTTGGAAAAGGTGAACTAAATCATTGTGTTTTGTGGAACGAGATGATTTCAGCCCCACTTTCCCTCTGCCAAATTCAGAGACTTCTCATGTCTGACAGTGTGTTTATGATACTGAAGCATTGCAGTCCAGAACGAATTATTCATTTTTGGGCCCTTCTTACTGAATGGTGTCTTTGGCTGGCAGCGTAGACTAAGCAAAAGCAGGATGAGGTTTCTAAACAAACTAGGGAGAGGGTCTGTTCAGGAGGGAAGGTCTGAATTGTGTTTGCTGGCCATCAGTAACAAAAAGCAGAGGGACTGGAAATGAAACACTATCTGGCAAAGCTCTTGATGTGAGTGTTCTCAGGGGTTGCAAGAAGATGTGCAAGTGTGCCATGCAAAGTATTAACTACATGGAGATTCTAATGTGCAAAATTAATGGTAATTTCCCAGCATGATTCTTCCCCTCCTCTGTTGTGTGTTGATTAGTATATTAATTTCTATTTGAGAATTAATAATTCAGTCACCTGAGAAATCATTGTGACCCTAAGCATCTAGGCTTTGGGGTTGCTACCTCCAAGCTGAAGTTCACTCTGACAGTCTTAAGCCTGTCTCCTTCTCTGTTCAAGTCTGAAGGACATGCTTGGATGCACTAGGAGTGTGCAGAGAAGCTTGCAAATAACTGGCCAGTTCTTGGTTTGATGTGCAAATACATAATAGTTGTCAGTGTCTGCCCTTCAGCATGTTCATAAGAAATTCTCAGGAAACTGGGTTGCTCATCTGCAGATTACTGGTGTGATGGCAGGTCTGTGTGGGGTGCAGGTGGTGTCAAGGCCCCCAGGTTGCCCATATTTGAAGAGAATTTGCTCAATTCTCCACACACAGGTTTCAACTAGGAGGTGTTCAATTGAATTTTTTTTAAAGCATCTTGGAAAATAAATTCCCTTAATAGTGCATTGTGATGACAAGGTCTTGCCTGCAGTATGGCATAGGGGCAAAAAGGACACCTGAGTACTGCTGAATAGGCATCAGTGGAATCTGTCTGGGGCATGAAGAAGCAGCAGCCTGAGGATATCCTGGTGTCCAAAGGTGTAAGCCTTGCTGTAAGGACAGTGTTTGCTGTATTTATTTACATCCTATTTTCTGGATCCACCATCATTCTGGGAAGTTCATGGGACAACCCTTGGTTTAATATTCCCTTGTCTGGATTCAGCCTGTTTTCAGTTCCCACTGAACTATCCAGGAGGCATTTCAAAGCATGTAGCAAAATCCCATTTAGAGCCTGTCTAGAAACCTCGCTGTGAATAACTCTGCCTCTTTATCTTCCTTGTAAGGTTGCAACTATGATATTAGCTTGTGACAGCAATTATTGATGGTGTCATTACAGATGAGATAGAATTCCTGGAAGTACGTTTAATATTTTCCCGCTTTTTGCTGGGGGGACACTGATAAGTGGTTGCAGAATGAGATGTAAAAAAAAGAAAGAGAGAGAGAGATGGTGGGGGTTAATGAAGCCCATGTTTATCGTTTGCCCTCATCCATGAGGAAGGGAGATTAATTAATGAAAAACTTCATGTACTAGAGCTATTAAGGTGCAATATTTGCAAAATAATGACTTGTAGCAAAAATTCATAATTATTTATTTTCTCTATTTTCAGCACCAGTTGTGTAAAGTATGGAGAAAAAAATAACCCCTTTAGAAAGCACTTCCCCCTTGCTTTTACAGCTGGCTTGAAAAGACAGCTGCTATTTCACCACACTGCTCTGATTATTATAAACACATTGTTTTAAAGCTTAGCAGCTGTGTAATAGTACATGATGCATATGTACATAATGCTATATCTCTTTCTGCATTCCCTCTTTCAGTAATCACTGCACTTAAGGCTCGATATGAACTTTATTGATCCATGATTGTAGCTTATTAACATGGACCTATTCTCTTGCATCTGAGTCAAGGACAAATAAATATGTGTGTCTAAAATAGACCCTGGGGGAAGGTTTTTTAGATTGCATGGATTGTGATTAATATAGACACACACCAAGGGGTTAAAGAGGTACTGGGAGAGGGAGGGATGGGGTGAAATGAATCAGGGAAAGCTTGGTTAAACTCAGCAGATTTTCTGTAGCAGGAGATCCTCTCACTGTTTTCTGTTTTCAACAAGCTAAATGATGCATGTTCACTTATGGTATGCATGGTATTTATTTAAAGGTGGGTGATGGGGAATGTTCTGAGGAACATGCAGTACTGTATTGAGGCTTCCAGTTTTGCATATGGTGATAATTGCTTTTGGACATATACTAGCTAAGGGCCTGATGTTAGAAAGAACATGAACAATCGGTAGCACACTCCAGGCAGTGGTGTGAATCCAGCAGGATTCCTATCCAGATGCCCTCCCAGGGGCCTTTTAAAGGGATAAAGCTGGGGGAAGAAAATTCTTTGCTTCTGAGCCACTGGTCACTCATCACTGCCCTGATTCTTTGGAATAAGCTGCAGAGATGCACCACTTCGACATGTTCTTATGTTCAGGGTGCCCATGCACTGCTCACTGGTGTATCAGTCATGACTAAATGCTTATGCTAGAAATCATGGCAGTGTGTGAATCTTCCTCTTTTGTACCCATTTTTCATTTTCTCCACTGACCTCAGAGTAAATAAAACCTGTAGAGATGTGCACAGACGAGTCTGCAGAACTGGCCCTACACCAACTGATTGATCAGGCCCTTGTTGACTGCAAGGGGTTTGTTTTCAGAGCCTTACTATTCAGCCTCCAGGAAGATTCATTTCCAGAATGTTAAAGATGTTAAAACTAACCACGTGCATTCTGGTAAGGCAGTTAAAAAGAATAAGGAAATGGCCAATGATGAGTTGCCACTCTTTCCTAATTAATCACAAGCTATTGCAATTTACCTGCTAAAAGATGGGCAACCCTTTATGCTGACATTATCTGTGGGGGACTTAATGGTACCCTCCAGGAATGTAATATCATGCTTCATTTTGTCGTTGGCTTTTATGTATCAGGTTGAGTAGAATGAAGAAAAAAGAAGACATTTCTCTCCTGGTCTAAATAATATCACTGGAAGAACTTAAGTGCCACTGCTTGAAAACCTTCCAGGGGTTCTGAGAGAATCATGCTAGGTTAGGGTACAATTACAGATACACTTCACAGTTTATTGAATTTGGATCTTATTTTTTTAAGCATGGATCCATGGACAGGTCTGTCAGACAGTGAGCAACAGTTGATTGATCAGGACTCAGGTATCCCGAGTTAGACTGAAGCCCAAGTTCAAATGGAAAATATGGCCACATAGGGACCCTGTGGCAAAGTAGGAACCTTGCAGGTCTTGCATGGTATTTTGCAAAGCCTTTAGTACAACAGAATTATTTCTTCAGTGAATCTTGGAGTCTGCATGTTGATTGTTTGTGTTTGAGCCTTTCCGTGATTAAATCCGAAGACATAAAGAAAATCTATGTTGTGTTTAGGAAAAGGACTTTATCGTCTTGGATCATGAACAACTTTCCTCTTTAATTTGCCTTGAAAATATGTAGGGTACTGAGCTCTTCATAAACTTCATTTGGATAAAAGTCAAGACTTCAACATGAATAAGAACTACTTTTTCAGCACAATACTTAGGAGCAAAGGAATAGGGATATTTACCCATGTGTTTTGGGTTCTAAACAAAAGTATTCCTCCTCTAACACCTAGAGCAAATATCATTCTACAGTGTAGTACTGGAGCCAGTTTGAACAAGTTTAAGTTCTTTGAGTGCTTCCTTTCCTTTCCTTATTGTCTCAGCCTAAGATACTCTGCCTTGTGAGTTTGAAGGGGATGTGCGTTTCCTTGTGCTCCTTTTACTATTCCTTTATTAAAGAGACAATCACCTAGCTATCTCCTGGGGGACTTGATGATGCTGGTTTTCAAGCTTTCCCACGTTATTGATCTTCTGTCTGAAAAAATTCCAATACGTTTCTTCTCCTAAAGGCAAACTGTTTTGTGTTGCATGAGCTTCTGAGGGCTGAGTCCAGAAGATGACAGGAAAAGGAGGCTCATCTGGGGTGAAATTATGCCTGAGCCAGCTGTGGTTTGAAAGATATTAGGCAGTGAGGTCTTGGGGCATGAGAGTGTGGCAATGATCAGTTGTGTGCTTTCTGAGCTGCCCACAACTGGCAAGTGCGTGATGGGGAAGAGGGGGATCCCTGCACTGAGCATCTGCCCTACAGATCACAGCTATTTATTAATATTGATAATAAACAGCAAACTCACTGTTTTGGAGAGTCTGTATCGACACAAGCTTAGATCCCAGTGCCTGTATTTTGAAAATATGTGGTAACTGGAGTCAAGGCTGCTAATCCTCATGCTCAGGGAGTAAGACACACACTCAACCAGTGCTACTGTGAAATATCTACATGCAGTGTAGCACTGGATTTGCATTAGGAGAGGCATAATCCAGCTGCTGGTCTGACTATTGCCCAAGCCAAGAAACTGGGTGACAGCTGTCTTTCATTTCCCTGTCCTTACATTTCTCAACCAAAATTCTTCACTCTGAGGAACTTCAACTTGCTAGCTGAAATTCTCCACTTTGAGGAACTAGGAGAGGATGTAGTGTCATAATCTGACTGTCTGGATGAGAAGTGACCAGAGTAATTTGGGAGCATTCAGAACAATCCTAGCTTATTGCCTGTGGACCCAGTTATATAACCAGGTCACCCTGCAAAGCCAGTGCTGCAACCTACAGAAGAACATTGTCAGCTGTGTAGTCTGGCCTGGGAGGTCCTTCTGTCTGTTGAATTATGATGTCTGTGTTATGCAATGCTCAAAAATGTTATTTCAAAAGGCTGGGAGGGTTTGCAGACCCCATCAATGAATATTTCAGTGGCAATTGGAATGGATAAGCTTCGAAGGATTCAGGAATGTGCTGATTTTAATTTCATATATTTATTTCTTGTATTGAAAGACAACTTGTACTGAAGACTGTTCGGGTGGGAATAACATGACACCACGAAATACCTGTTGACAGCAATATTAACCTGAGCCTTATTTGTGTTCTTTTATGGCTCCAAATTCTGTTTGCTTCTTTAGAAAATGAAACTTGCACTATTGCTTTGTCTTGTATATGCAGGTTTAAACTTTGAAGATTTTCAGAAGTGCAGAATTCTCACAAATGCTTGTAAAATGGTTTACATCCTCTTGTTAATGTTACTAGTCTGTCTGTTTATAGATATATACAGATATAGTGAGTCCTGAGCTTTAATATGTAAATCTACTAATGTTACTCATTGACTTGTATGTAATAGGGACATAATTGATTTTAACTAATTTGGGATCTATACTGTCTTATTAGTTCTGGAAAAGTAGAAGGTAGAGGCTCTCAGTCATGTTGTGACTGGAGGTACAGATGTGTTCCCAAGTCTAGAAGAGTCTTCTTGCATTGCCAGTCCCCAGCTGTCTCAGGTGGCAGCATCTCATGAGCTTTGGATTTTTTATTTTTGGGAACAGTAAGAGTCAGTTTTTCCCCAGGAAGTTAAGTTAACTAAGTGTGAGACTGAGTGCTGAGGAACCTTGCCTGAGGTCAGGCAGGATTCTGTGGTATTTATGTTCAGATTGTGTGGGTGTGCTGCTGGGGGCAATAACCTTTGTGGGTCACAAGTAGGGATAGACAGAAGGCTTGTGAGAGAGGGGTCAGCTGAGGTGGGGAAGGAGCTGCAGGCTGACTGTAAAAGTTGGTTTGGGAATTGTCTGCAATTTTTAATATCTCTGTCTAAGGAACTGGACTAGACTATCTTTATAACTGCTCTCTTTTATAATTACATCAGTTTAGCAAAGATTTGCTGATAGTTTGAAAAATAGAGCATGCCTTGTGTTACTTTAGAGATGACTCAGGTTCATCTAAATGTCCCCACAGTACTGCCTACCACTGATCCCAAAATAGGCAGGCAGTGCCAAAGGTAGGTTTTGGGTAAATGACCATTCCAGGGAGCATGAATGGACACATGTGTGCATCCCCAGCTGGGAAACTGAGATTCGAGTCACCTGTCTCCCCTCTTTTAGAAGGGAATTGTGACCTCCTGCCAGGATAGTTTGTATAACCCAGAGTTTGCTTATTCTCTGAGTGGCTGGAAGGAATTCTTTGTCATCTACATCTGCCACAAAAATAAAGAGTTTAGCAATGGGGCAGTTCTACATTCTCCCCTTGACATTTTGTTCAAGGTGCATTAAGAGGAGTTCCAGTTTAAATATGCACGTAATAGTGTAGATGTTAAATTGAACTTCTAGAACCGCTTTACAAAATCCTACATTCAAAGCACTTCCTTTTGTTATAAAATAATGCAAATTAAAATGATTAGGTACTTCAGAGAACCATTAGAGAAGCATTTTTAGCTATAGTTATATAAGTAGAAAAGGGTCTGTGAAGGGCCTTGTTTCAAATTAATTATCTAATTAATATCTGATTAATTAATGAGGCTTTGTCATCAAAGCTCATTCTATCTTTCAGGCTATTAAAGTGTCCTCTAGACCAAATTTCTTGAATATGTGTTGATAAGGCCATCTTTGCTGAGTCAGTCAAGTCCTTGGAATCAAATCAATATCTTGCCTTATCAGGGATGCATAAAACACCTCTTTGGAAAATTAGAATACATCAGAATCAAGAACATGATAAATATGTCAGATCTTTTAGGCAATACAAATGGAAAATGAGTAGTGATGAAGTGTAGTTCTTCAGAGCTGTAAAAAAGTAATGCATTTACATAGACTTTACAGCAGTGAAATGACCAGAGCAGAAAAGGTAGAGGCCCTTGTGAAGTTAGGCTGTCTTAGCTCCAGGTTGCTCCTGCTTCAAGGTGGCTGAACTCGGTCTTGGGTGGTGTCTGCAGGGATGTGGTGTCCTGATCTCACCTGATGAGGTTGTGTGAGGTACCATTTCTACCAGTCGGCATCAACTTTGACAGGCCACAACAAGGACTGCCAGTTCATCAGTGGTGTAATGGGACAAGCAGGCAGTGAAGGGAAGGGCTTATCCTAGCTTTTGAGCAGAAGCCATTTCATGTTTTATTTTTTCTCTGTTTGTATTCTTTATTCTGCCAGCAACTGTTGGGAAATCTATATCATACTTCTCTGCTTGTCTCTGCTCTCTTCATTTTGTAATGCTATAAATTGTGTAAGTCACAGTGGACTCCTGATACCACTTGGCACCTGCTTCTAGTAGTAATTCTCATACATATCCAGAATAATAACATTTACAATGTAGAGCACTGGAACATTATAATAAATCATGAACTTTTGATCTCAGCCAGAATGGCTGAGATCCTTCCCCTTCAATTGTACTGCCAGCTCAGTGTATGCAATTTTCTAATCCATTTAGGGTGAGATACTTTGTGCTAGCTGTGTGTTGGTTGCTCTGGTCTCTATTTACACTGAAGACACCTTAAGCCACCTTAAGAGACCCATATATCCTCTTCTATTTTAGGGTGAATAAGTCATCCTCTGAGTTAAGAGTCTTTGTCTATAGGTAGAAAAAAAAATGGCCAGGCTTGGGAGCTAGAGATACCTAGTTTGTAGGTGGCTAAATTTAAGATGACATAAATGGCCATGGTATAGAAAAGGGGCAATGTTACAAATGGGGAAGTAGAGTTATTTCAATTGCACAGTAGGAGGCACCAGTCTTTGTTGCTTTTGTGCTTGCTCTTTGTGGGCTGTTCTGCAGCAGAGTATGAAGTGATCCTTAGTAACCACTACATCTGTAGCCTGATCAGGACCCCAGGTTCTCTAAAAGGTTACTTTGCTATAGGCCTTTATAGTACACACTATTCTCTGCCTTAAGGTGTTAGGATCTATTGGTTTGGTTTGGTTTGGTTTATTTCTGCTTCAGAGTAAAGAGTTTGCCATCCTTTGGTAGAAACAAAATGTTGAGACAGCTTCAGAGCTGCCTGTAATGAAACCTGTGTCCCACAGTGGCTGAGGTATAGTGTAAGGGAATGCCACACTTGTGCTCAAAGTGTTTTTTCTGGTTGATCCGATGACTCCTGGTTCTGCTTTGCCAAGCATCCCTCACTTTTTCTGCCATTCTACCCATTTTCTGCAGTCCCTCTGTCCTCCCGCTTAGTGTCTCAAATGTGGCTCTTGCTTGTTTTGGTTATTCTACAGATTATTTTAGATCTGAAATTTCTGCCTTTTCACAGAAATGGTGTATTTGGAAGTAAGGGTGCAGAAGAGAGTGGAGACTGGGGAAGGACAGCCCCTTTTCTGATGGTGGATTCTATTTAGGCACCTAGTGGCATGTTCTGTGTGGTCAGTGATTGCTGGGGATACCCTAAGCACCACTGTGTTCCTACAGGACACGTGCCATACAAATGTATGGCTTTCAAGTTAGTCTCCACTATCCCTGTGGGGTAAATATACAAAACCTGCATCTCTGTAGACTGTTCATGTCCATCTGAGTAGCTATCTCCACTAGGGAGTGACTGGTGTGAACAGTCCACCTGCCCTGTGTGATGGTGATCAAGAGAAATGCTGATGAGGCATCAGCCATACAAATGTGGCTGATACTCACATTTCCTGTGTTTTATTTGCCATAAATGCAGAGGTGGAATATTCTGTATCCTTCATAAATGCAGAGATGGAATATTCTGTATTCCTTTGTTCAACCTCTGAGACATCCAGTGTCCTCCCAAATGCTCGTATTGAATAAACAAGAGAGGATACCTTTCCTGTCAGAAAAAGTATAAAAACAGAAAAGAATCTGCAAGAAAAAAAAGAAGAGGCAGCCACTGTCTCAGTTATCTCCCCTTACCTTCATTTTGAACTGCTAATCACAATGACTAATCCATCATGGCAGCTCATTTTGCCTTGACGTTCTCCACTGTATATTATAGATGGAAATTTACAAACAAAGGTCATCTTCAAGCCTTTCAGATGTTTTGTGATGGGAGTTGCCATTAATCAAAAAAGAAAGGGGGTGGAGGAAGGGTGCTGGTATGATAATAGTAATTGAAGTGGATATTTTGCAGTTTACATTGCATGCAAACTAAAAGGAAAAAAAAATATTTTTTTAAAGAAAAATTACCAAAACTAGGATCTGCTTGAACTTCTTTCTCCCCAGTGAGATCTCTGGTTTTAGATACTTCTGAAACTTTATGGAACTGACAGTCCCCTAGAACTGATGGGTTATGGCTCCAGAAGTATTGAGGATGTGAAACCTTGTGTGTGATGGCAGAAAGTGGTTTTATTTATATTGTGTTAAATACTCTGCGTTTATGCTGATATACTTGGATAGTTTTTTTTTTTCTTTTTGTTTGGTTTGGTTTGTTTGTTTTTGTTTTTTTTCTTTTTTGCAGAAAGATCTTCCTGTTAAAGATTGGTCCCTGAGGCATCCATGACAAAACATGTAATTGGGCTAGTAAAACCAGTCATAGAATGACGAGAGGCATGAACAGGTTGTACAAGGAGTGTCTGAATAAACAGGGAGTCTTGAGACTGGAAAAAAAAGTTCTGTGGAGAATGTGACAACAATCAGTGAAATCACAAATGGCAGCATGAGGCTCCATGGTTTTGTACTTGTTAAGTGGTAGCAGTTGAAACAAAAGGGAGCCTCTCTTTATACAGCACAGAGTATATACCATGTGATAGCAAAGTTGCCAAAAGTTTCCCTGTGGTATTAGACAGATTTATGGAACAAAAAGCTCACTGATAGCTCTTGCATGCAAAGGCATCATTTTCAATTTAGGAAGTCTGTGATATTTCTATAGGCTGGAACATTACACCAGGAAGCAGCACCATATGCTTACTTGATTTCTGTTCCCTTCCCCAGTCTTTCATTGTGGCCCTTAGTCTCCTTTAGTGGGATGGAGACAAAGGGAGGCAGTTTCTGCCTGCAATTGTAAAATATTCTGGTTTTATATTTATTGCTGTCACTAAACTCATGCTTGGGTAAAAACAAGCTCTCAGCAAATGTTGTGCTCTGTCAGGTGGCACATTCACAGACTACACATACTGGAATTTCCTTGGTTAGTAAGTAGGCTTAAATCCACAAGGTTTCTGTGGGTACCTCTGTTGTAGGATGTCCACATCCAGACTTATGTCAGCTCTAGAGAGGGAAGGACTAAGAACTGGATTTTGTTTGTTACCTCCATTGATGCTATTTTTGAGGGTGTCCTGGCTGTGGGGTTAGAAGGTCCTTTGCCGTGATCTAGTTAAACAGGGTGTTTAGGGGTTTTGTTTTTGTTTTCAAATTTTATCAGCAGAAGTATCTGTTTATGACCAGATTAACCAGACAGCCTTGCAGTGGTAATAGTGAATCTTTCTGGGCACTGCCTCACTGGACTCTGACTCGGGAGGGGTCTTTTCTCAGTGTGTCATAGCTTCAGAAAGGTCTTTATCTCAGGGAGGGTAATTTGAGGGGGAGGAAGGGGAAGGGAGAGACGGAAACAAGTCATTTCACAAGCATTGGAAGACTGGTTGCCTGAATTCCTGTGTTGTGCAGTTGAGTTCTTTGTAGTGCATTAATGTGTGAGCTGTGTTTGAATGTTGTCCTGGAGCTGGATGTTCGGAGAGATGTGCCTGCTCTCATGTTTCATGGGATTTGGTTTATTGCTGGAGCTTTTCTCTGAGTCCTCATAATTGCTCTCCTTTTGCTGGCTTTTGATTTTCATGAAACTTGTAGAAACTTTGTTCCTCTTGGGTTTTTGTTTCTCTGCCAAACTGGGAGAAAATTTGCCAATGGGTAAAAGCAACAAGTTGTTTAGGGTTATGGAGAGAGAAGCATGCTACAGGCAGACAGTTTTCAGGCCCATGAGAAGAGAAGCAAATATTAATCTGGTCTGTGCATGTTCCTGTTGCTCTCTGAAGAGCACAGAGTCAGGATATTCTTCCACTCATTTAAGCAGAGCTATGCCTCCACACAATTCTCAGTGTGGGGCTACAGGTATGTGTAGTGGGACTCTGACCTGGAGATGAATGCATTTAGGAAAGCTTAGAAGGTGGCTGAAAAGCTGAAATCAAAAGCATGATGATACCTTCTTCACACAGAGAGAGAGTCACATGCACAGAGGAGAAACCCCCTGACAGGAGAGCTGGTGGAGGAAGGTGACTTGTTCATCCCTGTCATTCAGTGCCAGCATTCGCAGCTCTTTCTCTCCTGAGAGACGGATACATGTTTTATAGCCTATCTCCACAGCTGAATTGCTGAGACTTCAAACAAACAAACCTGCCTTTCTGTGTCTGATAGTACCTTGAGATAGAAACCGTTGCAGAGGAGAACTCCTCTAAAAGCTATTTGCTTGGCATTCTTTCTCTCTCTCCACACCTCTACTTTTATCTCTGGGAATGAGCATCTTCTCACAATATGAGGTTTGCTGGTTCAGACCAGTTTGGATTCACAGGGAAGCTCAGGCTCAGACTTAGAGGAATGAGCTGGATTTTGTTAGTTCTTGGTGCACTGAGTTATGACCAGGTTTTGTATAAAGAAACTTCTTTGCCTGTGTGTATCCCCTGCACCTTGCTCTGCCAGACTCTACCACCTCCCTGGGCAGCCAGTTCCAATGTCTAGTCACCCTTTCAGTGAAGAAATTCTTCCTGATGTGCAACCTGAACCTCCCATGGCACAGCTTGAAGCTATGTCCTCTTGTCCTATCCCTTATTACCAGGAAGAATAGGCTGACTCCCAGGTCACTACACCCTCCTTTTGGGGAGTTGTAGAGTGATAAGGTCACTGCTGAGCCTCCTTTCTCCAGGCTAAAAAACCCCAGCTCCCTCAGCCATCCCTCGCAGGACTTCTGCTCCAGACCATTCACCAGCTCTGTTGCCCTTCTCTGGACTTGCTCCAGGACCTCAATGTCCCTCCTGAACTGAGGGGCCCAGAACTGGACACAGCACTTGAGGTGTAGCCCCACCAAAAACCCCAGCTCCCTCAGCCATCCCTCGCAGGACTTCTGCTCCAGACCATTCACCAGCTCTGTTGCCCTTCTCTGGACTTGCTCCAGGACCTCAATGTCCCTCCTGAACTGAGGGGCCCAGAACTGGACACAGCACTTGAGGTGTAGCCCCACCAGTTCTGAGTACAGGGGAAGAATCACTGTAACACTCCCACTCCTGCATTGCAAGAGTTTCTGTGCTACCAGCAGTGTATTGAGGTGTTACAGTTTATTTTATGAAAGCATTATTAAAAACACTTATGTGTACAAAAGTGTGGGGTTAGAAGAAAAATATAAATATCAGCTTGAGACTGAAAGCAGCAACAGCCTTCCAAGACTGAGATTTCAGTGATGGCTTCAATGGAGCAACTCAGAGGAGAACCAGCCAGGCAGGATCAGTTTGCCATTAAAGGCCCAACCAAAGTTAAAACAGGCATTTGGGCTGTGACTCATGGAAATGGCCTGTTATATCATGAAGTCTTTTGTCATTTTGATATAACTACAGCCTTTTTACCCCTCCACTACCTTAATAATGTGCTTTGAAGTGAATCATATTCTCACCAGAGAAATTGGAGAGAATATGGTATCCAGTCTGCTTGTAGCATCAAATAACTCTAAAGATGTGTGGGCTAGTTAATTTGGAATTAGAAGTAATTAGCAAAGGACAAGGGTTCAACTTAAGATTAAAACCAACCCAAACTGTTCTGTTCCACCTGTGGGTTACATCTCTTTAAGTGTCCAGGCTTGGGTTGCTAAAATTAACAGCCAACTTTTTTTTTTTTTTTGGTAAATGTTTGTTTTCAAATTAGGCAGTTTGTTGGTAGGAGTTTAGCAGGTTTGAGTATCAAGCCATACTCTAGTTGCTTGCAGAAGCTGAAATGGGTAATTGTAGAAGCCTGGTTTTGAAAAAATTAACCATTACCTATGCAAGCTTCCAGTTTCTTCATCTCTACAATAGAGATAATATTTCCTGGTATGGCTTTTGGGACTTTGCTAGTTTGAATGGATTAGCACGAGACAAAAGCTTTGGATTTTTTTGCTTGGAAAGTGCTATGGAAATACAGTATATTATTGTGCTATCCTTTGAGACATTTCTGTGAAGCTAGTGGTGACTGTCATGATAATAAAGAAAGCTTCGGAGAAGCTAACGAAATAATGATCCTACTTCCTTTCCAGCTATCCTTTGAAAGGGCAAATGCAATGAGTGATAATGGTTTAATAAGAAAGAGTCATTAGGGCATCCAGCCTTCATCTTTAGAAGTGCAAAGCATTTTGGGAGATCTTAAAATTACTCAGAGAACAAAACCAAAGTAGCTCTGTCAGAATATTAAACTGTTATTTGTATTCGCTTGTAGTGCTGATTGAAACCAGTGATCTCTTTCTCTGCCTGGTGGCTGGTACATGTGTAGTCTCAAAAGTGGCTTGTTCATAGCTTCAGTGCTATTGGAAGGGGGACATCAAGGAAGTACCTCTGCTTGCCCTCTGTGTTATCCTCTGCTTAGAACTTAGTGTTACGTGAGGATTACTGACCTGTTGAATTTACATCTACAGGAGGCCTCATGTACTGGAATTAATTGGCCTGGTTTATTCAGTTTCATTAATATAACTGCTTCAGTTTCAAGCTTGGCTGGAGGGGGAAAGCTGCTAGTATTTTTGTTTTGTTTGTTTTGGTTTTGTGTTGGTTTTTTTTTTTTCAGGTGGGGTTTATTTATTTTTTTTGTACTGACACCTAGTGATACAAGAGCTTCAAATACTTTAGATGGGAAAATTCTATGAAAATACCTCCTTGTTGTATTCTTTGGGGTATCTATTAAGTGCAAATGGAGCTAGTATTAGCTCTACTTTAGTATTAAAGAGCTAAACCAAAAACCAAGGAAGTTGTTTAAGACTTAAACCATCCCTGACTGCTGACTGTTCAAAGGAGGCAGGTTAGTTCAACCCATTTAAGAAGAGAACCACTTTTCAAAGTATTTTGCAATTGTTGTCGAAGGATGCACAGAAGAAAATATGTTGGCACCACATCAGTGATGAAGCAAACTTTTGACTTCCTGACTTCTACTACTTGGAAGCCTGAAACCAGCTGGCTGTTTTTGTGGCTTGGCCCTTTGGGTGTCACTCTGGACTCCATTAGCAGCAAGGGATTCTAGCATTGCTCACATTCTGCAGCCATGTGAGTGGGCACCTTGAACTGCTGGGCACAGTGGCACTGTTCGTTGTAATACCAGAAGGTGGCTTGGGCCATTTCTCTGCCACACAGACGAGGAGCAGAGGACTAGCCCCAGGCAGAACCATAAAGCTGAAAATGCTAGAGGCTTGTTGAACTTAGGAAATCAAATTGCTGGAGCTTGTTACTGGGAAAGGTACTGAATTGCTGCATGTTCTCTGATCATCTATCTAGTAAAAATCGTGATTAGAAAGGACAGAGGCCATGGATTCTTCTCCAGATAAAATCATAGCTATGTTCAGGCTGGTTTTTTTGTGAGGGTCTTTCGTTGTCCATCTGCTGAGGGTTGTGTTTGTTCTGTCCCTAAGACAGAAGTTGTGTAGGGTCTCCCCACTGTTCGCATGGGATGGGTGGGCTTTTCAGGCAGGTTCTGACACCCCTCCTAAAGTGAGCTGGTGCTGAGCATTCTTCAGGTGTGGCATCCTGTATGGGGTAGCTGTTGAGTTGTTCTGGTAGGAAAAATATTGTTTGTTAGGAAAACAAAGTACAAAAACAGCAGAGATACAAACAGGGCAAAGTGAGGCTTCAAACATGCCCACAAATGAGGAGGAGGACGCCACAGAAAACCCTCTGTGACAAAGCAGCCCTTTTCCCCAGTCACGAATGGGTAATACCACCCCCAGATCATCTGCTCCTCTGGGTGGGATTTGCTAGTGTAGGGGCCTGACTCTGTCTCTGTAACTCAGAAAAATTAAACGCCTGGCACAAAGTAGGATGGGGGTGACTGAGGATTCAAGATGCCAGTTTAGGCACATTTTTATCTAGACATGAGTTCAGCTGTTACAATTCTGAGCCACATTTGGATCCCCATCTTCAAGTCAAAAATCAGCCTACCTAAATAAAACTGTTGTTGAAGGGTTTAATTTGGATTCTTATGCTGGATTTGTCTGAAAAGAGAATTTATGCTAAGGTTGCTGCTGATATCAGTCCTCTCGTGTGGATATTGTTTGCAATCTCACATTGGCACATGAGGCCAGAGCCTGCTCCCCAAAGTCCACCTTCAGGGGTGCACCACAGTTTCCCAGGTGCATAGGATCAATGAATGCACAGACAGACTCTGCACCCAAGGGCTCAAGTTTTCCTCTCTTTTCTTCTGGCCACCCTGAATGAAACACAAAATCTTGCATTTTAAGGATAATAATACTTGAGATGTGACTTTGAGCATCTGTTCACACAGTAATTCCCTTCCCCTGAGCTCTAATAATCACATAAATTCTTTTTGTCTCCTCTTTTCTCTAGGTCAACAGACTATGGCACTACTTATGAGAAGCTAAATGACAAAGTAGGCCTGAAGACTGTGCTGAGCTATCTGTATGTCAGTCCCACTAACAAGAGGAAGGTAAGGGAGAGCCATTGAACTAGTAGCTATAGAAACAAAACTACAGCATTCTGAGAGGAATTATGATGCTAAAGTGAAATCCGTTGGTAATTCACAAGAGCTTGAATTTGCCATCTACATTGCAGTGGTGCAATTCCAGGGAATCCTGTAGAACTGATCCTGTTTCACTTGTCATGGAGAGAGAGGGCTTAATTCCCTGCTGAATGTGCTAGAGAAATAAAAAGGTTGCTTTTATTTGTTTCTGACTGTTGCAGCTTTAAAGAAGCTGAGCTCACATGAATGTTTCTGGGTTTCTTTCTTACACTGGCTTTGGCTATTACACATCTCCCTTCCTTGTGTCTCCTTATTATCGGAAATACTGAGTAAAAGGCATTTATTTCTGTATTTGACTCTTTTTCCCCAAATTTGGAGGTAAAGATGTAAATGACATTTTCTTTGGTTGCATCATGTAAGGGGGCTGGAAGCAGAATATGCCTGGGAGAGTGGGTGGGAGACCTACAATTTGATTTGGATGTGTAGGAGAGAGAATGAGGTCACAGCTTTCCAAGCCCCTGCTCACTCTTCCCATGTGATGCAATTAGGGCTGCAGCTGGCTTATGTAGTACAGCCCAGGAGGTACTCCTCAGTGCCTTTTTGGTTTAAAATTATTGCCTGTGTTGATTCAGGGGAGGTAGTGGGACAAAGATGCTTTCAGCCACCCACAGAAATCAGCGTGGGAGGGCTGCAGCATGAAGCTAATTGCTGTCAGTGAAGTTGTGTTTGGACAGCACAGAGGCCCAGTGCAACATACTGGGCTTGATCACTTCCAAACTGTCTATACTCTGTCTCCATCAATAGGTTTCCAAGCTAGTAACTTGATACTTGTACTGCTCTTATTATTACTGTTGTGTTTTCCGTCACTGGTCAGTCTGCAGATGGTTTGGGATTGATGTTTATTTCAGTGGATGCAACCATAAGGCAGACATAGCTCTGATTACTATGTGTGTTTGCTTGTACAGGGAAGAGGAAGAATGCCTTGGCTGGAGTTCAGCTTATATGTTCCTGATGCAGAAGCCGAACTTTTGTGACAACTACCTAGACTTCTTTTTTAGTTGCCTTTATTCTTTTTTCTTTCTTCCCGTGAGCAAAAATGGTTAAGATTTCCTGGCCCTCACCTTCCTCTCATATCCAATGTGGTGGGTACTGAAGAGTTAATTCTTCTTTGTTCTGTTTCCAAAGCAACTCTGCCCACCCAAAAGCAGAGGCAATATGCTCAGTTACAAATCCTACGTCACAGGTGTAAAGACTCCCTCACAAATCAGAGTACGAGGATGTATTATTATCTTCTAGCAATTTCTCAGGCTACTGAGCTTTACAGATTAACAACCTTTTATCTCCTTTTTTTTTTTTTTAAATTAAAACCACCTACATTTCATCATATAGTGGCATGTAGACCTATCTTTACTTGCTTTTTTCTTATTTGAGATTATAATTTAAAAGAAATTTTTTGGTCTTCTGTCTTAAGGAAATGATTTCTGGACCTATCTGTCCCTGCTCATCCCTTCTGAAAAATCTTATGAAAGGTAGAGACAAGCTGTAAGAAAAACCTGTAGGAAACCAGTTTCAGTGATGGCTGCTGTGGGAACAACTTGCTTCCATTCTTTCTACCTCTGCTAAATATGTGAGCAATGTTACTGTGCATGCTTAAAGAGCTGGCCTGTCCAACTGTGCTTTGTTGACCATCAAAGCAATTCCAAACATTCTTGTAGCATTTGAAAAATGTTGGAACAATGTGTCACTGGATTGGAGCACCTGAAATTTGTCAAACTCAGTTTTGGATTTATTGTCCACCCACCCCCTTACAGATTCTTGAGGTTATGCACTGCAAAAAAGACACTTGGCTTGTAGTCTTCTCCCAGTCTCTCTGGGTGAATATTGTTCTAGTGGCATGGGGAGTAAGCAGAATGTTTTTGCTGAGTTCCCATGGACAACTACCAATATTGTATCACAAAGTAATAGGTGAAACACTTGTATCCCAGTAGAAAAAGTCCAGGTCCCTTGTGTTTCACCTCCAGTAGCAGAAGTGCTGCCTTGTTGACCATGATGCAGTGATCTCTTGTGAGCTGCAAAAAAGGTCTTGAGGCAATAATCAGGGAGGATGATACTGACAGTAACACACATGCACAGGGCCTGTGTGCACTCAGGAACCAAGCAGACCTTTCCAGGCAAGATATTTTCTCCTGAGGCAGTCATTGCCAGGTACTGATTGGAGCCTGCATGCCTTGCAGCTCCTGTCGTTTTGTGATGGGTTTGCATATTGTTCCTGGCCCTGTCTACTCATTAGTGCTTAGAGGATTAGCGCTTGCTTGGAGGAGGAGAAAAGCTTTCCATACATTCATTCCTAATTGATTTACTAGTGAGAAGGATAATTACTTCTCAGCTACCCTGAAGAACTACAGTGGGAATTACCTGTCAGATTTCTTTGAAGACCCACAATGCCTTTTCTCAGCTGTTAAATAGGAATTATGCATTCAGTCAAATGCCAGTTATATAAACATCATTCACCTGAATTGTGGCATAACTCTGGGCTCAATTATGAGGCACGGGGATTTAAACGCTGGCATTTTGTTTCCTTCTTTTAAAAGAAAAGCCTTTTGTTTCTGATTTCTTTTTTTGAAAAACTTTGGGGGGAATATTTTAATTTGTTTTTGGCAACCCATGCTTTATTTCTTGGAGGTCAGATTTAGTCTCTGGCTGTTCCTGGCTTTCACATGTTGCCACTGTGTGATATGCACCCTCCTCATGCACAGAGTTAACCCAGGCACTGAGAAAAGACTGAGTTGAGGTGGCTTTGGCTGTGTCCCCAGTGTGGTGCAGAGCTGGGTCCCAGAGTGCCTGCCTGCTCCCAGCTGCTTCCCTACGTGCTGATGGATGGTCTTGGAGCCGAGATGGGGGATCCCCATTTCCTAGAAATCACAGAAGGCGTTTGGAAAACACATTTTGCCATTATGTAATTTGACACTTGCACTTAGAATTAAATCAATATAAGAGCATGCACATACCAAAGGAAGTTGCTGAGGATACTTCCCAGCTGTGATTGCTCCTGCCACTCAGGTATCATTCCTAGTGGTCCGGGCCAGCTTGGTGATCTGAGACTGTCGTGGGTGCTGACATAAGGGAACTGCCGAGCATTCTGCAGCTCACTGTGAATCCGCAGACTCCGGCTGTATCACACTCAAAACACTCCCTGTCATGAGCCAGGGCTGCTTCATCTTCCCGTGGAGCTGTCATACTGCTAATTCCCTTCTCCTGAGAACTAACAATTTCAGGGTTTCACAACACTTTGCAAGTGTACAGAAAGCCTCTGCTGCTGGGAGTTGAAACTGCCAGACTTGCAGATGCTTGGGCTGTTTCTCCTTTCTTGCATGATAGGCACTTGTGTTTGGATCAGGAAAATCTGCATTGAGCTCTTGTTAATGCTATGAAATTACAGGTGATCATTACCCTCAGCAGTCAGACAGCTTTGAAGTCCTGGGGACTATGGCTTTCTTGAGAGTTGCTGTTTTGAGCCCTGGTGAGAAGCCAAGTGCCTGCAGTGTTGACACTGCCAAACCCATGAAGATGCTCTAATAGGCAGAGTGTATTCCAGGGCACATCTTCCCTTTCAGTGCATCTGCCCACCCAGTTGCTGGCCTGAGAGAGAGAGACCACATGCAGAGCATCTGCTTTGTCCAGTTGCCAAATAGGTTGCAACAAGCAGATAATTCTGTGGTGAACTTCAGAATGGAGAAACTTTGATATTTGTTTAGCAGCACCCCTTTCTTACAGATGAATGGGGTTTAACAGCAAATGGTTGAGTGCTCTGAAAAGCTGAAATTAGCAAAATTTTTAGCTTTAGCTTTTTTACTCTGTAGCCTGTTGTCTGTCTTTGGGGATATGACAAAAAGCTGCTTACTCTCTGCTGGGCAGAGATCTTGGTTCCCTGCTGACCTTTAATTTAGTGCTATATTTTGGGTGTTAGTTACATTTTAGTACAGGCAGATTTTCACAGCAGTCTGGGAATTAGAATTGTTTATTTCTTCCAAAACACTAAGGGAAAAAGTCTCTTCTATTTCAATAACATCATTTCTCTTGACTTTTTAAATTTCCATTTTCATTCTGTCTGGATTCACTTTTTTCTTTATGGTTGCTGAAAAAATTCTGTTAGAAAACAGAATAATTTCTGCAACAAGTTAAGCTTGTGATTCTTTGCCTAACTGTCTGCACTTCAAAATGCACTGTTTGGAGCTGTGCTGTGCTGAGAAGTGCTGTGATTCCCTGTTTTCTATCATGAGTTGGTCTACTGGGTAAGATCCCCTATTTTGAGAATACTTGCTTTCTTCTTGGTTGTCAATAACAGGGTTCATTTTAGAATGAGGGATGTAAAGTCCTTCCAAAGGGTGCAGATAGAAGATGAGAATTGAAGTCCCATATATCTGAAGCACTGCTCCTTTCAGGCACTGAGGTACCACTTTGAGTCTCAAGGAATTGTTGTTGAACGATAGATTTTAGGTATTACTTTTTCCCCTGAAATGTTCTGTGAAGAGTGCTTATTCTTGATGAAGATGTTGTTTTGTTGTTTCATTCTCACTATGAAACTTTTATCTCTACCCTTGGGAATGCTGTGGAGGTGGAGACGATGGAGTTAAAAAGAATTTAAAAGAGAGAGAGGAATAAGGAAGAGAATAACAACTTTTAAAAAATCAACCCTAAAACCGCTTTTCTGTATATAGTATTGCTCAGATAAGGTGTCAATAAACTGGAGCTCTTGATTGCATTTAAGATCTGAGGTGACAGTTCTGATGCCTGAGAAATGCCTTCTTTCATGAATATGCTTTGCAATCCAGTTGAATGCTATTGTTTTTAGTTTTTCTCCTGAGCCATTGCAATCATTGTTGCAGGTGATAACTTGAAGAGTTAAAAGTTGTGTAGTCTGTTATGCTGACTGTCTGAACAGAAACATCAGCCAGATGCAGTGAAAGAAATGAGGACTCTCCCCATTTTTCCTTTATACCAGAACTGAAGCATTATAGGTTTTATTTATAGGTAGACCTTCCAGCTAAGTGATTTAAACAGTAGTTGCAAACAACATAAAGCAGAAATAAAGTTATGGTGCCCACTTAAAGAGCTTTGAGAAAATGATTTGGCAGAGTAGTTTCTTAGCTGTCATAGAATCAAAATGGAGAGGCAGTACAAATCACTGAAGCTATAAAAGCCAAAGTCATGCCACACCTCTCATACCTCATCATGCCTCTGAACTTGGCCCATCTGAAGGAGAAATGTTTAGAGGTATTTGGAGAGTCAGAAGCTCTGAAAGATAAATCTAATTAGAATTGTTTGTTTCTGTGCGGTTTCTTGGGGGTGAAGTGCAGCCACTGTTTATGAGCTAGCAGAGAGCAATGATGCATTGCTGCTCAGGTTAATGAAGGAAGAAATTAATTGTCTGTAATATTGTAATTGCAGAGGAGTGCATCTACCTGACTGGTTACTAGTTGAAACCCTGGGACTGACACCTCCTCTTAAAGAAGCTGGAGATACCAAAATGAGCACAAGTCACTTTGACCTCCTCTTTATTTATTCTTGCTCACATGGAGAGTAACGGAGAGCTAACCCTGTCCTGGCCTTATGCATCTCCAAAGGGAATTTCTCAGCTGCAATTGGAGCCTCAGGGCAGAACCATGGCTCAAACTAATTTTGGGTTTGACTTTGTTTCTTAGCTCACATGATCCCAAAGGAAATTCTACAGCATTTTGTTTTCTCCTTACTCATCAAATATGTGATAGGTTGATGAGGCAGATTCCAGCGCATACCTGATGCTTGCTAGCCCAACCTGAACTGAGCTGCCATGCTTAGCCACAGCTCCCATTAATCATCTGCTGCTTTTTCCTAAGGTTGCATCCCAGTCTATTGGTAAGGAACTGAGCTCTGCAGTATCCTAAAGCCTTTTGGATTTTAGGAAGATGAAAGGTTTCTTTGGATCCTTTTTCCTCATTGTGCTGACACTGTGTTCAAGAGTGTGCTACAAACTGGCACTTGCTGATGTGATCTGAGAGAACACGTTTATAACTCAAAGGCGAGGGGGCAGAGTTAGAGCCACAGGGCCGGAGTGATGGAACTAGTTGTTTCTACTGTCTTTTATCCCTGATTTTTCCCTTCAGTCTAATGCAATACAATCACTAAATACCTCTGGATTTTGCAGCTGCCATTAACAGGGACTAAATTACTGCAATGCAGCTGTAAGTCTCTACATGCACCCCTTCTCTGGACCTGTTGAACTGTGTATGATGTTCCTGTGCCTTTTAGCACTCCAAAATCCATGATATCCAGTCCAGAGTCAACGTGGGCAGATAGGAAAGCTGTGAAACACAATGTCTGGGTTAGCTGAGCTCAGATTTGCCTTCTCTGGTTGTACCAATAGACTGTACAAATGTGACTGGGGTCTGGGTAACGTCGCAGTGTATTCTGTCTTGTAAATACACTTCAAGGACAGTCACTGCCAGTCTCCAGAACTGCTAGTTTAAATAGAGGAATGAAATGTGAATGAAGAAGTAATATTTTTCTTCACTTACTGGTTTTGCAAAGATGATTTTCTCAAGGTCATCCACAACATCTATGCAACAGTGAGAGGATGTGTGACATGAGGTGTTTTATCTCCAAGGTGCAGTTTTGTGAGCTGTTGTACATGGGATTCTTTCTACTTGTCCAATTAATTCATCTTTATTTTGGCACCTGAGAAAAGAGATCATTTTTGTAAATGTTTGCCAAACTGTGACCTACAACTGTGTGAAAGAAATCCTGAATTATAGGTGTGCTGTAATACTTGGAGGGCTTCAGGAATTGCTCCGTTTGAAACATTTTCTGTTTTCTCTTTTGAGTTCAGAAAAGTCACATTTTCAGAGTAGGTTTCTCTAACCTTTCCTATGAAAAATTATAGTTTCCTGATACTGGATAGCTGAATTTATTAGTGCTTTAAGCACCGTTCAAGATCAATGAATGGAAAATATTAAGATTTAAAGGCATAATATGAGTGTTCTTAGAATACTCTTAAACTTCTTTTAGTATGCCCAAGTTGGTGTTTTCGTTGTTGTTTTTTTCCTGTTATGTCTTTTGTGCGTTGGGTTTTATATGTATTTTTAAAAAAAATTATTATTACCGTTATATTTGGATATTGTGCCTCCTTGTGAATCTTCGTAAAGAAGCTCCTGTAAGAGAGTCTTCCGCCCTCCTGCAGTCAGGGACTGCAGGCCTGTCACGCCACTGGAACCTGACCTGATCTGTAGGCTCCTGTTCCTAAAGAAAGAACAAATTATTGTCTGTTTGCTTGCATGTTTTAATTTTACCATTGCTGACTTGACATATATCATAGAGTTAAACAGAGGTTGTGCAGCATCTGTGGTCTGGGAGATGACCATTTGACAGTACAGACAGCACAGAATTGGGACACAAACTTATGAGAGACCCCCAATGGAAGTTTTCCTCTTTCTTAAACACGGACATTCTTCCAGGGAAGGCTGTCACTTGGTATGCATGAATGTGAAAACTCAGGATTCCTGATTTTTTTTCAGTTAGTTCTCTGAAGACACAGATACACTAAAAAACAAACAGAAAAAGCCCAGACCCACTGAACCACGCCCACTACTTATCAGCTCACTGTTTCTCACCATAAATGCAATTGAAATAATTAACAAAATGCTCCCATATGGCCTTATTTAATGGGGTTGAAGGGGAGAGGGTTAGAAGAGAGATAGGTATAAAAAAGAAACAGCCATCTACATGGAAAGCCATCATTTCAGTGTTCATGAAGAAAAAATAGAATTCATATATTATGAAACTCCAGAGTTAGGGTTGTCTTTGTGTGCCTTTGTGCATCTGCATTTTGCATCTTTGCACCTCTGTATTCCAAGACTATTTATTTGCATTTTCATAGGTTTCTGAACTTGTATGTTTGGTTAGTGCTGAGGTAAGTATTTGAAGTGAATGGAAACCTAATGCAGGAATTGATTAATTAATGTAGAGAATAAGATGAGGGTCATCAAAGTTGGCTTCAGGAAAAATGTTTTCTTAAATAAATGCCGTTTTAGCCTTCACAGGGTTTGCAAGTTTAGTTGGTAAAAGTAAGCATGTAGATGCAAGATGTATAAGTAAAATAAGTAAAAATAAGGAAGGTCAGACCCTTTACATAATCTATCCATCAAGGACTGGAACTGTGGTCCTGAAATCCCTGTTTAGATTCTGCCTGCGGCTTTAGAAAAAAGATTGGCTGCTTGAATGAAAACAGGCATAGAATTTAGGAAAAGGCAAACCAGAATTCAAATTCTTTGACTTATTTTACTGTGCAACCATGAGGTTGCTTTGTAATAACCAAGCAGGTGAGCTGTGTTTGTTGGTGTTTGTGGATGGTAAATTTAGGTTTCTTACACTTTAAAAATACAATTTCTAGGCCTACCATCCTAAAAAAAAACACACCCCAAACCCTAAAGTTGGTGGAGGAGGGTCTCAGAGCACTTTATTTTCTACTGGAACAGCTGGAGATTCAAACTGTGAGATGGAAAGATGGGAGAAATCTGATAATTTATCAGTTTTGTTTTCATAAGACTTACAAACAGTTTTTGAAGCAAAAAGACACTTATCAGGTAATAGTGATAAGCTTGGCAAGATACTGGTGCATGTTTATGACAGAGCTGCTTTGTCAGGCTTCCTAAAATTCATTCCGTCTCTCCTGTTGCGTTCACTGCCTGCTTCACCTTGTCTTGCCACAGTCAGGGCCCTGCAGAGCCTTAGGGGTGTTACAGGGTGATAAAGACAAGCAATTGGGTAAAACTGAAGAGGTCCCATCCACATTCAGATTTAGACTTGCCAGGGCTGGCTGTCAGAAAAACAGAGGTAGTTTGATCCAGTTTAGCCAGTGAGTGTTAAAGGACAGATCAGAAGTTAAAATAAAGCTGCAATTTTGGCATGTAGCATGACCATTGCTTTTATGAAGTGGGCAGAGTGGACCTGTGTGAGCTTTCAGGGTGCCCTGCCTTGGTTAGAGGGAAGAGAGGGGCTGTCAGGATGCATCACATTTTACAGGGCTGCCTGTATTTACCACCCAGCCTGTCAGCTGGGTGGACACAGCTGCAGGTCCCCATGTAGGGCAGTTTTATGAGATTTTTTCCTCTCTCCATCCTCCTTACCACTCTCTGAAACATGGACACCTCATTTGCTATTGCAGCTCCAATAACATATTAATTTATGAAGTATGAAAAATGAGGTAGGTTTGAATTAACGAGGAGGGGCACGGTGCTTCACAGACAGCAGGATAATCAATCAATAATAGCAACTCACAATGTCCTTTTATTAAAAAGGAGGAAAAATAATAGAATGGGTGGAGAGTAGCTCTTGGAAAAGGGGCAGGTGGATCCTTTTGAAGACCATATAATGGTCTGACCTTGATCTTCAGTGGTAAGAGCAGGTTTACCAAGACATATTTCTTTCTCTTTGAGGAAAATCCTCCCCCCACCCCCTGCCAACCCCAAACCCAATAATAAGTGGCAAAATATATTTTTATTTCATTCTTTTACAAAGTTGAAGAATAAAGAAGTTTGGCATTATTGATTGAATTCTCATTTTTAGTAGCCTAGATTAGCAGAGTCTGCAGGGCACATGCTGGCCACAGTCTCAGTTTCTGCTGTATATGCACATCTGCCTCTTACAGTGTAGCTCTAACATCAGCTCTGGTGTGATCAATTCTGTGTAAAATATTTTATCCCAAGCAGCATTGTGAAACCTGGAAATACTTCTGTGACTGTGTTAGAGTCAGTTTTTCTTCTTCGTGGAGCTTGGCTGGGCTAGATCTTAAACAGTTATTTCAGTATGTGCTTGAGGCTTCTTTTTGCATTAGTGGGAGTTCATTACCTTCACCCTCTTGGTTCGAAGATGCTTTTTTTCATTGTATACAGACAGATGTTGCTGGACTCTGAAAGTAATGACAGGGATTTTCTAAGTGGTGTATTACCGCGAAGCCCCGTTATTTCGGCTTATCCCGGTAATCAGTCGAAGACGCAGAAATAATGAGAGCTGGACTTCGGGCTGTGTTCAGAGCAAGGGCGGAAAAGGGGAAAAACCCCTTACGTTTAATTCTTATATGCTCTTTTAGAAATCACAGATCATTGGAGAAAGTTAACACTTCCGTCTCTAACTATATTGGTTAAAAGAAGTGTCCGTCAAAGGGATCTGTGTCCATGGGAAAGGAATGTAAAAAGATAATTTTTACAACAACATAGCTATGTTTACAGAAATCGTCCTTGAGACTGTCTAACAGAGAAAACTAGCTATTTTACAGTGAAAAATGGGCAACAGTGGTGCACAAATGTAGTTAGGGAAAACTCAGGCTGTAGTTTTCTTATAAATCTAGGGAATCAATGCTTAGACCAGTTCTTATGTCTCTGAGGAGAGATTGGTGCTGCTTTTTACAGTGGGCCCTATAATATTTTAATTATCTGTGGCTGACAAAAATGCTTATCTGACATCTTTTGCCTCCCTTGGAACCTTCCCATGGCAGACCAACATGATCCTTAAAAATGACTTCAAGGAAGCAACAAAACTTGTGAAGCAGCTGTGCTCAGAGATGTGAGAGGCAATGGAGTGGGCTCAAGGAGCGCAGTGCTCAGGACCTGGAAAGGAGTGTAAAGATGGAGTAAGCTTGGCAATTTGCTGACTTTTGCCAATTGATTCTTAAATCCAAGGGGCAGAGTTGTGGTGGAGGTAAAACCCTTGCCCCCTCTTCCAATTCTGTTTCCTCCTACACTGGTTCTTCAGGACAGTGCAGTGACCAGAGCTCAGGTGTGTACATGAAAAGATACAGAAAGGAAAGTATGTGATTTTCCCAAGGTTGTGAAGTATCAGTGACCCTGCTGGAACAGGATGTAGCAACTGTGGTCCACAGTCATGAGGCAGTCACTCACTTGCTCAGTGTGTAATTGCAGAAAAGACTACCACGTAAACCTGCAAAGGCTGTGTCACTGGGAGCTAATTATTAAATGTAATGGAAAATGTCAAAGCCAGTGAGCTGATAGTTGTCAATCCTGTTCCTAGGTCATGAAACTTTCTATATATTGGAATCTCTGTCACCTGAGTTAGCATGGAGAGCTTGTAATCTCAGTGGATTACCTTAGAGCTGAGTTCTACCTTGCATAGTACTGCAATGCCATCATATTTTGTAACTTTAATTTTTGGGGGCCTCAGCCTTGCATCCAGAAAATAGATAGATCTTCTCCTAGCATCTTAACTTCCTCCAGTAGGTGGGTCTTAGGAAGAGAAGTACATTAGGGATATGAGGAATAGATGCCAGGTAAGTAAATTGAGATAGATCATAAGCATCTGGATGTGAACAGTGATAAAGCTGACTGTTGTCTATATTCTCTCTGCAATCTGACTAAAAAAGCAGAAAAATAAAGTGGGTAAGCAAAGGAGAAGCAATGATGCATTTAAAATTGTCTTCAGATTTAATGGCCTCAAGGGAGATACATAACACAATTTTTATTTTTCTATTGAGTAATGAAACACTCTAGTGTCCTCAAGTGAAATAGAATGCTGAATACAGGCTGCAAAAGTTTACCCCCATGAGTAACTATCCATGCACTCCTTTTTGTTTTCTGTAATGGGGCAACTACTGTGAGTAAACTTATACCCACATGTAAAGTGTTCTCCCAAGTGAGACCTGTAATCAGAGGAGTGTTTTTATATAAATGGTGTTCTCAGTTCCAGCAGCTGTGGTGCACACAGCCTCTCCTTACTGATAACATTATTTTCTGTAACTATTTCTGCTTACACGGTAAGCTACCATAATGGTGACAATTACTTTGTAGTTCTATGGTGAATAGCAGAACCATGCATTTACTCAAATAACATATAATTATAAGAGTGAATGCAGCTTTTCTCTTTCTGTGAACACAGTTTTGGATCAGAGCTGTTCCTTGTCTCTCGAAAAAAAAGCTGGTGACCACAAAACAATGTGTCAGATGTTGTAACAAGCAGGGCTTTCCTGCATAGAATCGAGAAGAGTAAAAAGACAGCATGCAGAACTATGATATGCCAGAAATACCAGACTTCAGAGCAATATAATAATATAGATCAGAGGCTTTGCATTTGTATGGAAGCACTGGTTGGTGCCCAAGGTCATCAGTCAAGGTTCCTTCTACTTTTGGTCCAGGCACAGTCATAGAAGTGCCATTAAAACTGGATATACAAAAGCTTGTAACCTGTTTGGCGGTTTGTGGAGGAGAACTCTGCTTGAATGTGCTGTGACACAGAAAAGCCTTTGGCAAAATAGCTGAACAGCACTGAAGTGGCCTCAGGAAGGTGGGATTACTGTGGCAGAGGACTTTGCTCTGATGATCTGTGGGGAGCTGGAGAATGAGCAGCTGTAAGAAGGGTATAATGGGCTGGAGTAACCTTGGATAAATGCTGCCTTGCTGTGACAATGAAAAGGTTTTACAACCAAGCATGTGGCTGTTGCCAGTCAGTCACTCTTTGCCAGGTCAAACACAGGCTTTTTGGATGGCTTCCATCCCCATTGGCACCTGAAATTTAACAAGCAAATGCTTGCTGTGCCTTGTAATTAAAAGTGAAAAGTACATGTGTACCATGCCAAAAAGATGAGAAAGAGGGGAGACATGTTGTTCTGACCTGTTCAGCAGCAAAACAAAGATAAGATGTTCTGCTTTGTTGGGTCTTTTACGATGACTTATTCCATTCCTGTGCATGCAAATTGAATCCAGCCTGGGATTTGGCATTGTGGACAGGTTCAGATGGCAGCCTTAGAGTATCTGTGTTCTTTTCCCAGCTCTGATTTTGCCTAATTCTTACAGCCTTGATATATTTTCATTTCCCACCTGCCAGTGAGGATGGCAGAGTGGTTTTCCTTGAATAGCTCTTGATTTATATCAAATTTAGCCTTGATTTTCTCCTGATTCTCAGGGCATCTTGCATAGTGCATCTGTGCTCTTGCACAGGTGCTGGAGGTGGTGATGAAATGAAGTGCCTTCTCCATAGGGAATGGGGTGTGTGAGCTTGGAATTCTGTGAAATGTTTTGTTTTGGTAAGGCAATTTATGGCAGGTATGGCTGCAGTGACCAGAGCCTCTTGTAATTTTGTACAAATCTGAACAATTAATGGTTATTTTAGTCTGGGTATAATTGGACATGAGATACAATAGAAATCAACAAAATGTTATCCAGAATTATTCCCTGTAAACAAGTGTGGTGGGCTGATGTGCATCTCCTTGGAGAAGACAAAGGGGTGCTGGTCCTCCTTTGATGCACCCCACTGATGCCCACTTTTGTTTTGAAAACCCTGCTGGTTTATGTTAAAAAAATAAAGTTTATTACTTTCTTCCTGGTAATGGTTCTCCTCTTTCATGTATCCTCTACAAAAGACAAAACATTCTGCAGAGACAAAGAACCTGCATGTAACCTGAGCAGCTTGATGTGCTCTGATCATTCTTTCTCAGTGCCGCAAAGATGGGGAACACAGACATGGGGTCCCCATGCCGTTGCTGTCACAGATCTGTGTTGTCTTCTCAAACCAATTCAGGGGATTAGAGAGATCTCAGTCTCCAGCACAGCTGGAGAGGTCTAGGGAGGAGGTCCTTCACAGGAATTAAATGCTTACAGAAACATCTGAAAAGTTCAGTGACAAACACTGGGATTCTGCTGAGTAGAGGTTGTTTTGTAGTTACAGAGAATTCCTGATGGGAAGGAAGTTCTGGAGAGAGGTTAGCATGAAGTGTCTGAAAAGTCTTGAGAGAGCTATTTGGTTCTTTGGTCACGGTACATATAATGCAGACCCAATGCAAAAGTCTCAGGAAATTCTTATTTCATTGCCCAGTTTCTAGGGGTGTCTGAATCATTTTTCATTATCCAGTAATAAATACAGTAGTGAAAGTCACCTTTAACACTTAGAGATTGCTTGGTTTTTATGGGATTGTATTGAAGTGAGTGCCAAGGTATAAAAGCCTTATGGTTGAGGTACTTTTATAACACATGCTTCATAAACCCTTATAAAGTGAGTGCAGTGCACTTCATCCTTTAAGATTACAGCACTATGGCTCTGAGAGTTGGTGATCTGGTGCTATATTCATTAATTAAATCTGCCATTAATGTTACATTTCAGGCAATAAGAAGTGAAGTTACAAGAAGTTGAAACGGGGTAGGTCCAGACAATTTATCTCTCGTGAAAGCTCAGTGTACGTTTACTGCTTGACTGATGCCCACAGGTTATCCTTAACATTAAGGAAGTTTTTGAGCCATGTGAAGAAAGAAGGAGCCCCAAATCTGGGCTACTCTGTAGCACAAGGGATTACCATGACCGTTTTCCTTGTGGGACACAAAGTAAGTAATTATATGAAACCTATATGAAAATGGATGTTTTGTTTGGCTTCCCAGGGAGGAGGTGTCCCTCTTGTCACAGCAGCTGATCCCTAAATAATGGAGTGTACTGCTTCACTTGTATGTACATACACAGGATTTGTCTCTAGAGCAGATTTTTATCACTGCCATGTCCCATTTTTTCCTGTCTGACTGATATGCTTGGTGACTAAAAAACAGATTATTGCAGAGGTCAGCATATCTACAGGGCAGTGAGCAGGTACTTAGCTGTCTCTGAACATCTTCTGTGAAAGTTTGTGTAAAGTTAAGGTGTGCTTTCTAAACTAGTGCAAGTCATTCAAAGACACCTTTAGGTTAGTTGATTTATATGGGTGTTATTTGTGCTGGTAACTTGTGACACCAACACTTTTTTGTCTCAGAGGGAATTGGGATGATTTAGTTAAACTGTATTTTTACTTGAAATGACACATTGTGAGGAAAGAAGAAAAATAGGATGAGATTTTTTTTTTGCACTGAGTTGCACTTGTCCTCCATGGGAATGGCAGAGAAAGGCTTCAGATACACTGTGTAGCCATGTTCTAAGAGATTTGGGTTGTGTTCAGACCTCCAAGGGCATCCTTTAGCCTGTAGGGCAAACAAGTTGCAGTAATGATGTTGAAGAGAGAAAGAATGGGAGGGGAATGAATAACCAAGTATTTTTCCATAATAAATTTCAGATGGTCAAACATGTAATCTAAAATACTTCAGCAGTAGTAAATTACTTTTCCCATAAGAGATTTCTAAAATTTTCATATTGAACATACTTGTGATGGACTGATGTTTTGAAGGAAGAAAATTATTTTTGTATCTTTAAGCCTTTAAAGGTCATTGGATTTTGATTCTCTGTTTCAAAAGGAGAAAAGGACAACAAAAATCCAAACAAAGCAAAAATCCTCCACTTGCTTTGACATTTCAGGATAAATTGTTGAAACTTTGTCTTTTTAAACTCAAAGCTACTATGCAACTTTGTGGGAAGGAGACTTTGTTGTGTTGGGACCATGCAACCATTTAAATATTTTGAATCAAACTGTAAAAGGAAGAAAAATAAAATATTTTTTCTTTTTTAGAATCAGATTTGTGCGGTGTTGATGATGTAGATATGGCCTGGCTTTAGGAAGGGTCTAAAGCGTTTCTGAGTTGAGGGTCTAGTGGGAGGAAGCCAAAAAAACCTCAAGTTTCTGTCTTTGCAGCAGTGTTTGTAGCAGGGTTTTCAGTTGCAGGAGAGGATAATGCAGTGCTACAAAGCAAATTCTAATACCTTGCTAAGGAGCTGTGTTTCATTTGTACCTACAGAGGCTTGCATGGTTTGCGGGTGTTTTATTGTTGTGGCTTTTTTTTTTTTCTGTTTTGTTTATTTGTTTTTTTTTTTAGAATAGCACTTTACAGAGGTGGATGAGAATGTGACTGGGACCTCTGAAAAGGACCGCTTATGAAAAGTACATGAAAGTGAAGAGGAGAATCAGGAGGCAGTACACAGTGGTTTAATGCTGTCTACTTATTTCTCAGAACAAAAGACATTTATTTGAACCTGTCTTCTTTATTCATTTCCTGGGATCCTTCCTGCTAATGTAGCTCAGTGGTACTATTGCTACAGATTATTGCACCTATAAAACTGGTCTGTGCTGATTTAGGGAGACACGCTTTGGTAATTTACAGTGAAAATTTATGTTCGTTGAGAAAAATAAAAAGATTCATATGAAACCTCATATTAATAAAAATGCCCCTTATGTGGCGTTTTGTTTTGTTTTGGTATTTTTTTTTCTTTTTTTTTTCCCCAGTGGTGGTTTATGAACAAATTCAGCTGTGTACAAAGCAGATCTCTGTTGTAATCTCTGTAGCTCCATGCCAATAGAGTCTGGGCATGTTGTAGCATTGTGCCTGTGAGAAGTGTGCTGGCTCAGTACTGTGCAGTTCAGTATTCCAGATCACAGTTGACTTTGTGCCTGGCCAGCTTGGAGCAGAGGAAGAGGAATATATCTTAACTCATCCACCTGCACATAACCCATGTGAAAGCAATACTTAGCATTGTGTTCGCATGAACCCAGTGACACACCTGGAATTTTAATCAGGCTAGCAGAAACTCAGATTCTTAATCACAAAAATCCTGCCCTAGTTTTCATTATATTAGCCCCGTTAGAGGGCACCACTTTTTAGTGGATTTGTGCTGTAATATGGTGTCACTTTCCTTCCTCCCTACTTCTTTCGAGCTCCTTTAAGGGTCCTACACACTCTCCAAAAATATGAGTGACTTTAACTGCTACTGTGGCTTATGTACCAAATGTATCATGGCAGGTATAGGTGAGACAGTCCCCCTCCTTGTTCTTTCTGCCTGCGGCTTGTGCTGTTTATTTCCTGGGATAAATCCCCTTGAAGTGGTCAGAGCTGGCTATGTTTCCTGCTCGTGTACTGAAGATCTCAGTCCGTAGATTGTAGTTAATGTTCTTGCAAGACAGCTGCTCCATACCATCTTCGTTCTGTGTGCTTCCCCTGCTGGTGTCTGGTGTTCTGCCCACCTCCAGTTCATTCAGAACAGCTCTGTATGTGTCATGGTCCCCAAAACTCCTGCTTTAAAGGAGATGCATCATGTCCCAGATATCTCTCTTCCTCTGTATCCATTCCTAAGGAACTATCTGAAGTTCAGTCTAATTTTCAGCCAGTTTTGTTTGGTCTGGTACTTTCCATTCATTGTTCACTGAATTTTGGAAGTCAGGAGAAGGTATGTAGCATAAACTAACTCAATCTCAAGTATGTTTCAAGGACTTACCCTTGGCAGTAACCAATCCTGCCTCCCCTTCCCCTCTCCCCTTAAACTGGAGAAAAAAACAACTGAAAATAATATTTTATATATGCACATGTGTATGAATAATCTAGAATGTAGAAAGACAAAATGTAATTTCCTTTTAAAGAAAGACTGCCATTTAACTTAATATTATAGAAAATGATTAGATCTTAAACTCCTATAAATTACATTTGACAGCTCTCTGGTCCTCCTTTGCTATTCCTTATGACAATTATAAATGGCAACACAGGATGCTGGCAGAAATGCTTATTCTGTCTGGAGTTTGTTTATTGTCTCTTAATGAAAAGTGATTAATCTAAACCACTGCTGGGGTAGATCCTTCATCCTAGCCCCATAATGAGAAGTGGTGGTTTCAGGCCTTTGACAAAAGTCCTATTATTTCCCCTGCCTAAAGTTCCCTCCCACTCTGCTTCCAGCAGAAAAAGTAAAAACAATTAAAAAACAAAACAAAAGCCCAGTGTCTCTCACTTTTCTTTTTCTGCTTGCCATGTAACAAACTTGTGTGCCAGTCTTAGCTGTGTGGTTGGTGGTGGCCTTTTTTTTTCACTGATTGAACCTCCTGTTTTTTCCTTCCTGCTTTGTATGGGATCAGCCTGGCCTGGGAGGATGGATGACAGCAGAGATGTTGGGTGTCTTCATTTCTTCATTTGAAGAATGGAGAGTGGATATGGGAACTGGGTGAAGGCACAGGGGATGACCTATGTGATGTCACCTCTAGGTATGACTGTTGTTAGGTTCTGCCACCTTTCCTAGCTTTGTGGGTTTATTACCTAATCTTGCAACCACTGTTATGCATGCAGAAGAACAAATTGGCCACCTTTGTGAACCATCTGGTGGAAATACTGCCTTTTTTGTCTTGTTTGATAATTTCTTGAGCTAACCACCAAAGTGTTGCAGATCGTGTGTGAAAGGGCCAAGGGGATGTTTTGTGTGTGTGCCACTTCAGGTCCATGCCACTGTTAACTGTCTTGTGCTCCTTATTTGAGGTCAGAAGTCCAACAATGACCTTTTAATATGCAGCATTATTAACTTTGTCATCTTCTATGACACCCAGTGGGAAATATTTTTTCCCTAAAATATCCTTTATTTTCAATGCAAGATCTTTCTGGATTATCTTGTTAAATGGGCAGCCTTACTTCCTTCTTCCATTCTACGTAAGCAAGTGATTTTTACTGAGCTATGTTTATAGTTCTCTGGCACAGACAATATGCTTTAGGTGAACAGGAGTATACTTGGTGGGCAAAATGTCTTTGCGGTCTAAGTCGTCAGTGACAAATACCTTGAAATAGTTGTGAAATTGTTATTATTTGGAGCAAAATGAAATAGATATTTCAATCTGATTAGAAAAATAGATGTGTACCAAATCTTTCTTCTAGGTGGAGACCTTTGAGACCTATTCTCAGGCTCATTCCCAGGGAATCAGTTGCCTATGGGAATGTTTCTTATTCCCCAGACTGTACCAGAGCACAATGCAAGTGCACTTCTTCAGGACCTGTAGTGTGGCTTCCTGGGGGAATGGCTGGACATTGATTTTGGGGCTGATAAGTGGTGTATATGAAGGATGTTGAAGGCACTTAGACATCAAACTGGATTCATACAGAGGGCCTCACCCTGGGAAAACTCTAACTTCTAGTTGAGCTTTTCATTTCTTAACGGAAAGGATCAGAAGCCATTTATGTTATATTCCCTTTCCCTTTGTGACTTCACAGAGTTAATGAGGTGCTTAAGATTAAACAAGCACTGAATTTTTTTTGCTTGATCAAGGTCTAACATACCAAGGGTCTTACCATTCCTTGTAACTGATTTTTGCTGTCAAAATTAATGTATTTCCCTATCATAGTCTTGAAGTTGGTGCTCTGCAAAGTTGGATAAGCAAAGTTAATGTGGACAAAAAACAAAACTGCAGTGGATCTAAGCTAGCTGATCATTCTGCAGTGAGCTAAAAAAGGCCATTCTTAGATCTGTTTTCATGCTGAAAGACAGTTTCTATATTTGATTCAGCTGCTGTGTCAACAACCTGCTGTGTTTAGAACAGCTCTAATTTATTTCCCACTGTTTGCCTTTATTTTATGGTACTGGCATTTGCTTTAATGTGAAGTCATTTTCTCCAGATGTTAATAAGATGGTGTTAATGTTTCCACAACATCTTTCTTGATAACGTTTATGTAGAGTTTGCCATCTGATAGTGAGGAATCAAGCTATTTTAAAATATTGGTAATAATTTTCTAATTAAAATTAAAGGCTCAGAAGTGTTTTCCTACCTGTACAAATTGAGGTCACACACTTTCCTGTGCTTGGGGAAAATTATGTTTTCTCTGAGTGAATGAATGTCTCTTACTGTACAAATGGGAATTGTGATGTACGAAATCATGTCAGTGCTTGCCTATGTGCACATGGACTATATTCCGATGCCAGCAGCTGATCCAGGAAGGCATTCTGTGTTTCCAGTGAGGTCATGCTCTCATTCATAAGGGTGCAAGCTGCCAAATAGTGAGTCTTAAATCTCAGGAGTGCTCTGTTGTTTACTTTCAGAGAAAGGATTTCACACTTGGTGGGAGAGATGATAGAAAAAGGTCCGGGAAAGCTTGGTGTGGCTGCCTGAAGTTCTTATATTCAACCAAGATCAACTTTGGTGCCAACACAGAATTTTCCATTCTTTCTGGATTTTCAGAATTTATCCAGATAAAATGAAAAAAGGGACTTGCCAAATAAAATGAAACTGAAATGCTAAAAATCTACCCTAATTCCATGGGCTGTTACACTCCTGAGTGATGTTCCGAATACATCTAATAGGAGTCAGTGCTGTATGACCTCACTTCTAAATGATGTTCAATTTCACTTTTCCATTAACATTCTTTTCCCTCCATTTTTCTGTTTAGATCATGCTTCTTAGTGATCCAGAGATTGAGAGCAGCATCCTCATCAGCTCTGATGAAGGGGCTACCTACCAGAAGTACCGTTTGAACTTCTATATCCAGAGCTTGCTCTTCCACCCCAAACAAGAGGAGTGGATCTTGGCCTACAGTCTGGATCAAAAGGTGAACAACTGATTTCATGTTTCAGTGATTATGAGCCAGGAGTTGAAGGGGATATTGTGCAGAATTGCTCCCTTTCAGAGATGGTGAAGAATTTATAGTGTGCTTTGCTGTTTTCACTTTGCAGGCTTAAATGTATTCAAAAGCCACCCAGTGACTCCAAAGCAAGCTTGCTAAGGGGTGCTGAGTGTTACAGTGATCATGATGGGTGTGGAAACTTCAGCAGTGGTGATAGTATGAAAGATGAAAAGAACTGGAGATTTGACATGACATATGGAGCTGTTCTAAAAATCTATTGATTTGTAGGCCCTGATTTCTGAGCTGTCTCTGAGCACTCAGGCTGAGCTGGTCCATAGCAGCTGACTGTTAAGCATTAAGGGGTGCTCATTCTGCTTGCAAACTGGAAATCAGGAAGCAACAACAGATGACAAACTCCTCTGTGGCACTTTTAAGCCACTCTGCAGTGCCTTCCACTAAGTGAGAAATCACAAGTCTGTTATTTTGTCCTTAGCAAGTTTGCTCTTACATAGCACTCATCTGTCTTGAAAGGTGCTGAGCAGAGCAGGTGCAATGTGATAGTAAGGTGCTGTGACTAACGAGGTGTGTGTTTCAGTTCTGGAGCAGCAGTCCCCACTACAGCCCAAAGCTGAGACACAGACAGGATGATCAAATTACAAATTTTACAACGTTTAAAACTTGTCAAGCTTTTATCTTTCCTCTCTGGAAAGCAAAAATGTGCTGAATAGCTACTAAGTTTTTCTCACTGTGGTGGGTTGACCCTGGCTAGATGCCATGTGTCCAGCAAAGCCACTCTATCACTCTCCTCCTCAGCTGGACGGGGGCAGAAAATATAACAAAAGGCCTGTGGGTTGAGATAAGGGCAGGGAGAGATCACTCAGCAATTACCACCATGGGAAAAACAGACTCAGCTGGGGAAATTAGTTGAATTTATTGCAGGTCAATACTCTACCCTACCCCATCAAATCAGAGGGATAATGAGAAATAAAATCTAAATCTTAAAATGCCTTTCCACCACCTGTCCCTTCTTCCTGGGATCAACTTCACTCACAATTTTCCCTGTGCTCCAGCAGTAGAGGGGGATGGGACATGGGGGCTGCAGTCAGTTGTCTCTGCCTCTTCTTCCTCATTATGGGAGGACTCCTCACACTCTTTCTGCTCCAGTGTGGCATCCCTTGCACAGGAGACTGTTCTTCACAAACTTTTCCAAAATGGGTCCTTCCCACATGCCTCAGTTCTTCATGAACTACTCCAGTGTGGCTCTTTTCCATGGGATGCAGACTTCAGGAACAGACTGCTCCAATGTGGGTCTTCCATGGGGTCACAAGTCCTGCCAGTGAACGTGCACAAACTCCTCTCCTTCCATGGGTTGATGGGTCAGCCTGCCTCACCATGGGGTTCACCAGGGGCTGCAGGGGAATCTCAGCTCTGGTGCCTGGAGCACCTCCTCCCTCCTTCTTCATTGACCTTGGTGTCTGCAGCGCTGCTTCTCTCACATATTCTTACTCTTCCCTGGCTGAAGCTGCCAGCTGTTTTTTTCTCCTCATTTCTGAAACATGTTGTTCCAGAGGCGCTAGCACTGTCACTGATGGGTTTGACCTGGAACAGCAGTGGATCCATCTTGGTGTTGGTGTAGATCCATCCAGGGCTGGTGTTTGCCCTGCTGGGCAGCTTCTTGCAGTTTTCCATGGAAGCCACCCCTTTATGAAAACTTTGCCACACAAATCAAACACATGTGTTAACCTGTCAGGTGTGGGGGGGTGTTCTGGGTGGGATTTTCAGTTTCTGCAGTTACTGTTGAAGCTTTCTAAAATAGTCAGTCTCACATCCCAGCTATAGGAACACCATAGCTAAAATGATGTGCCTTTCTATTTGAGAATTTCCTGTGAAAGCCTAGTGCGAGTTTTTGCCAAAGTAGTTACTGAGAATATAATCAAATAATCTCCTATTGCTCTACTTCCCACTTGTTAACAGAATACTATGGCAGGCACCAGGTGTTTTGCTGCTTTGTTACTGATGATTCTTGAGTGACATTTGCAAGAACAAAGCTATTGTAAATACACTCCTTTCATAGTATCAAGTCCTTTCTGTATAAAGGAGTTAGTCAAATGTCAAATAGTTTTCTGCACTCAGATGTTCAGTGCAACAGGGAATTTGAAGTAGGCTAGAAAGACCAATCTATTTGTTTGATGTCATAGAATGGTTTGATGCCACTTTTAAACTGGAGGTAAAGATTTTGCATGATTCTGGTGTTTGTACAAAGGCAGCCTTGGAAGAATCAGGCATCTAATGAGGTGCTCATGTATGTGAGAAGCCAGATGTGACATCCTGAGTGTGCATTTAAGAAGAGATCCATGTGAAGTGAGTGCAGAGCATCCCCTCTTGGGTTGAAGCAGTGTACTGCTACTTGCAGTGCCTTGTAATCTTGTTTTGATGATAGCTACTGGAAGGAGAAATCAAAATACAGGGTGGGCACATGCAATTGGCTGTGAGGTGGTAATTATGCTCCCTAGATCCAGTAGCAGGTCAGGAGTATTTTTGCTTCTGCTCCTTCAAACTAATGCATTTGTGTGCACACTTCTCTTCTGCCCAGGAGAAAGACAAGAAAAATGAACTGAGCTAGAAGCACTACAAAGCTGCTAGCATTTTACGCCAGAAACTGAACAAAATTGTCCCCCATGTAAGAGCAAAGATGAGGTGGTCTGCAGCTTTTTGGTCAAATGGAAACAGAGCAATGCCAAATTCAGGCTTTTCTTTTATGTCTGCCTTTGCATTCAAGGCCACTCGTGATGCTTTCCTTCACTGTTCAGAAGGATGACCTGAAGTTTGAACATGGCTCCTAGACTGGAACCATGGAACAGTGTTTTTCCCAGTTAAAGGGTTTGCTTAGCACAAACCAGTTATAGATTGTGCTGTGCTGCATCTTGGGTTAGTAAGAGTTGTGACAGAGCTGTCTCTCTGACTCAGGATCATGCAGCTTCTCTGCAGTCACAACTGATACTGAGATAATGGGCAGTGCTGTTGGACCGTGACAGCATCTGTGTGAAATCCCCAGATGAAATCTTCTGAGAAGCCAGTGTAATGCATTCCTGCATGTCTGGAAACAGGAGTACTGCCACAGACGAGTGGGAACCCGAGGTCAGCCTTGTCCTTCTGTTAGGTTAGGCCAATGCAAGAACGAAGTGTCTTTTGGGTTTTAAGCCCCACATACTTAAGAAGATTCATCAGGTCTTTTGCATCTCCATAAGATTGTTGTGGTTGTTCTCTTTTTCTCTAGAAGCCAGATTTGGATCTCATGCCTTCCTGTTCTACTGTGCTATGCCTTCTCTCCTAGAAGTGGTTATGGGATCATGCCATGACCCAGTGGCAATGACCCATCAGTGGCAATGACCATTTGATCTCTTTGCTGCTCACCAGAAGAGATATCAAGAGCTTCTAAAATAATTGGCTAAAGAGGCTGCAATAGTGCTCTGCAGTTGTGAGGAGGCTATCTAAAGGGATGACATGCTGTCAGGGGCAAATTGTCCTACTGTACCTTGTTCTGCTGGTCCTTTGTTTTTGTGCCCGTTTTCCTGTGAGGTAGCATGAAGTTGCCTGGCACAAATTAGGTGGAGCTGGATCACATAGTGCATACTTACTTCATATGTCCATGTTTTTGGCATACAACTGCTCTGAAATGCTTCTGATTTGATGCATGAGAGGGCAATGAAATAGAAAATTTATCATTAGCCTGTAACCTGCAGGTAATATTCATCCACAGATACTGTGACAAGGAAGGTGACTTGCCATATGCTCTGCATTGCAGCCCCTGCTACAGTGGGAGACCATATTCTTCCACTGCTCTAAGTTTTAAAAGTGTGTTTGATCCTTAATGTGTATTTTAATGACTAATTTAGAGGCAGCTTTAAAAGTGCAAATAACTTTGAAAACAAATCAAGTACACAGAATTTGACTCAGCAGCACAAATTATTAAGGGAAGAGCTAATCCATCCTCTTATAACCGTGACTGTATAAATATACAGAAAAACTTAATTTCATGTCTTAGACTAAAAGATATATTTCAGACTAATATTTATTTTAGTGTTCTTTCAATTAAAAATAATAATGTGGTGTCTTAAAAAATCTGTGGTCAACTCAGAAATTAATGACGATGATTCTGAAAATCCATTTTGTTTACTATGTTGTTCCACACAGTAAAATGAAATACCAACAGCTAGTGTCCTACACATCATGGATTTGGTAACTGACTAGATCAAAAGATTTTTAAATTGTTTTGTGTATAAAAATAAAAAACAATATTGAAATTTTGGTATGGAATAGAAATAGTCAGTATTTTGGATCTTCCCGTTAAAAAGTTTTCCTCTTTTGACCTACACTTCCATGACTGTCATTCAAACATCTTTTTCAATGACTGTTTTATCTTAAGCATCCCTCCTTCTTTTTAGCTAACTACTACACATTTGACAGCAATATTAAGCTATTTATCTAGTTGATTAAAAACCAACCAATAGCCCAAAAAACTTTACACATTTTGAATTCTGTCCTCTTAACAAATTATTGTCCCTTCCAAGTTGGTGTTTTAGAAAGTCTATTCCATATTCTATGAACTTCTTTAAGAGGAGGAGCCCATTGCTTTTCATCCGAACTTCTCCCTGAAATATGGCTTTATACTGAGAAAGCCAAAGATTGTGATGTTATCTCTTCCATCAACTGAAGTAACTGAATTCAAAAACAGTTCAGTCACCAAATCTTTTATTACCACTCTCATATAGGTATTGTCCTGCTTTTCCCTGCTTGGGGCAATTCCCAGGAGAAGATTCAGTGAGATGAAGCTCAGCAGGCTTTCTGGAAGATATATTGTTATGTGGCTGCTGTTTACTTTGTTGATTTAAGGACAAACCACAGTTACCAGCATTTGTTCTCTTCATAGTATCCAAAGAGTTATTGAAGATACTTCCTCAGTATGAGTCAACACAGCATATCGTTCCTGTTCTTAATTTTTATAGCCAATTAGGACCCTCTTCTGGCTTGCTAACTCTCTGGTATCATCAAATAAATGCAGCATGGTTGAGCCAAGAAATCTGTGTGTGTGGGCATGAACATTTAGCAAGTTCACAGACCGTGATGTCTTCTCACAGTGTATACAGCACAGGCAGGAGGAATTTTTACAGGACTTTAAGGAAGCATGGGTGGGTTTGCTATTCCCCCCTGAGCAGCCATGTGACATTGTGTAACCATCAGGTCCTGGGAGATTAAATGCATGTTGTGAGTTGAGAATCTTGGCTCTCTTCCCAGTACCTTTACGTGTGTGTATGTGTGTGTCTACTTTATTGATGAAATAGTACAATCTGAGGTGTGCATGTGTTGGTTGGTTCATGGCCCCCTAAGTGGCCTTTGACAGAAGGTGGGCACTATGTAAATGTTACAGACAATTTGCTGCAGGTCAGACTGGATCTCATTGGTAGTGTCTGTATTGACACCTGGATATAACAGCCAGTACAAAGGGAAAATGGGCCTTCATCCTCCAGTTTTCATGGGTATTTGCAGAAAATACATAAGAAGCCATTTTAAACAATCCTTGTATCCAAGTGTGGTGGGAAGGGGAGTATATGAACAAGGTGCAATATTGTCTGTTGGAAAGTGTAGGGAGTTGCTCTGTGGAGTGCTGTGAAAGCTCAGTCTCCCAGCACATACTTAAGGTACAGATTTCATTGCTGCCATTCATAGTGACTGGTGATGAATATCTTGAGTTGATCTTACATTTCTGATGCTAATATGTTGAGTGTCTGATTATTTGCCTCATTTATCCAAGGAACCAACTAATTCTCCATAGGCAGAACTTCCCACACCCTGATATCTCGCTGGGGAATGGATCAGTCTGGAGGTAGAAATGGAAGGGAGTTTTCAACTCCATGAAGTTTCTCTCAGAATGACATTGAAATTTTCAGAGAAATGTGTCCAACTCTCTTACATGAATATTTGTTAAAATTATAATTAAAAAAAGATAATTTGTTTAAAAGTGAAAATATTAGTGAATAGGGAGATAGATATTTAAAATATTTCAAATCACCATTGTTAAGAGAAAAAACCCCCCAGGTATGCAAGGAGATACAATTCTACTTCTTCCTTGCAGACCAAATTGTGATTTGGAACCTGCTGGGAATAGGTAAGAGACAGAATCATTCAATAATGCACCAATTTAAATTCCCCAGCTACATCATTACAAATTTGGGAACATTGGATAAACAAGAAGTTTGGCAATCAGTGGCTTCTCCCTCCATAAAGCTTAATCTTCAGCAGAAAGTGAACAAAAGCAAATGGGTGTCTTATTATCTCTTCAAATGAGGTGATAAATAAAAGGTGCAAGATAACATTCTGCTCTATCACCAAGTTGCACCTGGCAGACAGTATCAGACCTCACTGGGGAGATTCCTTTGGTGTGTGAGATGTACAAGTTATCATTCGAAAACTGAATGCAGTGCATGTCACTGCCTTGACTATCTTGACTAGACACTGCTGAATTTATAAAAAAACACCCCAGAGATAACCCTGGGACTATGTGGGAAAGTTTGGGTTATTTTTTGTTGGGTTTTGTTTTGTTTTTTATTTTGGTAGTATCCTAGACACACAGAACCAGAGCCATGAAGGCAGTGTTCCTGCTCCAGGTAAAATTCTCCCTTGGAGTTTAGGCCCAGACTCCTGCTATGACATAGGGCAGTAAGGCAGCTAAAGGTGGGGTTGTTTGGTTGTTTGTTTTTTTTTTTTGACAATATCCAGTTGGGCAGGGTGCTGCCAGACAAATCCAACAGGACTTGCTGAGAGGAGCAGAAGGCTGGGTTCATGTTCTTCTAGAAAAATAGGCACCTTATTCCAGGCAGTAATTCACTTTTGTGATTCTTTGTGATGAGCTGTTTACACAGACATATAGAACAGTCTAAGCTGGAAGGGATCTCAGAAGACCGTCTGGTCCAACCCTTCAAGGGAAAGGGAGCCTAGATGTGATTGTCTAGCACCCAGTTCCATCCTGTTTTAAATTCCTCCAGTGAGTCCTCCAGCCCTTGGTCTCAGATTTTTCTGTACTGCTTATGGAAATTTGGGCACATGGGGGCTTCAGGGTTGTGTTCAGGTGAGGATATTGCACTTTGAGTTGGAACTCCTCATGTTGGAAATGCTATTCCAGGATAGCAGCTGCATACAGCAGATGTGCTGAGATTAAGCAGTGAGAGAGCGCTGATGTGTGTCTGAAGTGAGACATGACTCCGGCCCAGGCCTGTAGGTTTTCTTTCCTTAGGAACTGAAATATGGGGCTGATGAGGAGAGGCAGGTTGGTGGCTGCCTCATGACTCATTTTGATATAAATCAGCAGGCACTCAGAACTGTTACCTGCTCCTCAGCAGCACTCTTGGTCCTGGAATTTAAATGTAATTGTAGTTGTCAGAAGTTGTCAGAAGTGTGAGTAACCTCTCTTTTATCAATGACAGCTTGAGACTGCACCTCTTGGGTAAAACTCAGCTTTTCTTAGCAAGATGTGAGCATTACTTTTAGCAAGGAAATTAAGCTCTTTCTGCTCCTGCATGGATCCTCATGGTAGAATCACCGTTTCATTGTATGATGTGAGAGAACACACGGGGGCTAATTTCTCATCATGATTCATTGATATCTGAAGAGCACAATGATGGTGGTTCCAGTCCTATGGATAGTCCAGCCTTTAAATTTATCTTGCACCATTCACTTGGCATTTGAGCACCCCACAGAGTGAAGCTGGAGGCATACCTACTATGTTCTTTTCTTCACCTAAAAGGGAAAGGGATTGAGGAAGCTGCCATAATAGCAATTAGTCCTACAGGCCCATCATGCTGAGGAAGGAAATAAAGTGAGTATGTTGCCCAGCTGTAAAGGAACACATAGTGTTTCATATTTAATACAAGCCACATTATAGTAACTGCTCATAGAAATTCCTGCCATACTGACTGTTCCATTGTACTACATGTCCATATTCAGAAGAAATCCCTGCCTGAGAGTACTTGCAATTAAACGTGAGGCTGACAGACAAAGCGTTGTCCCCTGAGTATCTCTAGTGCATTCAGACACAGGTCATTAAAGTGTTTCATTGCCTAACTACCACTGAGGACTATAACAAAGTCAGAAAATCAACGCAGATAGAGTCCTGTTCCCATGACTTAACCACAAATAAGCCTTTCATCTCTTTGCCTTTTGAATACTCTTCTGAGAACATCAGGTTCTACAAACATATCATGTGTCTGTTGCTGGACAAGCCACCTGCCAGCAGCTCTCCCAGGCAGGCAGGGCTCCATCAAACAGATAAACTGAAATGTTAGTAAAGTTAAAAAAATCCAAACCAAACAAAAAGAACCAAAACCCACACCAAACCCTTGAGATTGGGAATATTTAAAGGCAATTTACAGAAGTCTCTTCTTCAATATGATAATGAACTGAAGAATTGAAATCACTTAACTTCATTTACAAATCATGAATATGTATCAGTGCCTTTAAATGAAAGGACGCCTAAAACAGATATAGTGTTTGTTCAATTCATTAAAAGGAAGACAATTTATCAGGAGGTTTTTTCCACTCTTAAACTAAAGCTATATGCAAATGTCAGTAAATCAAGACCTTGCGCTAATTCTGCAGCATGATGAATATTTTTATAATCCTAATTAGAACCAGTCATTTAGTTCAGCAATTTCCCCCAATCTAGCCAATTTGAAATTAAAATAGATGCCTTGATTACAAAACTCATTAGCAAAGAAGCACCCTTTTTGCTAACCAGTTCATTTGGAATGCACAAGCTGAATGAAGTGAGGAGCACTTGTGTTGTCAATTGCTGTAAGTGAAGTGAGCCTTAATTGTTGGCATTGTGAAGTATTTGTGTTGCTGCATGTTTCATTGCAGTATAATATATCATTCATTAACCGTAACAAAAGCAGTTTTAAAATGATTTAATTAAGTGATGTTGGTGCACCAGGTAATTTTTATAAAGTCAGATGTCACAATTGTTTGCATTTGAAGTATTGATGGGCATTACTGTCAGAAAGAAGACGTATGACTCTACATTTATCATTCTGATTATGGTAGGCCTGGCAGTTTTAATAGGAGATAAGAAATTAAATTATTCAACCTTGGCTCTACTTCAGAAATGCCCAATGAATTTTGTCCTGGCAAAATACTGAACTTTGGGCTTGTGATGATTTGTGGTGGCAAAAAGAAAGTAACGGCTTGTGAAACTTGATTTAGCCAGAATAGACTTTCCTATTGCTTGTTATTTATGTTATAGATACTTCACGAGCAGGTTTTACTTTGAAAAGGGAAATATAGAGATAAATGGAGTGAGACACATTTGATGCTTAAATGTGCTCTTCTGCCAGAGCAACCTAGTTTATTGTGTAACAGAGCAAGAATTCTGTGGTATGTTCCTGGGCCATGCTAAATCATGGCTGTGTATTGATTTTATCTGGAGCCTAAGTGGGGTGAAGGGTGGTTATAAATATGGCAGATGGGTACAAACATGAAGGAGTGAAGAAGGCTAAAAAATAAGAACATCAGGGGCATGACTTATTTTGTCTGTGTTTTGGGGTGACTGTATAATATCCCCACAATATTGTATTCCCATTGTCAGCTGTCATTGTCAGCAGAGCTTTCAGTACAGGGTTATATTTCTACACAGAAGAAAGCAGATTTCCTCCCAATAGACTGTTTATAAATAAGGTGACTTCCCCGAGGTCTTCCCTTCTTCCCAGCTGTGGTGGACAAGGTCGGCACGGCGAAGAGAAGGAGAGGTTTTTTTCCTTCTGTTTTTTTTCTCCTTGCATTTTAGCCACTTTTCCCCCTCTTTTCCCCCTTTTTCTTCATTTCTTTGAACCTGTGCCAGCTCCTGGGACTGGGGGCTGATTTTTCCGGAGAGGACCGGTGCATGCACCCCCCTGGCCGGTGAAGGCCTGGTGTTGGAGCCTGTGCCAAGACCTCAGCCTCAGGGACCAGGGAGGGGTCTCTGGGACTCTCTGCTGAGGTTTTCTCCCTTTTTGGGGGTTTATAATCTGACATTATTCATTCTCGGGGTTTTCTTCATTTCTATTTCTGTTTTCTATCTGTGTTATGTATACATGCATATTGTGTGAATAAATAGGGGTTTTTTTCTCACTTTCTCCTGAGAGATTTCTTCCCAAACCTGGTAGAGGAGGGGCTGGTGAAGGCTGCCTTCTATTTGGAAAGGATTTTCTCCTAAATTTGTCTCAAACAAGGACAGCCTGACTGTAGAGATCTAAAATGTTGCAATGTACACCTACATTGGGTGTTGAGGTTTCACATTGTAGTTGGTGGTGATCTACTGAATGGTGTTGATTAATTTCTGGAAGCAAATGTAGGTGACTCTTTTAGGATGAGGTAAATTGTACCTTGGACTCATTTGTATTGACTAGGCCTCCATTGACTATCAAGGAAGTAATTTTCTTTGCTGAGATGTAACTATTTGCTATATTACCTGAGATTAGGGGACTTGAAACCAACCCTGCTTTCTGGATGTGTGCAAAATGGATTACATGGGATATGATTCCAATATGATCAAAAGAGCAAAAAGCATTAAGTTTCCTAGTTCCTGCTGTCATCCCTACAGATTCTAATGACCCTCACCCTGGAGGAGAGAGCAAACATGATGTGCAAGCAAAGGAGGAGTTCCCAATCCTTTGTTTTTCTTTTCTGTGAGGCAGTCAGCTGGATGGATGACTTGAGGGGTGAAGGCACAGTCCTTTCCCCCTCATCCCTGCATGCAAGAACCTACACATGCCTGCCCCTTTGTTACATCACCAGCCACCAAGAACAGGGACAGCCCGCAAGGGTGCTTCCTGAGGGATGCATTTCTGTGTGCTGGACTGGGAACCTGCAGACAGGAGGAGGAATGGCAGGTCTGGAAATGGCTGTCGCTTGCTCTCAGTTCTGCCCCTAAGGCAGGTGTGTTTCAGCTTCCTAAAATCAAAATGTTTTAGTATAGTTGAGAGATGCGTATTTGAGAGCCAAAGAAGAGAAACTCCAGAAAGGAGCAAGCAGGAACTGATATTTCATGGCAGAACTTCCAGTGCATTTGGGGTGGGGATCCTGTGTGAGAATTTCACATCAGCAGATGCTGTGGTAGTAAATGTGCCATAAGGCAGAGAGGGTCCTTCTTTTATGCTGTAGCACAGCAGTATGTTAAAAAGCTCCTACATTTAATTTCGAATCACTTTGTGTCTATTGTGTTTTATGTGGTTTATGGGATACTAGAAGCTTGTATGTTTTTTCTCAGAGTGTCTCTTACAAGCAAGCTTCTCTCTGTCACTTTAGCCTCCTTTTTTGAGTCACAACAAAACATGCCTGTCTCCAGTGCTTGTTTTCAGTGGGGAAATTGACCATGTTCTGACCTGAGAGCATACCTGCAGTGCTTTACAAAAGATGTGTGCAGTCACACATGTAGCAGTTGATATTCAGTGTAAGTCCATTGATTTTAGCAGGGAAATACTGGTTTACATCACTGGAGGATCTGACCTGAAAGCATGCATGGTATTCTTTTCTCATATTAAACAAGATAGATGTAGTTTATGCCTTCCAGTCTACAGGATTCTTTCCCCTTAAAATCTGCCTGCTGAAAGATACAGAGTCTCTGGGAAGAGAGCCTGTGTGCAAGCTTTCACTTGTGTTAAGGCAGCTTTTTATTTCTGTTGCTCAACCCTGATATAGGAAAATTCACCTGTGTCTTTTTTTTTTTTTTAATTTTCTCTTTTTTCCCCTCCTTTTTTTTCTCCTTCTGAGAGAAACTGCATGTAATCACTATTATTCTGGGGAATAAAGGTCCTAGAGGAACAGTTGTAACTCCTCTCTCCCCTCAGTAGGCACAGATGATTCAAATGTCCCATATGCTCAATGGTAATCCAGTGTATGTTTCAGCTTTTCATGCTTATTGTGTCAGTGGTGAAGAAGGAGGCCAGTGTCTTGGATTTTCGGTCTAGCACATCAGGAGCTACAATCCCAAGTGTTTAAAAATAATTAATTGGTCCTTTAAAAGTAGTGGGTTTGGCAGATAAAAAAATCAGGAAAGTGTTTGAATAATTTCAGTTGTCCTCTCATATGTCTTTCGATGCTTTTGTGACTGAGGAAAGGTTGGGAACCATGTTTTTCTAATGCTTCCTCACAGTTAACAGAATTAGGAGTTTTACTATTAAAAAAAAAAAGCAAAACCCCCAAGATTTTCATGATGTCCTGGTACCAGCACTGTCCTTCTGCAGGGCATTTATGCTTCTAAGACACTTATCTTTATTCATCATTGCAATTCAGCATTGCATATCTTCAGTTGTGTTTTGGTGCTTATTTCATCTGGGTATCGATCTTGATTGTCTGGGGGAACACTGGTGACCTGTTTGTATGGGCTATGCACACACCTGAGTGCAGGTTTGAATTTTTGCAGTGGAAACCCCACAGCAGTTTTGTGACAGTTACAAGAAGTTCTTCCAGAGTAATAAAATTCTTTAGTTTTGTGTTCAGTTGATTTTTATAGGACTATGGATGGCTATAAAATGAAAGTTAAGGCATGATGCGGTAAAATTTTGGTGCATTGGAAGTATTGTGGCTATGATAAAAGGAGGAGCTGAAGCACCGAAATGAAGGGCAATATTTTTGAGAGGAGGACAATTGATCAAAGAAACAACAAACCTTAAAGCTTTCTAGAAAATCCTTGAAGTTCTGTAGTGCAAAAGGCGGAAAACTGGATCCTTCCTGCAGCCTCCTACCTTGGGCATCTCATTGCTGCCAGAGGCTCAGTGGTCATAAACTGTCTGAATATAGATTTTGTAGCATTTTATGCTTGCAGTGTTCAAGAGATAACAGCACGTACAAATAACATGTTATCAGAATATACTGGACCCAAGGGGATTTTCCTGCCATATAGTCAGAGAACAATAATGTCATCAAAAGTTTTGCTGCCGAAACAGGACTCTCGTTTTGTCCTCTAACATAGCACTTGCTTCAGGCCAGTTGATTTTCTCAGATCTTGGTGCAAGTCCACAAGAGCTATGCACACATACCCGGCGGCACAAATGTGGAGAGTCTGTAAGTTCTGCTGCAAAACTGAGTCTGAGATTCCCTAGCTAGATGAGTTGTACTTTTTCTCTAGTGACAGCATGGAAAAGGCTGCTTTATTTTTCGTTTGCAGTCTTCCGTTATGATTTATGCTGTACCATCACTGTAAACCTAGGTTAATATCAGGAATTAAAGTTACATTATATCAAGTTTGGTGAGTTGTTGTTGACTATAGTTGCCTTGAATCAGGTTTGTTTATTCTTGGGGTTTTGTAGGGGCTTTTTTCTTCACCCTGCTTTGTATGGTGGGTTGAAAGTACCTAGAGTGTCAATTAAATGGGATAAATAGCTTAAATATAGTCACCACAGAATATTTACAAACCTAGAGAGCTGAGAGAGGTTAGATAAGAGCTTCCTTTTTCTTGCATGATCTGCAATTGCAGATTAATTTATTCCAGAGATACACAGTTTGATTGCAGGAATTGGGTGATGGATGAATCAAAGATGACAGTGTAAATGGTGTCTGCCCAGCAGCCCAAAGGGATCCCTGGAACAGGCGAGTTTCTCATTTGGTGATTTTTCTGGCAGTGATGCCTCAGTGCAGTGACAGTTTCTGCTACAACTGTCAGACTAAATTGTTCCTGATGGTGGCTGGTATTTACAATGATGCTGTTCATTTGGGTTTCTCCTATAAACTATCCCCCTTACATGTTTGGATCAGGATGAACTGCATCACTGTGAAGTGCAGGGAGGACACCATCTCTCCTCTTCCCTGAGACCTCTTACTCTTCCCTTCCTGCCTGTGGTCTCTGGCTTGGCTTGTATGTGTGGAGATGGGCGCCAGTATAATCAGGCTCTTTTTTTCCCTTCAGCTGCCTGTTATCAATGCATGGATTGCCAGAGAATCTGGTCAAAAAGAAATTTGGCTAGCTAGAGATGAACTGAATTATCCCAATGGATTTTAAGTGCTATGGTAAGAACTGTACTGGAGAACATCTGCAAGATAGCAGAGCCCCTCGTGGAGACCAGTGTTGGCTGTTGAGTAGAAAAGTGAGGCTGATAGGAACTCTGAGTTTCTCTATTATATTATATGTTCAAGTTTGCAGAAGCCTCTTGATTCATTATAGGACAGGATACGACAAACGTGTGGTAATGAAGATGGCCTAAAAGAGTGAGTTGTACAAGATGGTACAAGAGGTGGGGTGCTTGAGTAGCAAGTAACATTCGCTGAAGCTGCACCTTCAACACTATCAGAAATTTAAGTTTTCTACCTTGTTTTTATAATATTTTGCTTGTAGAATTTATTTCACAGTAACAGTTGTTCTATGAGCAGTTCCTGTGTTCTCTTTTGAGGGACACAAGACTCCCATTAAATAAGGTGAGCTTTCTCTTGGCTGATTTGGTCCAGTATTTGCCCTTAGTCCCAGGCAATACAGAGTATAAGCTGTGTGTGTGGTCCAGAATTGTACAGAGAGGGATTTCTCCCAGTGCAAAATCTATACATTTCCTAAGCAGTATCTGTTCATCTACTGTAGTTTCCTTGAAGACTTTCGGGATGGTGTTGGGGGCATATCCATGACCAAAAGAGATGGAGGTAGATTGTGTGTGGTGGCAGCCTATAAATGCCTGCTCTGCATCTTAAATCTCTGACAGAACTCACAGCCCGGGCTGAGGGGGCACACTGCCCTCACAGCGTGAATGAAGTAGAAGAATATGGACAGTTTGTCAGACTGCTCTGACTTTGTGAAGAAACAGTCACACACGACCACTGAAAAGTGGGGAGCAGGTCCTAAGGACCTGTGAAGTTTGCTGCTCTCCAGCTGGAGGGATGAGAACTGAATGAGAGGGGTGGACACCTGCCCTCTGCCAGGGCTGAACCCAGCAGGAACAGCATTTACACCTGTGTGAGAGTAGTAGAAGTGCGTGTCTGCTCAGTGTCTGAGAGTGGTGGGTCACATAACTGGGGAACTGTTTTGAGTAACCACCCTTGTCTGTGAAAATGCTGATACATGGAAAACTGCACTGGGTGGCAGGTGTGTGTGTTAAATAGCATACAATTTAGCCTGGGGCAAAATACATTGCTTTTGTGTTGCCTAAATGACACATACTGCTTGAGCCCAACTGGTATTTCTTTCAATCCATGAAATTTTCTACATGAACAATGACTACATCTCAGAATAAACTGCTGTTCTTAAAGCAGTTTCAAAACCTATTCATTAATGCCCATGTACACACTTTCAGAAATGTTTTTTCCACATAAAGAAATAAACCAGAAAAATCTTATACGAATTTGGAAGGTGGTTTGGTGGTGTGAAATCTGTTTCTTTCCCTAATCTGAAAAAATCCCTCTGTCTATATAATATAGAGGTTAATTTACAGATATTGCCACAGGGTTTGTAAAGGAAGGAGGATAGGAACAGCCAAGCATGTGATTGTAGCTTTATGTCCCACTTTGGCTAATGTGTCAGCCTCCCCTGCTTTGTCCCTTGTAGTCTTATGCTCAATAAACATGAAAGATTGGTCTGTAATAGCAACGAATGTACCCAGATGCTTGCACTTTAATTAAAGGCATATATCACACAATAAAGCACATTTGAATGAAAAATCTTCCCATTAGACATGTGGTTCCCATTTATTTCCCCTTATTGTTAAACTTCTGGAGTATAACCATTGATGGAGTGTAAGAACAGACTTCTAAAGGGCTGCAATGTGGAGCCCCCAGGGGCAAAGGTTTTCCTCTTGGGCTGGAAGGGCACAGAACTCAGTGCAGGCTGACCTGCACAGCAGCATTGGCTTCATCCACGTGGTTTGTGCGTCCAGTTAGCACAGACCTCAGACCCAACACTGCCTAATGATTTCTAATGTGAAGAAACTGGACAAGGGGTCAGGCTGGCTTGGAGACAGAAAATCAGCAGTCATAAGAGCTGATTCAGTCTTTTGTGACTGTTAAAGAGCTGATCCTGGGGAAAAAATGGAGTGAAACAGCATTTGGGCACAACAGTAGCAACCTGAAACCCTCCTCTGCCTCTGGCTGAGCCTGTTGGATGCCAGTGGAAGAAATAATGGTAAAGACAACTCCAAGTGCACCTTATAGCCTGTGGTAGCAAGAGGCAGCTTTGCCATCTTCATCCCATTCTGATCTCTTCATGGTCCCAGTATTGTTCTCTCATTCCTCTTCTCTGCTTTAGTCCTCCCCCAAACTCTATAGCTGATTTTGAAATGGTTAAAATGTTGTGGAGAAAGGAATAAATAAGCAATCAGAAAAGTTAGCCTTTTCTCAAAATGGCATTTCTATTTATAGTACCTTTTGCAAGTTGCTAAAGCTAAATTCTTTAGAAATGATTGAAATGTGTTTTGATTGACCAAATTGAACGTATTTTTTTCTCCAGATTTTCAGTTGAAGACAAAAAATATGGAAGTAATATTTTTCATCTTGATTCTGCACCACTCCAGCATTTCTGGAGGTGGGGAAAAAGCAGAAAAAAAGAGAGGCTGTTATACACCCAGCGCTGAAACACACCTTAGGCTCTTTGTGATACTCATTTATGGCACTGCTCCTGATGCAGCTGTATTTGGACTTCTTCTTCCACTAGAAACCAGTCAAGGAGTAGAAAACAAAAGATGCTCTGTTCTCAGCAGAAATAGCAAATTTTGGACTGAGTGTGCTTGGTGACAATAAGGCTTAAGAGAAATTGAATTGTGAAGAGTTTTGAATGGACTTTTTTTTCACCAGTTTAATCAAATTTCATCTTTTTCTTGGGGATGAAGTGGCAAAGCAGAGCGAGGCAAGTCTTGCTTTGAGCATCAGGTTTGAGCAAACTGCTCTGCTGTGAGTGGAGCCATTGAGTGAAGGCACGTTTTAACTATGAAACCATGAAATGTGACGTCAGTGTGTTGTCTTAACCTCCCTGGCTTCTTTATAAACCAGGTCTGGATTGAGCTATATAATTACAACGTGATATCAAATATGTCCAAAGAATTTGATCTTTGTGCAGAATGTCACTGACCACTGTCTTACTGTAGTGGGATTGAGACTGAGTTTCTTTTGCCTGAAGACCTGCTTTTGCCAACAAGCATGTGAAATATTTTTCTTAAAGTGCAAAGAAAACTTCCCAGCTTCTCAAACATTTACTTTTTTTCCCCTTTCTGTATGGGACAGATGGTGGAAATGTACTTACTATTTAATTTCTGTCTTGACCAGTTCTCATCACAATAGTCTGTTTCCAGTATCCCATCTAGTACACAGCATCTGTAGGGAGCTGAGCAGCTCTGGTGAGTCTCAGACATGCATCAGTCTGGGCATGTTCTGTTTCCATACCTGAGGCAGTCTGGCTGTACAGTGCTAGAGAAGAACCTTGGGCTGCAATGAGGTCTTCATGCATCTTTTAATCACCTGGAAAGGAAATCAAAGTAAAGAGATAAACTGGTCCATTTGTTTTCATTACCATTACTAGTTTTTACTACTCTGTAAACAAAGACCATAAATTTGGTGCTGGTAGAGTTCTTTCTCCTAAGTTCAACCCCACCAGCAGTTGCACAAATCTTTTGGCTTGAGAAGAGGGATTTTTTTTTAACTTCTTTAGTGTGGAGCTGAATTGTGATTTCCAGGCAGCTTGTGACACAAGAAAGATAAGCTCTTCTTTCCATTATTGAAAGGTCCAGAAGCACTTCCAAGATTTAGATCTTGGTACCACTGCAGCCCCGGCAAAGCAAGGTGGCAAGGACAGATATTGCCCTGGGAGGAGTTGAAAAGAACAAGCACAGATAGTAAAATTGTTCTTGAGTTGATCATCAGCTTGAAGATAATTTACGTCCCTGATGGTAACTGCATGACATTCCAGGGGTGTCTCACTAAGGCCCAGACTGAGGGGAATGGTGGAACAGAAGAAAGAGAGGAAGGCCATGAATCTTTTCTTGAATGCAGCCCTTTCCATTGTTGCTAATTAAGCCTCTTCCTCAGCAAGGGTTTCTCCTGACCTGGTTTCAGCCACACAGCTGAAGTAAGTTAGACCTGAGTCCTGTACCTACAATGCTGCAAGTGACATGTCCTGCCTCCCAGTAGAACCAGGGAGTTTGCACACACCCCACAGTTTAAACAATGCACTAGTGCTGTACAAGAGAGAGGTATCCATCTATCCTTAAAAAAGCAGGGATGGAACATTGATGAGGAAGGCAAGATGAAAGATATGATAAAGAAGTAGGGTGTGTTTCTGGCGTACCAGTTGCTGTCTTTGTGGCTGTACTGAACCTATGCTGTGTTCAACTAACGGTTGTCGGACATGGCCTATCTGTTCTGTATTCTCAAGACTGAAGAGTGTTGCGAATTTTTCCTCCAATTCATTTTCCTTCTAGGAATGAAATTTCTGAAATATTAATGATACCTTCTTCTTTTGGAATTTCATCTGTAACACAGAACTGTAGTGAAAAGATACACCTTGTAATTTTCTGACAGTTTGCAACTTTTTCTAAGCCTTCAATTTTTTTCTAGTGATCATGGTCATTTTCCTTCAGTAGAGAAAATTTAAGACCCTGCAACAGACTTCTTTTCTGAGTTAGTCTTTGCAGATTGTTTGCATGCAGTCCAATTTCCTACAGTTGACCTAATTTTATTTTTCTTCTGCTCTGGTCTGAGATTTTGGCAGGAGCCCTTCATGCATTTTGTAGATTTTTTCCCACCAGCTCTGGCTGAGAAGATGTGAGTTTGCTTTGTGCTTTTCTGGGATCAGAGCCATCTTTTCATGTAAGCAATCTGAGCTACTGCTTGAGATCGTGCTCTTCTGAGGCCATGGCAGGCCAGGCTAATCTGACCCTCCTCTTCCATCATGTGCCAGCTGCTGCCAAGTTGTTACCAGTAGACCAACTCTCACCCTGCTGCATTTATTTTGTATGCATCCTTCCATCATCAGATGGAAGTATTGTCTGGAGGAAGTGTAATTTTTTGTGTGAGAAATGAATTGTTCCTCTAAATACATACAGTTCAGCTGTTCTTCCTCTCTTTATTTGACGTCATTGTTTGCACTCTTGGGTGGCTGGCAGAAAGGAAACTATTGAGAGTCTCACCAGATGTTTGATCTGGCCAATGGACCTGATTTCATAGCGAGAAATAATGCGTGATTTTATTTGCTCTTAAGCTTTTATGTATGTTCCTGATGTCCTTCTTCTTATGTGTGTAGACATGAAAGACTGTAAATACCAAAGCCATCTGAATTTCTTTAGTCCGTTTTCTATTGCTTCTCAATCTATACATGGCATCTATGTGAAAGACAATAAAAAAGTTTTCATAAATACATCAATGGCGAAAGGAAGGGCAAGGACATTTTCCACTCTCTGTTGGATGCAGGAGGGGGTTTAGTGACCAAAGATGAGTATAAGACAGAGGTATTTAATGCTTTCTTCACCTCAGTTTTCAACAGGATGACAGCTTGTCCACTGGACAACTGTCCTATTGGGCTGGTGAATGGGGTCAGGGAGCAGAACAGCCCCCCTGTTGTCCAGGTGGAAGTAGTCAGAGACCTGCTGAGCCATTTAGATGTTCACAAATCTATGGGACCTGATGCAATCCACCCTAGGCTGATGAGGGAGATGGCAGATGAGCTTGCTGATCTGCTCTCCATCATTTTTCGTCAGTCCTGGCTCACCGGGGAGGTCCCAGATGACTGGAAGCTGGCCAACATGACACCCATCCGCAAGAATGGCCAGAAGGAGGATTTGGGCAACTACAGGCCTGTCAGCCTGACCTTGGAACCTGGCAAGATAACGGAGTAGATCATCTTGAGTGCCACTACATGTCACTTCCAGGATGGTCGGGGGATCAGACCCAGCCAGCACGGGTTTACAAGGGGTAGGTTGTGCTTGACCAACCTGATCTCCTTTTACGACCAGGTGGCCTGCCTGGTGGATGCAGGGAACACTGTGGATGTTGTCTATTTGGACTTCAGCAAGCCCTTTGGCACTGTCTCTCACAGCATTCTCCTGGAGAAGCTGGCAACCCATGACTTGGACAGTTCACTCTTTGTTGGCTTAGGAACTGGCTGGTTGGCTGGGCCCAGAGAGTGGTGGGGAATGGTGCTGCATTCAGCTGGCAGCCAGTCACCAGTGGTGTCTCCCAGGGATCAATGTTGGTGCCAGTCTTGTTTAATATCTTTATTAATGATTTGGGTGAGGGGATTGAGTCCGCTATCAGTAAGTTTTTGCAGACGACACCAAGCTGGGGGCATGTGTCGATCTGCTAAAAGATAAGAGAGCTCTGCACAGGGACCCTGACAGGCTCAATAGGTGGGCTGAGTCTAACAATCTAAAGCTTAATGAGTCCAAGTGCCGAGTTCTGCACTTCAGATGCAACAACTCCTTCCAGTGCTTCAGGCTGGGGTCAGAGTGGTTGGCCAGTGTCCAGGCAGAGAGCGACCTGTGGGTGCTGGTTGAGAGTCAGCTGAATATGAGCCAGCAGTGTGCCCAGGTGGCCAAGAAGACCAATGACATCCTGGCCTGTATTAGGAAATGTGTGGCCAGCACGTCCAGGGAAGTAATTCTTCCCCTGTACTCAGTACTGGTGAGGCTGCACCTTGAGTGCTGTGTCCACTTCTGGGCCCCTCAGTATAGGAAGGATGTTGAGATGCTCGAACACGTCCAGAGGAGGGCAACAACGCTGATGAAGGGCTTAGAACATAAGCCCTGTGAGGGTTGGCTGAGGGAGCTGGGGTTGTTTAGCCTGGAGAAGAGAAGACTTAGGGCAGGCCTCATCACTCTCTACAACTCCCTGAAAGGAGGTTGTAGTCACGTGGGGGTCGGCCTCTTCTCCCAGGCAGCAACTGACAGAATGAGAGGACAGAACGAGAGTCTCAAGCTGTGCCAGGGGAAGTTTAGGTTAGACCTCAGGAAGAAATTATTTACTGAGAGAGTGATTGGGCACTGAAATTGTCTGCCCAGGGAGGTAGTGGAGTCACTGTCTCATGATGTATTTAAAAAAAGATTAGACGTGGCACTCAGTGCCATGGTTTAGTTGATGAGGAGGTGTTAGGCTATGGCTTGGACTCAGTGATCTCTAAGGTCTCTTTCAGTCTGGTTTATTCTGTGATCTATACATGCTTCTTGCTGTGGTAAAGTGTACCTTGGCTATTCTATGCTTGGTCTTGACCTTGCCTTCAGTCTTTGTGCTTCTGTGTGCTTCCCCCATAAAGACCAAGCAGGTGAGGCTGGGAACAGGGAACCTAACATGAAATCCATCTCAACCAGATCATGTGTCTCTGGTGGGGTCATCTCCTTCTGCACTGGTCACTGTGAGCTTTTTTCAGTGTCTATCAAGAGAGGTGGAGCATCCTAAGGCATGAATAACAAACAATTTTAGAAATTTCTTGCCTGTCTAAAAATGAGCCTTGGTGACTAGTTCAGACATAGATGACTAATATCAGGGGTGGGGACTCTTCCTGAGGTTTCCATGTGTTTTCTTCATTGCTAATTTTTCTCCCCTCTCTCCATAAGTGGAATTTAAGCAGACTGGTTTCTCATGCTGTTCCATTTCTGAGAAGATTTACTTCTTCAAGAAAATCATACTTTTCTATTTTTTGCTAGCTCTGATTGGTGGGAAACAAAACACCCAAAAGAAATTACCCACAACCCTGAACAAGATCATCCAAACCAGCCAACATCATACTTCACCCTGAGAGTTTGTACTGGAGAACTGCAACAGCATTTTTCAGTTGCAAAACTGTGCATGCATGTGTATGTAGCTCCTTACTTTATAGTTCTGTAGTTCCAACTGTGTTTCTGGCATGTTGCATGTGTTTGTGGCACAGAATCTGACACCGGGGTAAAACTCCATCTTTAAGGGCTTGCCACTTTACTTGGAAAAAATGCTGGTGTGAAATAAAATGTTGCAAGTGTTCTAAAAGTTTGACGATGAAGCACTCTGCCTGTGGTATGCAATATCCTTGTGATTCAGATTTGTACTGAGCAAAACAAGCAGGAGTTAAGGTCTGGCCTGTAGTGAAACAAAGTTGTATATCCCTGGGGCTGCCAACATCTTTCTTTGCACAGATTGTGTTCTTGGGAAAATGCAGGTCTGTGTTGGTGGATGTGATATGTTTGGTGCTACAGTCCTGGAGTGGGGAATATTGTGATGCCATTTGGGTAAATATTTGCTATTTACCTTCTTGATGCTGCGGCCTTTGCTTTTTTTAAATGGTAGGCCTAACTAGGCTTCTGATAGAGGCAGAGTCAGATCCTCTGGATTCCACTCTTTAGCTGAATCAAGGGACAAGACCAGCCTGTACAAACATAAAGACCCATAATGGTCTGATTTTTTCAGTCATCAGAGTAGATCAAGTAACACAACTTTTCAGAAAGGTCATACCCTCACAGTACACCCTCATGGTACGCTGGAGTCCACCTCTTTTGAACCAATGTGCTGGAGTGTTCTGGGAGTTGGAAATGCCAGAGATTACTTGTCACTAAAGAGCCAGAGAAGAGCTTTAAAATAGGAAAATCTTGATACCATACCTACATCACTTCTTTCCTTTGCTTAGTATTCAGTCCTAGGACAAATTAACCTGCTGAAATCTGTAGTTGCCACTAAATTTGTTGTCTTTTCTAAAAGCATCTCCTCTCCCGTGAAGGGAGATAAACAAAAAGTGTATGTATACATTCATTTTTAATGCATACTAGAAATCACTTTATTGTATGTTTTATTTATTAATTAAACATTAACCTTTACATTTGCATCTGTGAACAGTACTGTAAAAGTGAACTGGGCCAGAGAGGCCTTTTAGCGATTTGTTCTGTTGTACAGCTTTAAGTTTCAGTCATCTAGTTAAAATTTGAAGTGGATGCCCAGAATAAGTAGGCGAATAATAAAAAAAAGTTACTGAAAATAATAATATCCTCTTTATCTCTTTACCTGAAATCACACAAAGGCTGCAAGTTCAGTTTAATCCTTCTACCATCAGTCAGTCTGAGGTTTAATAAAGGAAAGGGAGGAAAAAATAGACCAGTAGCTGGTCTCTGATTTTTAGCTGGATACGGAGCAGGATGCTCCCTGAAAGAGACACAGGGAGAGATGAGTAGTTAGAAAGAGATTGTACTTCATGTCACTGAGCTTTCTGTAGCTACTGCTGCTATGCTGTTGCCAAAGAAAAGGAAATGCTAGGGGCAAAAGATAAAAAAATCGAAAGAAATGGATGTGTTTTGCTAATCCCTTCCTCTCATGATGACAAAGGTTAATCCTTTGCAGAATACAGTCAGGATGCTGGACCCACTTGCACTTGTTTGTGAGCAAGACTAAGGTGCCTGAAGCCTGGCTAAGTTGTACCTGCAGTGAGGAAATATAAAAGATAACCAAGTTTGATGCAACAACTAATGCAACTCTATGTGCTGAGGTCCTTGTATGTGTCATCTATAACCAATGGCTCAAGGAATATCCCTGGCAGGCACTGTACTAAAGTCAGGACAGAGCTGTAGCACTGTAGAATTTCAGCTTTGGAGTGTGGATTCTCAGTTATTCTTTCTAAAAAATGTGGGTGTTCAAAGAAAGTAGTTATCTTAATATTGATGCTGAATTCATAAGTTTAATCTTAAATTTAGACAAGGAATTTTTCTGGCACCTTTAATTAAAAAAGATAAGTAATGCTTTACTGCTCTATTTTGTATCTACACAGAATTCCTTTTGGGGCAGATGACTATCATATCTTTTTAGATAATCGCTGTGATTGGATGACCAGAAAAACAGAGGAAGTCCAGCTGATGTGGGTTTTCAGTGCAGTATCTTACCCTATCTAGAGACAGTGCTAAAGAAATATGGCCAAATGGCAATATTTAGACGATGTCTAATCTCCTGAAGAATGTGGTTCAGAAACACTTTCCTAATATTTCTTACCACGAGCTCAGTAATGTTGGCTGGACTGAAGTCTACATAATTGGAGCCCTTTTTGACAGGAAGGTTGAAGGATGCCTGCTTTCATCTCTTTTCTCCTTATGTGTTTTACTGGCATCTTGAGCTGTCACTGGCCAAAACCAGAGTTCCTGTTGGCATGAATATCAAGGACTGATTCTTCTGTCTTTACAGATGTCAATGGCATTAGATATTTTATGGGGTCTGAATTTCAGTCTCTGAATTTCCTTTTGCTAGCTATGCAGTGGTTTGGTTGTGTAGTTGAGTACAAACACAGCAAGAATTAATTAACTGCCTCAGGCTTTGGACACTGCTCAAATAGCCCTTTCCAATCATCTTTCTAAATTGATCTATGGTCCAGCTCTGATGTGGCTGCTGCATCTCTGTGGTCAAAGATACTGTCTATTCAAGAAACTTTAATATTCAGTGTGACCACATGTAGTTTATCTTCCCAGTCACACTTAGCCATCCATCACAGTGGTGCCACAGGACACATCACGAGGTTGTGAACCCTGCAGTCTGAACATGGACCTGCCTCCAATTTGCAAATCTAGTTACTCAAATCAAATGCAGTGCAGAACCTGTATTCAAATGATATCGTTTTCCCATTAAGGACTTAAATTTGGCTATTACAAATATTTAAGTTTTTCAGTTCTGTTATCTACCACCTTAGCTTGCAATCAACCCTTGTTTTGTTAAGCTAGAATTTATATCAGATGAAATTTATTTGAAAAGCTGTTCAAAAGGCTGCCTGACATTTAGTTTTCTGTGATCTAGTGGTAAAGCACAGTAGTTATTTCTCAAAGCATATTTTTTTTTCTCTGAAAAACCAAACTTGCTCAAACTTGGAGAAAAAGAGCTTATATATGCTTTGATTGTGAAAGGATGCATTGTGGGTAGAGAAAATAATTCTATGGAGGATGGTGTTTGTGGTATTAAGCAGAGTTTATGTATGAAGCAAACATATGTCTGAGACTTAATGTGGAGTTGCATGGAAATTTGGTTACCTTATAGTTGTGCCATTTGTTAATCAGAAAGACTCAAAAAGTTCATGATGTTGAAAATTTGGATTTTGAGAAGAGTCATTTTGGTGTTTAAGTAACGAGTGGATCGATTTCTAACTAATCTCAAAATTTAGGCCTCATTCTGAATATTAGAAGATGTAAATTAGGAGCAATTTGCTTTTCCATCTCTTCCATCAGAATAGATCTGATTCACTCCATAAAAAAAAAATCACAGCATGACCTTTAGTATAGTCACTACCACACCAGAGTCATGTTGACTAATCTGATTTGTCTCTCATTCTATTTGATATTAGGAACTTACATGTCATCTGCTTCCTGTTAAGCAGAAAGAGCCAGGGGGATGGTCAGCTTTGTTATATGGCAGTCAAATTGAATGTGTTGACAGCTGAAATTGGGAAGCACAAAGATGTTTGAAAAGATTTTGGAAGAGACAATCTGCTTTTGATTCTCAGGAGCTCAGTCTGAATTAAATGTGAAGTGAGGACATTGCCTTATTAGCTGCCCCTGGCAGTGAGGCTGAAGGATAATTGTGTATAATTACTGTGAACAATCCATTCATGGTCTTCAATCTGAGCTGATTTTAATACTTTATCTTTTTTCTTCTTCTTCCTCAAAGTTTATACTTTCTCTCTCTATGTCTTCCAGCTGTACAGCTCCATAGACTTTGGAAGAAAATGGCAGCTCATGCACGAGCGGGTCACTCCAAACAGGTTTTACTGGTGAGTTATGCCCACTGGCTTGGCTTGCTTTGGGCAGATCATGGCGAGGGGAAGGGCATCTGAATTGAAGGGATTGATTGCTTTACCTGAACATGAAGTATACTCTTGGCTTTGGTCATCATCAAGGCTGTATACTCAGTCCATAATACATACACATACCTTGCAGTGCGACAGTCTCCACGTTTGTACATCTTATCTCGTAACAGGGTGGTCTCTTTTACAGACAACTACAAGTCTTGATAATTGCAAAACTCCTGCTTCTTTGTTATTTACCTACTTACAGTAACACAGAGGAACTGCCCAGTGCTGCAGTGACAACGCTATGGTCATTAGACCTCCTATTTTTCAACCCTTCAGAGAGCTACTGTAGCCTAGAATGCAGTCTTTGTGCGGAGCCAGCCACTCTGACCAGTCTCCTTATGCAACCTTTGTGAGAAGGGATGATTCAGACTCTGCTTTAAATCACTCTCTGAGAAGCCAGTTTCATTATAGTGACTCGTGAAAGCCCAAGATCTGCAGTCTTGCTAAAAATCTGCTTTGTGACTCAATTCCTTCTCATTTCCCAAGTGTCAACCTCTCAAATTGGAAGTGTGTCTGAAAATCAGATGATGAAACAAATTTAGTTCCTATCTCCAGGCTCAGCCATGTCAGATGCCTCTTTTCCAAAATTCTGTCCACCATGTGATGCTCAAGAACTGACTTTCAGTGAAAGAGAGAGATAAAACTGTAGTTCTTCTGTAGTTGAATTTAGGATTTAGGGCTTGAATCAGGTTCTTAATGCTGTACATACTACGTGCCAGATGATGGAGTGTGTGTGAATGTGTAGAAGTGCTGACTTACAGAATCTGTGCATAGCTAAAAGAAGTGTTTGGTCCTTAAGACCAAAAAAGATTGTAATATTAAGGAACCAGAGGGTCACATTTTGGGTAGTTAAAATTAAAAAGGACTTTGAAAACTTAAAAATTGACTCCCAATTACAAAGCATGATATATGTACATATCTTAGAGTCAAATTCTCATAGAAATTCTTGCACATCATCAAAAGCACCTGGAAACCAGGCCAAAAATATCTATAGATTGTATTTGCAGTATTTCCACACCTTGCAGTAGAGATAGACATCTCATGGGATTTTTAAATTGTCTCCATCCTTCTGCAAATCTCTAAACAACTTTAGACTCCAACATTTAAAACATGGCTTTTTGGCACTAGGTCTAGAGATTTCCCTTACTATGCCTGTGGATTTTGGATGGAGTGAGAAGGTTTTGAACACTGAGGAAAGGAAGTTTAAAGGCTCCTAAGTCACATAGACCTGCAATATATATCCAAAGTCTAGAACCTTGTCTGACCGTGTTACAGTTCCACAATTCCGTAATGTAGGAAAGGAAGTTGTTATTTTTCTCCTGGTTCTGGTGGCAGGTGGTTGATTGACCTAACTATCAAAAATCCTTTGATCTCGCTCTTCATGCTGGGTGCATGTGAAAAAGGCAACTGTAGATCCTCTCCAGGTGTATTTTTCTGTAGAGCAGAATAGCTGGTCCTTGGAATCACTTTACCCTATCCTTCAAATATCACAAGTGAGCTTAGGGAAGAGGCTTTCTTGGAGGATAAAATGAAAGGGCTAAGCTGACTTGGGAACAAAGCAGAATCTCTTTTTAAAGGACAGGTTGTGATGTTTTGCCTTATTTTCTACTTTCATATAATAATGGTTAATGGAAATTGCCTGTTTGTCTGTTTGACACAAAAATGTGTTTTGTTTTCCACAGTCTACCTCATTTTTCATAGTCTTTTGTCTGCACAGTTTGAACACTGGTTTTTAACACTGCATTATGTAACATCTCTGGTTCAGGTGTGTTTTTCTCTTAGGACATATACAAGTCTTCTATAGTTAAAACTCATAAGACATAGACTTAGAAATCTTTATTCCATTTCAGAGTCCCACTGAAAATAAGCTTCCCAAGAGAGTGAATTAGGTTTTTCACAGAGTGGGAAGGATTTGAACCAATTCATAGTGCAGGGATCAGAGGTATTGAAATTGTGGAACATAATAACTCTCCTTAGCTGATTTATTTATTTTTTTCCTTTCTTTCCTTTTAAAGCTGCAAACTGTGATGGCTTACAAGCTCTGGCTTGTAAGATCTTTACAGGAAAAAAATACAAAAAAGAACATTTTAGCCTCAGAAATTTTTTGATTTCTTTTTATTAAGCTATGGAAGAGAGAAGAAAGTGGATATATCTTAAGGTTTCAGAGGGACATGAGCCACTACTCTGTGGCGCTCATAGAATTATAGAATGGTATGGGTTAGAAAGGAACTTAAAGATCATCTAATTCCAATACCCCTGCCAGGGGGCAGGGGCATCCTCTTCTAGACCATGTTGCTCAAAGGCCCATCCAGCCTGGCCTTGAGCACTTTCAGGAATGGGACATCCACAACTTCTCTAGGCAACCTGTTCAAGTGTCTCATCAATCACAATAAAGAATTTCTTCCTATTAACTATTCGAAACCTACCATCTTTCAATTTAAAGCCACTACTCTTGTCCTGTTGCTGCATGTTTTTGTAAGAACGCCCTCTCTGTTTTTCTTGTAGCTCTTATAGCTACTCAAAGATTCTACAAGTTCTCTCAGAGCCATGAGGTTCACACAGACTCATCTCTCAAACCTGTCAGTATCCCTCTGGATGGCATCCCTTCCCTCCAGTGTACTGACTGCACTGCTCAGCTTGGTGTTGTTGGCAAGCTTGCCTTTCCATGTCACCAGTCTATCACTGTGCGTGTCACCAGTCTGTCAAATACTACATAGGTGAACTTCTTAATTAAAACTTGCATGAAAGTTGAAGTGGTAAGGATAGGGAGATGCCAAAATCAGAGGTAAGCTGCTCATTTGTGCTGATCTGCATTGTTCATTAGCAGGGGCTCAGGTAAGCATCCTTCATCAAATGGGACAGTCTTCATCTGATCCGAATGCATCTGGCTTTATCTGGGACAGGCTGTGTTGAATGTGTTTGCCTTCAAAACATGACCTTAATCTCTCAGGCTGTTGTGAATGGGTTTGTGAAGACTGTAAACTTCACCTGGTTCATAGATCAGCCAACCTGACAGGGAGAGGTCTTATTTTTCTCTCTGAGACCTTTCCAAATAATTATATCTTCCATGAGAGACCTCATATATGGAGACTTTAAGGTCAGGAGAAAATAATGATTGCTTCAGAGCTCATGAGATTGGGATGTGAATTTTTGCTCAGAAGAGTAAGCACAATCTCTCCGTTAGTCATGGGCACAGAAGTCATTCTGCATTTTTCTGGTGTAGTTCTAGCAGGCAGCATCTGTGATGTCTCTCTGCTGGTCAAAAACAAAGACCTAAGCTCCAATCCTGATTTGTGGCATTGTATCCTGGCTCTTGTTTTCAGCTTCTCTCCTTAGTCAGAGATGTTGGTGCTACTCACTGGTTTGTAGTTTTTATTCTCATCCCATATGGACGTCACACATCCCACAGTTTGTGGGACATCTCTCAGCAGTTCCTGAGCCTGCTCAAAGTTTGTGCATGAGCTGACATTCATCCCTGGACAACTCATAGTTATAAAAGACTAGGATTTGAGTTCTTTACTTCTGTAGTAATGATTCATTTGTTAACTACACCCACTGATGGCAGTAGCAGAGCTTGAACAGAGCGTGTTACTTGATGTGAGTACAGGAATCCAAATTTGGCTCCCACGTGCCTTGGCCTTGGAGATTTTATTAACTTAGGTTCCTGTAAGACTGGAAATATGAGTTTACACTAATGTGATACAGAAATTCCAAGATCACTCATCTCTCTGAAATTACTCAAGATCACTGGAACCAGCATGGGTGTAAAGATTGTTAAAGACCTACTCAATGTTCTTTTCTTTCAGAACAGATTTCTGCAGCTGCCTCTGCACCCTGTTCATTTTGTATCACTGTAACTTAGACACCTGTGCTGCCATGTGGAGGATATAAAAATAAGGTCCGTATTTTGTACCGTGGAAATGTTGGGGAAGTTTCCTCGCCTGTAAAACACATGTTGTGTGCTGTGCTGACTAAATACTGGTGCTGTTCTGATAAAAACTCATAGGACTGGAATTGTTCTTAAGTTTCTTTTTACTACCTCTCCTTTTTCCTGCTTAGTGGACAACACCCACTAAGCAGGTGGGCAGGGCAGTTTGGCTACTGTAACATTCACCAAGCACTTTGATGGACCATAGCTTTTCTCTGTCATCTTGGGTGACTCCAGCTGTCTTTGTCTTGTTACCCTGTAGGTGAGACTGGAATAGGAGAGCACCTTGTTGTGTGTTGTGGGTGAAGTACTCAAATATTGTACTATGAAGTGCTACAGTAGTACATTTCAGAGCACTGGAGGGCATAAGAGAATTAAAAGATGGTTTAGTGGCATATGAAGTCCTTTTATTATATTATAGCTTAATTCTTTAAAATACAGAGTTTCTCAAGAGGACCTGTGTTTTCTGTCCACTCAGCTAAATGGCTGTGCCTATCATCCCCTGTCCATCTGTCTTTGGAGGCTCTGCCTATGCTTGCTGTGCAGACACAAGGATCACCATCCTGTGCAGAGGACAGAGCTATATTCCTTGGGACACCCATCCCCTTAGTTAAGGTCTCCTCAGTCTTTTCTTTATTGGAGAATATATTCTTCATTCCTGCCTTCCATCATCACTGGGGAATATGAAGCGGTGGATGTGGAACCATTTTGCTTGTTTGTTTGGAGGATTTTTTTGCCTGTTAGAGCAAGACATTTCCCTTCTCTCATACATTTTTATTTTACTCGTGCTCTCTGAGACTGTGGGTGATTCTGTCAAAGCCTGGGAGCAGGAAAGTGGGGAAATCCCATTTGTATGGAAGAGAGGGAGAAATCTGCACAGCATTTCTGATACCTGCAGGGATATTTGGAGCCCTGAAGTCAATGTCTAGAATGAGCCTAGTCAATAAAAGCCACTGAAATACACATTAGTGATGAAAGTTGGACAGGAAACAACAAGGAAAGGAGAGACTGTGAGAGGAGGAAAATAGGACAGCACCAGCCTGGCTTCAAGGAGCAGTGTTTGTATCTGCAAGTAAATAAAATTTGGTAAATAAATCAAGTGGTTTTCACATATGCTACTGATTCCCTCAATGAGACTCCCTAGAATTCTAGATTTTCCCTTTTTTCCCCCCCATGATAATCAATCAGATTTCTGGGGTTTTCTTTAGTGTCTATGAATGCCAGACAGTCACTTTGATCTCCAAGGATTAAAAATCAGGAGAAGGGAACAGGCTGTACTTTCACTGAGGCAAGGAGAAAGGCTGTGTATCCACTAACTTAGGCTATGCTTTGGTGTTCTGTCACAGTTGTTTGAGGAATGATACAACAAATTTTGTCTCTTGAGGACAAGATTTTCAGTCTTTTTTGTGACTTTGGACAGGAAGAGGTGATAAAAGGTAGCCAGTGTATTTCTTCTTATTTGCAACCTGAATTTCATGATAACTATGGTGGAGGCTGGTTTGGATACTTGAGAGCAGAAGTCAAGGGGTTTACCTCAGTGTTTCTAAAGGTTATGATCTGGGCTTGTATCTGCTTTTACGCAGATGTTTGTTTTATTTTTTCATCTTTGTGACAGCACTGGTATTTCCTAATTCCAGTGCCAGTTTTGGTTCACGCAGACTGTTTCAGCAGCAGTTCTGGCAGTGACCTTTGAATACAGCTGACGTTAACTTTACTTGGCTAGTTTGTCAGCAAAGAAATGGTTAGTCAAATATGTGCCTGCCTGTCCTGTAAATCCCACTAATCATTAACTACCAGATGGTGTCATTGCACAGAGCTGGGGGGACATCACTTGATTTTTTACAGCCAAGTTTGTGTTAGGCAAACATAGTCTTGTAAATGTCAAATTGACTCTTAAAAAATCCTGCATTTGAGTTTTTCAGAATTAAAACCATACCATACATGGAGCTGTGGATAAAATGAATTATTCTAGTTTGTCAGCCATGGATGACACCTACTAGCATCACCAAGGCATGCAAGCAGTGTCTATTACTGGAGCCTCCCTTGGGCTAATGACTCATTTGACTCTGATAAGGGACTTGCTTCCCATGCCCTGTGGGCGAGAACACCCACACCCAGGAACGGTTTTTCTCCTGGAGGGGAAAGCTAACATAAATCTGGAGTGTGTTACTAAAGCCACCCTGACCATGAACTGTACTAGGCTGAGGACAACATTTTCAAACTCTAGCCTCAAGCTCTGTAATAAGAGATCAGTAGAGATTAAACTTTCTCATAAATTCTTGGCATATGCTGGAAGATTTCCTTGCAGGGTCACTTTACTTAATTAGAGACCACAACACCATGGTGATAATAAAACCGATTTTATTTTATTTTTCTTTTCACTTAAAAAACAGGCAAAGTGAAACTGTAAGGCTAGGATTTTATTTTCGTTTTGTGTGACTACAACTAATGCCATTGTCACTAAAGATACTTAGTGTTTCCAAACATTGGATTGTAGGTGACTAACTTGTGATTACACAGTAGCTCAGTGACAGAGATATAAGTGGAACCTGAATATAGAGGTGGATACTTTTTATTGGCTGAAATATTGTTTATTTCTGTTGAAGACATTTCAAGTCAATAAAGATAATTTAGAATTCATGACATCATTATCAAAATGTTTCTCTCAAAAATTAAACAAAGGAACATCGCAAAATGTTTGACAGTTTTTGGATTTTTTAAAGTGATTTTAAAGTTTGAATAAAACTTCATCTTGCATGATATGATTTTTAAAAATTAAAGTAGGGAAAGAATGCAGTCTGAAACAAAGCGTGTGATAGTTTTATCCTAAACTTAATCCTGTCCTGGTTTTCAAATGCAGATTGCTAAGGGCTCTTCCAGGGATGTTGTGATAGATTTTATGGATATGTGAGAGTATAAAAACCTAAATGATTCTAAGAATAGGAAAATTCTTTGCTTTCTGTCTCTGGGAAATGCTGCAGGACTGTTTTATAGAGACTGCACAGCCCCCACATGTTCCATTAGTGCCTATGGTCAATGTAATGTTCAGACTGCTATACCCTTTCTGAGCACAGTTCATGTTCTTTTCTGAAATAATCTATGAGAGATTGACAGAAATACTTGGATCTGGGAAAGCATCTTTGTAGAAGATGAAAAAAACAAACCCTAGTACACTACTGGAGAAGTATTACAGACTATTTTCTAGTTTGCCTGGGACTAATATTTGGGGTTTTGGTGTATATTTATATTTTATGCTGACTGATGACTTCATCTTACGAAGGAAGTTTGGTAGAACTAGTCTCTTGTACTAAGAATGTAAACTTCAAGTAGTAGCTGATGCTTTAGTATTGTGTGGTCCTCCTCTCCTTACTGCCTGCTTTCCTAGGAAAATAAGTTTTTGACTTTTTTTCAAAGTCCTGTGGATGCCATGCTAATCAGGCTACCTGGGCTCAAAGCGTTTTAACAAGAACAAAAACAAACAAACAAACAAACAAATACTAAACCCATTCTGACTTTTGGACTGTGTGTGGTTGTGTGATTATGAAGGGAAATTTAGAAATACTTTAAATGCTCCTTTCAAAGCCTTGAACTACATAATAAACGAACCATAAGAAAAGTGCCACAAAAGTGTCACAATATATGTACACGTCTGTATTTCTGGCTGCTATCACAGCAAGAATGAATGCTTTCAGTGAGTGGTGTATATCCTCTAGAAGGCCAGTTTAGGAATAAGTTGCCTTAGAGGGACTTTTCTTTCTAACCTTATTTTTGTCTCTAACCTCCTTCTGCTTGACAAACATAATATATCTTGCAGAAGATGTGTTCTTATCCCTTCTCCACTAATGTAACTCTGGGTGTCCTTACACAAATACTATCTGACTTTTAGAATTTGTGATTTGTTGTGATTTTGCTACAATTTGTGATGTTTGCCACATTTATGACTAATGATCTGTGGCTGGCAGTTATTTTTTACCTTAAGGTCTTGAAAAGTAAGGGCTGAAATATTTCTGTTCATTTGTTTTAAATTTAATGCATGCCATAATATGTCACATATTGTACTGCAGTTAGTGCTTTCAGCCATCAAAAAGTCTCTTGCTTTGGTGTCATCTATCAGATTTCTTTACGTTCCAGGGGCCAGTCTCTTATTTCTCCCATTGCTGATCTTGGATCGTTTTGTAACCCCCTGCCCACATACTCTTTTTGACTAAGTGTCTAAGAGTGAAGCAGACTAGATGAACCACCAGTAAGAAAGATCTAGAGGAGGAATTTGTTGAAGATTTCTCCCAGTTTATATTGATCCCTGGACTGGATCCTAATGCCATGTCTGTCTGAACAATACATGGTGGAAGGATCTGTGCTCTTCTCATGCAAGAGGGTACTAGATAAGGAGTCCAAACTCCATCACTGTGTTTCAAAGGCCACTGTGGGAAGCTTAAATGTTGTACTGCTGACTCATATAATCTGCCTGGACTGACTTCATCCTGGCTCTCCTGATGCACGTGAACTCAGACACAAATTAATTCCAGCCTGTCAGTAACAGTCCCAGAGTAATTCTTTGTGATACTTTGTAGGAAGCCATGATGAAAGCCAGCCCTCTAATTAATATATTGAATAATGCCTCTCTCTGTGGCATATGGGGATCTCCCGTACTGTCATAGCTTGGCAAAGGAAATCTAAAGCCAGGCTGCCAGGCTGAAAGTAACATCATCTTTTGTGCATTCTGGCTAGCAAGGGATAGTCTCAC
>VZRZ01003369.1:1204160-1226949 GCA_013398175.1 Climacteris rufus | reverse complement strand
TTTTTTGTTTTTTTTTGGTTTTTTTTGTTTTTTTTGTTTTTTGTTTTTTTGTTTTGTGGGGAATGGCTTAGGTTTTGGCCTTTGTTCTGTATCACACTAATGTCTCTGCTTCTGGGAAAATGAGTGAATTTTCAGTATGGGAGAGAATCCCTCTTGTTTTCAGATGACTGAATCTAATGGAGGATTTATTCTCAGTGAATACATCAGCATTATGAGGGACCATTTTTACTTGAAACTAGATTTTCAGTCATACCTCAAAGTTCTTCAGAGAGATTTTCTTATGAAGAGTCAGGAAGGACCCAGGTAAACTCCAGTTCATTTCCCTGAACTGGCTTCAGCTGCTGAACCTTTGGAAATTTGCCTGGCATTAAGTTGAACAAACCCATTTTTTTTTTATTTAACAGAAGTTGAGCCCGTGCTGTGCAGAAAGAAGAGTCTTATCATGGCAAAACAGACAAGATGTTTCTGCATTCATTTAAATGTGAACCATTTGTGTTGCTCAATAACATCCATTAAAGATAAGGAGGTCCATTTTTATGCCTTCTGCTTGTTGTAAATTAACAAACTCTCTTAAAACGACGATTCATCAGCAGTTATATGAGGCAGGATTCATTCTCGGCAAGAGAAGAAAATGAAACTCCCATCCTTGCATTCCCCTGAGCTTCCTCTGTAGAATGAGATGAGTTTAATTTTGCTATTGTTAAGCACAGTGGGCATGAAGCTACATCAGAATGTAAGAGCAGGAAGGAGTATCTTATTAGCTGCACTACAGGTTCTTTTAAATAATGTTGATTCAGTAACTTGTGTCTTGCTGATCATATAGAGAACAAGGATGAGAAGCCAGTGAGTGATGCTGTTTCACTTGCATATTTGTAGTGAGTTAATTGGAATAGGAGATAGCAGTAATTATTATAGCTCTGTTATTATCTTGCAGATAATTGTCCTCCATTGGGCAGGAGGCAATAAAAATGGGATGTAGACACATTTCCATGTTTAGTGAAATATCAGAAATTCTCTAGCTAAATTTGAGAGAGAAGTATACTGACCTGTGTCTGTCAGCAAGTACTTAGGAAATAATAAATAATACCTGTAGACTTCAGAGCTGATTTCAGTAGATCTGGGTTTACTTACATAGGAGAAAATCCTGATTTATATTGAAAAAAATTGAAGAAAACTGAGCCAAAAACCCTGCCAGTTTTTTGGCCAAGGGGTACAGACAGATTCTTAGGTTTTGCTCACAGTATTTTTGGTTTTCAGATTTTGATTGAAAATCTTTGAGGGAAGGAGACGTGTTCCATTACAATATTGATTTTAGGGGCAATCTGTAATAGTGACTCCCTAAAGCCATTTCTAGATCTGCAGTATTTTCCCCAGAATTCTTTTTTTTTTCCTTTCTACAAATCATTAGATTTGAACAGGGCACTGGCACTTTGCTTGAGGATAGAAAACAGCAGAGTATTACTTTTCATTTGGCCTTGTACTTTTCTTTCCTTTTATTGCTCCTCATAACAACAGATTAAGAACCCACTAAAGTGAAGCTCTTGATTTCACTGCAGCTTGACCATACAACTTCTTGACATGACTCCTGCTGCAGCCTTCTGCCCTGAGCATTTTCACTTGAACAGGGATGAGGATGCTTTGGGACTCTGCTGTTGTGAAGAGCTGGGACTCTGTCTAGTGTTCAGCCTTGTCTCATTATTGTTTGTTTATCTGCCTCCCTTAGAGCAAAGGACCCAGAAAAGGTCTGTGGTTTCTCTGGTCTCTCCTGCTACAGTGTCATTCTTCCACTGATAGAGACCTGCAAGCCACTGTGTCTTTTATTTATCTCCATTCTGCCTGTGAGGATGCTTCTGTTTTGAATGCAAACCTGTGTTGTCATGAGACACTGGATGATCTGCTGACCTTGTGTCACTGTTGCTTTTATAAATCATAGCCACACAGACTTGCTGTTTCTACAGACAGAGCCTGCCTTTGCACATCTGTCTGCTACCAGAATCCCTTTTGTTTCCTACTTCTTTGTCTTTTTCTCTTGTGACGTTGGGACAAATGAGCACCTCACTCTCAGCAGCTAATTGAATATGATTTTCTGGGGGCAAGGAGACACATTGGTGCATTTATTCTTGCTGGTCCAGAACAGAGTAGTTTATTCTAGTTTCTGTTTCTCCTCCTTACCCTTCTTCTTTCCTTCCTTTATCTCTTCCTTTTCTGGCTTGGATAAAAGTCAAAGAATGAAATAAGCCATTTATTCTCTTCAGGTTAGTGTCTGAAATGCAGAGAAACAACTGTCACGAAAGGTTTGTGGCACAAGTCTATTTTTTTCATAATTTTTTTAAATTCCCAAAATGCATGAAATGAACCACAAATTCATTTCCAGAATGTTAGTTGTTATCCCAGGGTGATTTTTCACAATATCCTGCAACAGGGAATGTAGAGATTCATTCTTCCTTAATTAATACAATGTACAATGCCCATAGGCATGTGGGACTCATCAACAAATCCTATACATATTGCCAGTGCCAAGTTTCATACTGGCATCCCCTCTTTGGACGCTTTAAGCTTTATTTTTATCCATCTACTGCTGAATTCATTTATTAAATGATGCTCTCAGTCTGAAGCTTTTCAGAGGCACTGTATTCTGCCTGGTCCTTTGTTAATAGCTGAATCACTGAGCCTTAGCATTTTGGGCATGTCATATTTACACTTGGAAAATGTTTGGACAAATTAGGGCAATTAAACACACAATGAACTGAGAATCCTTGTTTTGGTGTAAAACATTTCTTGAATGGGTCATATTTAAGATACTTCTGCTAGAAAACAAACTCAGAGGTATATTACAACTCTTACAAACTTTTCCTTTGAGGGAGAGGAGGAACTCCAGTAAATATTTGGCTACAGGTTTGCTAGGCTGGGTTAAGGATCTTTGAGCATACACTTTGCTTTTTTAAAGTGGTCTGAAACAATGCTGATTGATGTTTCATGAAAAACCAAAACAATAATCTGTAGCAATTCCTCATGTACATAACTTTCAAAGGAGGGTAACCAAGCACTGGGAAAACATTAATTAACTGGGCTTCATAATGTAGTAGGCACTAAACTAATTTTAAGCAAATTCAAAAATCCCAAAATATACTTTTATTCTTGTTTCCTAACAGGACTTGAAATTTAGAATATTAAAAATAAAAGTATCCTGCAAAAAGTGTCCCTTCCTGCAGAAGGCAAAACAGAGTCAAATCCTTGTGTTGGAATGTGTTTTAAACTTGTCCATCATAAAATTTGCAGACCTCTAAACCCCACCTAAATCCCCCCTGCCCTCTCCAAAGCATTATTTCTGTGTTGGATGCATATGGGATAGAGAGCTGATGGTGTGTTGTGCACTCAGTCTTTGAGATGTCTTCAAGATAGTAATGTCTTCTCTTGATGCTTCATTACTTCCACCATACCCTGATACTGGTGCTGCTGGGACTTGGCAAAATAAAAGGCTTCTTATTCACTTAGGATAAGCCCTCAGCACTGCCTTTGTATAGCCTGGCTCAGCTGTACCCTGGTGAGTCAGAGCAGCAGCTGCATGGGAGCAGCATGTTCAGCTCCTCTGCATCAGGACTCTGGCTGCACCTGGGAGCTACCAGCAACCAGGGCTGGCTTGGCATAGCTGTCACATTCTCCCTGCATGAGCCTCAGTCCCCATAACAGGTTATTTCATGGGCATCACTGGGAAATTAGGATGCCACCTCTGGCATATGCCCTGCTTGTACTGCTGCCTCTTTGAAACCTTGGTAGGGCTGTGAATAGGGATCTTTAGCCTACTACCTGGACAGTTTTTTGAGTATATTTCACAAAAATGTGGTTATATTTGTTGACATTTATAGTATAGGCTGGGGAAAAAATGCCAAAGGACTTTAAAGGATTAAGACCTGTTAACTGGGTGAGAACTAGATAAAATAATGTTTACATAGGTGTTAGCATAAAGGGGAAAGAAAAAAATATGAAGCAACGGCAGTTTTTCTGTTGCTAAATATACTTTAAAGGTATTCTCTGTTAATTTCTCTGATATAGGGAGTCACCTGCTTTTATGTGCTGTGAAGAGAAAAAATGTTTCTATGTGCAACAGAGCCTGTGGCCTTGAATGGATTCTCTGGTGGTGGTTGACACAGTTGAGCCTAAATTTCAGATTTTTCCCCAAGGAGAGGATTGATTTGGACCTCTTTCCTTTTCTTGGCCTGCTCTCTCCATGAAAAAACTTTGTAGTTCACGGACCTGTGATGTATTGAGTTTACAGGTAAGGCACAGCTTTAGACATTCGGTATCAGTGGAAATGAGGTGCAGGTAGGCAGGTGCACGTATGCACATATGGAAACACATGCAGAGGCCATGAACACCTCAGGTTTTGTTTCCTTTGAGATACCTCCTTACCTCCTACTTTGATATACACCTCCTTAAAATTCATTGGGACCTTTTTAAAAAGGATTGACTTTGCTGGAAAGAAATTAGCTGAGAATAAACACTTGGCAATTTTTTTTCCTTATCTTGCAAGCTAAGTCTCACAACAATTATTTCTGCCGATGTCCAGAATTGTAGCATCACAGAAATTAGGACTGGAAATGATGTAGAAAGCTCCAGGGACCTGGCTAAGACAGTTTCTTACAGTATCTTCCTGCCCAGCTTTTTTCCCAAGCTTCATTTGAAATATGCTGTGCAAGGAAGTTTTGTTCATAATTCTTCGGAGACCTCAGCACATCCAGCAGCATCTCCCCTGGCTCGGCCACAGAGATTGGTACTGTATTTATGCGTTCAATAAACATATTCTTTCCCCCAACAGTTCAACATTTGTATAGTTCTTAAGTATGGCAGCTTATAGTGGGTGGTCAGCCTGGGATGCACAGGTTGTGCACATGTGGGCTGTCATGTGCCCAGAGTTAATGTCTAATGGACCTAATTTTAGACTTGAGTGCAGAAAATACCAGATGAACACACAGAATCCCATTGGCCACCTGAAGCCAGCTGCAGTTACTGATACCTAGACAAATGTGATGCAATACCAGATGGAGCAGAAGCCTGTTGGAAAGGTCTGTGTCATTTAGCCATGGTGCCACGTGAAAAGCTCCAGGTCACTTGAGTGTGAATTGTATGGAAGATTTTCTGCTCCCATATGTCCATATGGGACATATGTGTTGCTTGGGTGAGTCAGTCCCATGCACTACTTGTCTAGTACCACATAAAAGCATTTATTCACTTCTGGGGCAGGATAGAAATAACATTCCAGCAGACTAATTGGCAGCATACACTAATTTGACTGCAGTTGCCTGCAGCAAGAGGATGAGTTTTCCCCCCTTTACATATTATTGCACAATAAATGTGCCTTACTCCTTCTTGTTTCTAGCCCTTATTTACTGCACAGCATCCTGCTAGGCAGTCTCCACCTGTATCCTCTGTCTCTACATGGACACAGTCAAGTGCCTCCAGTATGACATCTTGACCTGCAAAAATGATTTTTCATGTCAACAACTCAGGAAAGTCTCAGTTTGTTGTAATAGTTCTGATTTTGTTTTCCAAGCTAGTGAATGCCACCTTGACTGGCCAGAAACTAGACACACCCGTGGTAAAAAGCTCAGTCCAGCAGATTCCAGACCAAGTTTGAAAGGCTGATTCCTGTGACCTGATTTTTTTTTAACCTTGCTGTAAATCCCTAACACAAATGTTGCTCACATTCAGTAATACCCACTCACACCTCCCAAACTATTTGGTCCAGGAGATGGAGGAATAGAGCATCTCTTAGTTGATGGTTTAGGGAGCAAGGATCAGCAGCAGGCAGTTGGAATTGCTCAGCAGTTTTGATCTAAGATACTAGAGTAGCCAGATCTCAGTGTTCCCTTTCACCATTAAATGCCAGATATCTGGAAAATGGGTAAAAAAGAATGTAAAAATTGTTTATTCCATAGAAAGCAGTAGAATTGGTGGAAAAACCGAGCTGAGGTGTGCAGTAGGCAGGTAACCCAGAGAGTTTGTGTTTTTCTGTTTTCCTTTCTTTGCATGTGTTGGCATTTTTCATTTTGAAGTATATAGCATCTTATATGGANAAGGATCAACAGCAGGCAGTTGGAATTGCTCAGCAGTTTTGATCTAAGATACTAGAGTAGCCAGATCTCAGTGTTCCCTTTCACCATTAAATGCCAGATATCTGGAAAATGGGTAAAAAAGAATGTAAAAATTGTTTATTCCATAGAAAGCAGTAGAATTGGTGGAAAAACCGAGCTGAGGTGTGCAGTAGGCAGGTAACCCAGAGAGTTTGTGTTTTTCTGTTTTCCTTTCTTTGCATGTGTTGGCATTTTTCATTTTGAAGTATATAGCATCTTATATGGAAACATTTCAGGAAAAGCCAGTTATAGTGCAGAATGCTGTGTTTTCTTTGCCCTTCTCACTTGCTCTCCCTCCGAGTCAGAGATGAAAAATTAGCAGAGTGGCCTAGTAAATGTGCATCCATGCACAATGCTCTTCCCTCAGGATAGGATAAGGATCTTGCCAGGATCATGTCCATCCTTCAAATTTCAAGATCACACAATTCTCTCCTGAAAAGAAGGGAGGAAAGGTCTTGTGAAAATCAAGAGCTACCGTGAGAACAAAAAGGGAAAGCAGCAGCAGAAGTCAGAAAAAAAAGTAACAATTGCTTCCTTGTAATGGAATTCAGAGGTAGTTTGAATTCTGAATTGGAAAATGATCCTGTGCCTGCTGAAATTCTGGCTGCAGGCTCCACATTTTGAAAACTGCTTTTGCAGCAGTTGGGGAACCTGTCAGCAGGAAAAACTGACCTTTCCTGTCACTACTGCCTGCATCCTCTCAGCGTTTTCTCATGTAAGGGGTGATTAATGTATAGGGATGGGTGGAGGATGTTGATTTAGCTTGGTTCCTCACAGTGAGGGTACCTTTTTTTACTCCCTATGGCCATCCAGGACAGCAGCACACAGGAGTGCATTTTGTGAACCTTGGTTTAAATTTTGCTGTCTGGAATTTATGTACATAGAGAACACAGAGCTGAACTGTGCATGGAGCCTAAGATGTGACTGTGTGTCAGGACCTTAGGCTTTTGAGCGTTAAATTCTTGTCTTTGTAAGACTCTGAACAGAGCTATCAGCTAGAGCACCATGAAACCCCTTCTCAGCCCCCCCACTCTGGGTTCCACTTGGCTGTAGATGGCATGCAGGGAAACAGTAAATCAGGGGATGCTGACATGTCTCCTCATCATGCTTTAGTTCCCTAAATAATATTGAGCAGTGCATCCTCCAAATGTTCTTCAGAGAGAAAGTGGGTGAGAAAATATAAGGCTGTGAAAGTGTCTCTTCTTGTTTTGTTGCTGCTCCTGTATTGCCAGACCTGAGAGGTTGTTGTATTGAATTCTCAAGGCTGGAGAAGTTACAGCATGGGATAAAGGATTTGCTTTACCGTCTGTGTGTGTGTTTTTGCAGCTGTGCTTCAGGATTTGCATTTACATCTTGCTCTTTCCACTGCTGACTTTTTTGCATCCTTCATGTAAAGCTCCTTCAGACAAATGATGAGAGACCATTTTCTAAAAATACCTGAATTCAAGAATCAGAGCAATGCAAAGCAAAGCTGTGTTCTCTGCTGGTGGGAATAGATCTGAGGTAAGGTATGAAGAAACAGCATTTATTGAGGATCTGTTTTGCAATCAGTCTTTGGTATAAGAGAGCAACATGGTTTGAGCAAAGGAAGGATGACCGATACATCACTTTTCAGGCTTGTTACCTGCCTGCAGATAAAGGAGCCTGTCTTGCTCTTGGCTTGCAGAAGATCACTTAGTGAGCTTTTACACTTGCAGTGCAGTATTTGGTGAGCAGAAGAGTACTAGAGGTGTGCTGTGTGCTAGTCCTTTTTTTTTTTGTCATCATTGTGATTCTGTGAATAACCATTAGGCTTGTCAAAACTAATTAAAGAAAAAAGTAGATGGCACTGGAAAGGAACTTGAAGCTAGAATGACATGTTTCAGGAGAATCCTCTCATTCCCAGGTGCATCCTTAGTAGGCATTATGAGTAGATCCACAGAGCCTGTGTATGCAAATGCACAATGGTAATGAGTATTCTGGATTTTGTTGGGATATCCTTAGGTTCTTTTAATTACAGTCCCTTTTAAAATGAAGAGTGTTGTGGCAGACTGATGTTTCTTATTACCCTGGCCAGGAACAGGTTTGTCCCATTCCTGTTGGGGAGGATAAAGTGTCCCTCCAGCTGGAGGGGAGGGATCTAGGAGGTGTCAGGGCATCAGGTGGGACCACCTGGTGTTGTGGTGTCAGCATACAGCAAATGGCTTTGAGTAGAAAGCTGGTGCCTGCCTTCCAGAAGGATGGATGCCAGGAGAGTACAGACCCTGGAGGAAGGCTGAATTTAAGTAGGAATCCTGTTGGGAAGAGCTTCAGGGCAAGTCCATAAAGTGTTCCCAACCTTTACCTCAAAGTGCTGGAATTTCATAAAGTTGTGATGAAGAGATATGATGGTGGACATGTACCTCCATCCCTATTGGCATGTCATAGGCAAGGATGATGGTTGCTGAATGACTGAAATTACAGCAGTTAGTGCTGCTCATTTGAAAAAAGCAGAAAACTTCTTCTGTGGACTAGAAAGATGGTGCCCTTTCTCCATATATTGGGAAATAATACTGCAGCACACCATAATGTTTTTCACTGACATTTAAAGGGATTTCTATGTATCCTGCTGTCACTTTTAACTGTGTCCATATATTGGGCAGATTTGACCTCAATATTGGCATGATCACAGGAACTCAGTTTCATTCTGGCATCCTTACCAATAACAAACAGCACTTTCTTCCTTGTGAGATCACCCTGAAACTGATGGTAGCAATTAAGGAGCAGACTCTTTCTCACTGTGAGTGGAATGATGAAAGCCCTGCCTGGGCTGCTTTGTTTTGTTGGGTTGGTATCTTTTGGCCACAATTCAGTGTGTTGTGAATGGACTCACTATCGATGTGGTGCTCTCGTTAACAAGCAGTGCCAGTTTCAGTTACCTACACAGTGGTTCATAATGTAGTTGTTTTGACATTTGCAGCACTGGCTGCTCTTAGCTGAACTCCAGCACACATATGTGTTTGACATTGCTTCAGTTGCTATGTTTTTTGTGGGATTCACAAAAATGTATCAGAGCTTCTGTATTTTTTTTTTAGTGTTTCTACTGTTGATGCCCTAAGGATGAAAACAGCAAAAGAATGTGATAAAAATGTTTTCAGAACATTAGGGAATTCTGAATGTCGGCCGACTCGGAGGGAATCTATTATTTACAATCTACTGTATCAAATTCAACTCCCACCAAATTAGAAACTGATTTTTGTCATTGTCCCTTTTTAATCTAACCCTTTGGTTAACTCAGGAGAAGCAGCTCCATAAATCACGTGGACATCTATGGATTTTTTTTCCCCTGCCAGCCATTGCTAGGACTAAATGTTCATCTCTCAGTGATTCCTATCAGCCAGGACACTAATAATAACATTTCTCTTCTGGGCTTGACTTTCCCTCTTTCAGGAGTAAAAGTATCTTTTTAATGTGCTTTGAAAAACATTTTTAGGGACTGAATAATAATGCACTGGAAGATTTGACTTGGGGTGCTTGATTTTCAGCTAGCGAGATTAAATAAACTCATCATACCTTGTTTCATAATTATTGAGGAGCATGGTTTGGGATCATGGGGTGAATAATGAATTTTTTCTCACCTTTTTAAAATCAGAAATTCACCATATGGCCATCATTCTTTTTTTTCGAAGATGGGGAAACTGAGGTAAACAATGGCAAGATTGCCCAGCAAACCAGGGGCAGATCAGGAAATGTAGTCTTTCATGTCTCTATTCAGCTAAATAAAACTTCCATTCAATTTGCTTTCTATAAGCATGAGGCTGCTGTGCCCTTGTCTTTCCTTCAGCATTAAAACAGAACTCTGATTTTACTGGCTCTTGAAACCAGCTCTCTTTGCCATCACAAGAACTGTCATAGTAGTCTTGATCTTGTAGACAAGGGACAGGCAGGATGACTTGGCTGTGCCTGGGAAGGTTGGCATAGGGTCCCTGAGAGTGGTCTGTGTGGAAATACAAAGGAGACAAGTAGTTAAAAGGTGGAGACCTACATACCAGGTGTCACCAGGTAGGTTTGAACTGGTTTTGTTTTCCTTCATCATCCCTGTCCGATTGCAGCCTGTCAGCTAACTGACTGTCTTCTTTCTCTTTCTCTCTCTCCTCCCAGGTCAGTGACCGGTTTGGATAAAGAACCTGACCTTGTGCATATGGAAGCCCGGACAGCTGATGGACGTGAGTGCCTGCAGACAATGCTTAAAAAGTGGGATTTGAGCCAAAAATGGAGTGGGAACGAAAATTTACATTACCCGTTTTACCTCCCCATTTACATTTTAATTGGTAGGAAAGATGTGGGTCATGGGATTTGATGTATGGTCTTGTCTTTCACCTGTAGAGGGAAAGTCACCAACTGCAGGGCTTGTGTCTGTGGAGAGGGTGGACAGAAGCACAATCTGTGGGGCTAAGGAGCCCTCATTCCCTACTTAGATATTTCAATATCATATAGTTTACATCAATCATAAAGAGCTGGGCTACCAGCTCTGTGCCATGCAACCTTTGTGTATTTTCAGAGGTGCTTAAAACACCTCTGCTGGTTGTACCTGGGAATTTGAGAAATTGCCTTCAGTCAGACTTATCCTCCGGCCAGAATATCCCTATGCCCCTTTTTCTTGTATTGAAAGTATTTTTCAGTTTTGCTGGTAATGTATAAATAGGTGTTCCATACCAAAACATTAAAGGCCTTCAAAAGGTGCCAGGATCTGAAGTACGAAATAGAAAAAAAAAACCAAAAACATCCCTCACAAAGTAATTGAGTCATATTTGCAGTAGAATAGATTCCTATGTAGTTATTCTCCAGCAAAGAGAATGGTATTAGAAGTGAGTTGACTTACTATCTCCAAAGTGTTTTGGATATTTCCCACAGGAACTGCAGCATAGTAATGCATCTGCTCCTAGTGTGGAACTTTACTCCAGTGGGAGGAAATGGGAGCAATGGGACGATTGTCCCTTTTTTCTGCAGGGTCAGTGTAGACAAGCAGTATAGGATTAAAGAGTTAGAGGATTTCTGGGAGGAAAAAGCCTTATTTTTGTTGGTTGCAAACTTTTTCCTGTTTTAGTCAAGTGCTGTGTGGGCCAGGTGTGTGAAGCTCCTGTCTATCAAGATTGCTTCTTTGGGGTTGCAGATTTTCTAATATCACTCATTGGCCTCCCACTGCTGTTTAGTGCTGTCAGATGAATAAATAACCATGCAATAAAAGCTCAGGGGTGACAGCTGTTTGTTGAATATGTGGAAAAAGCAAAACAGGCCGACAGGTGGGTGGACAAGGTAGGGAGACATCTTCAGTGCCTTTGCCGCTATGTGTACTGTCACAGGGATGTTGGGAGAAGTGGTCAAAAGCAAATTTAAAAAAAACCAAGCAAGCAAGCAAACAAACTGCTGATGGAGTCTGTTTTCAAACTAAGTTTAAACTTGCTCACCCAGCTATTTGAATATTGGATGTGTCAAAGATGTAAATGTTTGAAAGATGTATCCCCAGCTTATAGGCAGCTCTCTTCCTTCAGGTCTTATTTGCTCAAGGGTTTGCTGTTTGTTCTTGTTTTAATGTATAAATTCAGCATTTTGAAATTGGCTGTTAACAATGTTGGGGGTTTCACTGAAAGTCAGTCTTGGCCAGTAGTGTCAGCAAATCAGCCCCATTGCAGCCGTGGTTCCAGACACATTGGACCATGCTGGCCCTGCTGGCATGTACCAAATGACTCCCCTCCCAGCCAAGCACGGCACAAAAGAACTGTGTTGCTCCAATTAGATGTTTTAAAGCTTTAAACTATATTAGTTTGTGTTGCAAAACAACGACTGCCTCACAGCTATAGCCTCCTCTGGTGTGAGATGTTACAGCTCTGGGTGCTCAGGAATGGGAGGCTGAAGTTTTCTCCCAGTTAGTTCTGTAACCAAATTGGGCCTTCATGCACTCAGTGAAATGGCTGAGGCACTTATACCTGCTGGAAAATGGGGCCTTGCAGTTATTTCCCCTTCATCAGAAAGTTTCTGATGAAAGTTTTCCTCAGTAGTATGGAGAAGGAAGGAGAGGCTTCCCTCATGCTCTTTTAGGTCAGTCTGGTGGCTCAGTTACCTATTTGATACATTAACAGACATGGATTTAAGTATTCCCATTGCTCAGTTCAGTTCAGGTAGAAGAATCCATGCCTCCAATGTTACTATCTACTTGAAAAAACACATGATTCTGCTACATTGGGCATTTTTCTTTCCTCTTTTCTTTTCCTCTATGCTTTTCATAAAAAAAAAAGGTAAAGAGAAAAAGCAGTGCTAAAGGGAGGGGAAGGAAGGGAAGTGGTATTTAGGATTAGACTCCTGAATTTGATGATTTTTTAAAGGTTTTTTGCAGATTTTTTGTTTGTTTGTTTGTTGGGTGGTTTTTGTTTTTGTTTTTTTTGTTTGTTTGTTTGTTTGTTTTTCTTGTAGCAGTAATGGGACTCAAGAACACATACCAATTCAGACACTGGAGCCTAAAATATGCTCTGGAGCCGGGAACAGGTGGTGGGGCATGTTAGAGTCTCATTCGTCCATAAATGAGTCAGGGCTATCAATAAGCTTATGGAGCTGGGAGGTGGAAGGCTTGTTCATCTCTCTGGTGACTGTCCTTCAAGACTTCTTGCCCCATGGTTTTGTCTGTCCAGTCATTAGAAATGGTTGTGTCTCTGAAAAAAACATCTGCCCCTGTGTCTATTCTCCTTAAATATTTGCAAGATGCTGATAATTCCAGTGCCTATCTTATCTCAAGCTGTTCCTCTCTTTTGTAGCAGATGAAGTTTTTCACAAATTTTTGACATCTTGGCAGAGCTATTGTAGCAGAATAATAATCCAGGCTTGCATTTTTAAATTATAAAAACATGTAGGAGCCTTGGGCATTGTGCCTTCTGCCAGGGTGTAATAGGCAGCAGCAAGGACAGGGTTTGATACAAGGGTACTATTATGAATACACTGACACAAGCTCCCATCTGCATTACTGGGAAGGATATATTGAACTTTCTGAGGTTCAGTGAGCTAATCTTCGCCCCACTCACTGATACAGTGCAATAAACAGGATTTGAATTATAGGAAAAAGAGGGGGGAAAATCTAGCCAAAGAGATAAAACAGATAAAACTAATTCCTGGAGAATCCACACTTCTAGATACTCTTTTCCTTTAGGGGAGAAATTGTTGAGTTTTTTTCTCCCTCCCATGGAAACCCTCACTGGCAGTTTACGCTTTCAAGTCTTGCCTGACACCAGGACCTGACAAACTGAGCCAATCTGCCAATGCAACTTCTTTCCATCAGCTGCCCTTCTCCCAGTTAGGCATGCTGGCCAGCCACCCCTGCTTTTGGCTGCCTTATTAATGCTGCCAGAAAGGACCAAAACTTGCTGTCCTCTGTCTCTGTAAATCTGTTACCTGCACACAGGTTGGCCCTTTGCAGTCTTCAAGACAGTGACACAAAAGGTTTAAGTGTTTCACTGACTCCCTTAAGGGATCCACATCCACCAGAGAGAGCCTCCTGTGCTCCTGGTTCCTGCCAAAGCTGGCGTGGCTGGCAGGCGAAGAGGAGACTTGGTAGCTTGGCTTATCTCACCAGCTTATCACTTCCGATTTCAAGAGATTATTTCAGTTTTATCACTTCTGAAAGGGAAAAAATATACTCCAAAATCTCAAGATGGAAGACTATGTTAAATAGCAATGAGGAGGTGGTTCAAGCTCTTCAATTGGAAAATGGCTGCACATCTGTGAAAGCCATTCCCTAATTCTAAATGAGGTGGGAACAGTTTGTGTGGAGGTATGGATGCTGGGATTTGATCTGCAGCAAACCTGCCAGGCTTCTTAATGTCCATATTACCACATTCACAGATGAGTTGAGAAAGTGGCTGGCTGTTGGTTAGAAGCATGAGATGTTTTTGATGCTGTCTGGGAAATAGGAAGCTCTTCTCAACTCCTTTTGCAGTGGAACATAATAAAAATCTCAAAAGTAACAAAAATCCCAACCCACTAAAGAAAACTAAAACACACTAAATACCCATATAATTTAATTCTGGTGTTACATAGGACAATATATAAATTGGAAATAATCCCCAGATAGAAGCCAACCTCCCTTAAGAAATACACCTCCCAGTGTACTTCTTAATGCCAGTAAGCAAGGCTTTGGAGGCATGGTTTAGGCTTGTGTCACCTGCCCTTCTGCGCGAATGTCCTTTTACCTTGTAGTGCAAAAGGGGAGTGAAAAATGACCAAATTTTGGAGGAGAGGGAGGAAATAGCTTGGAAGTTAGGATGGCCTCTTCTCTCTTAATTGAGATTTTTGTTGAGAGACTATGTCTTTCAACAGACCCCTTTTTGTTGAGAGACTTTCTATCTAGCGGAAGATGTGCTCTGTGAATGGCACCCTTTAAAGAGCTTGAGCAGGGACTTGGAATTGTTTCTTGCTTTGAGTTGCATGCAAATGGGAACTGAACTGGGTGCTCTTGTATTTTTTACCTTATTTCTCAACATATTTTAAAGGGAATTATTTTTTGTTTTCTTTGGGGCAGTAGGAAAAAAAGCAAACCTTAACTTTTTCTGGTAATCTAAAGCAGACAGGTTTGAAGATAATGTTTTTGTGTCTGTGTTTGGTTTTTTTTTAATAGGCCTTGTATTGTAAAATATATAAAAATAAATAAATAAAACAAGAGATTAAATGGAAAACAGGTAGTGAGCTGCCACCATCTTCTTGTGAATATTAATCAGGCATCATTCTTCGAGTATATTTGATTGCTGGTGTAACACACTCAAAATGACACATTTCCCAATAGGCAGGAAGCTTGTTGTCATGTCAACACTTGTGATTTATCTGTATTTATTTGTGACAGGTTTTTATTTCTCTTCCCATTCTGTCACTCAGCAGCAGCAAATTATCCCCTTTTTGGAAAGATAAGAATATCCAGGCGATTGTGTGGGAGAAAATACTGGCAGGAATGAGCTTCTAAAAATATGACTCCTGACCTCTCCTCCTTGTTCTGCCTAATTTTAGAGCTACCTCAAAGAGCAAGTCACCGCTGTTGATCTCTTTGGATAGCATGGCAGCACATAAAACCCTCTTGTTTTCTGAGCAGTTGTTTTTATCCACTGCAAGGTTGCCTTAGGTTCCATGTTGAGGAGCTAAATAGCAGGTCTGGGCCAAGTGTGCATATGTCAGTTGATGAAGAACCTTAACTTATGCCAGCTGAAAGTCTGACCTCTCTGCTGCTGCTGGTATTTTACGCTGGGAAAAAGCAACTCCAAAACTCAGGTTATTTGGCACTGTCTCTAAGTCAGGTGTTTTCACTATACACTTTAATCACCACCCCTGGATTATCAGGTACTCTGAGCTGGCACCAGCAATATTTTTTGTTGCTTTAGCATCCTCACTGGGACTATGATTTCATTACTGCACCAGACCTTTGCAACTGCTCTGACTCAGCCATGTAGCCCTTATTAACCTGCAATCCCCAGTGCCTCAACCCAGAACCAGGTCTGCAGCCTTTAAACAGGGACCTTCAGTCAGTGGGTGTTTGGGCATGGACTTTTATTAGATTAAAGCTTGGTCACAGTTTTTGAATTTTTTGAATGAAGTATTTTTTTAAATTGTTATTCTTATTATTAATGCCTCTGACTTGTATTCTTTCTGCATTTTTAAGAGTGTTAATGGGACAAGAGTATGAAAGAGGAAAATATCACTTTGTGAATCTTGCCTTAGAATCTGGGAAGGCAGTTAGCTGAATCTCAGAGGATTTCAAATGTGTCCCCAGAGCTTTTCAGTGCCCCACATTTTGCTGTCACTGGCAGGACACAGTCTAAGAACAATACCAGGTTTTTTGGGATGGAAAATCCTATAAACAGCTTTACTAGGCTAGTTACTATCTTTTTAAACTTTCCTTTTATCATTTTGGGCTCAGTTTGACAAGATCCATGTTAGAAGGTTCCATTGTGAACTAAAACCACTGCACCAGGCTCACTCCAACCCTTATAAACTTGCTGTTTACTTCATTGATGGTCTGTCCTCACCCTTTGTAGAAAAGCAAACAAACATTTGAATCTCAGAATCTGTAGAACTGCCACAGTGCAAAAGATATGACCCTTTTATCATTGCAGCTGTCATCTTAGTAGTATTTTTGTTTTCTCCCTAATTTGCAGTTTTCAGAAGAGCAGTTGAAAAGCAGAGATGGCATATTTAGATTACACACATCCAGAGACACAGTGCCTTCATTGTTCTGTTTCATGAGGCCCTTTTTAAGTCTGACTGAAATAATGCTTAATCCCCTATAGCCCCTGTCAACTTGCTGGAGGTGAGCACGTCTCTTGTACTGAGTAACTTTCTGTATGTCTGCCTCTTCCTTCTCTTGTCTTCATGTTTTTCTCCCAGTCTTGCTCCTCCTCTCAAGCAATGCCAAAGCCTGACAAGATCCCATTAGTGTGGTGGTCTTCTCATCCTCTCTCTAGACAGAAGCATTTGGTGCTTCTTGCAGTGCATATAACTACTGTTGGGACACTTTGGCTACTCATGTTACTTCATGTCTATGGCATTTTCATACCCATGTTGGCTATCAAGATTTAAATTTGGGATATGCTTGTCATTTTCACAGCAAAATAAGTTGATAGTGTTGGTTTGTGCTTTTTTTCTTTTTTTTTTTCTTTTTGTGTGTTACTACCACAGTTAAAACTAACCATCAAAGTTAGGGTGCTTCAGAACGAAGACAGGGATATGATTCCCAGCAGGGTATTGGAATTGGTAAATTCTACCTGGGTGGCTTCTTCCACTCTATATAGTCTTGTCATGAGCTTTCTGATGCATTTATGGTTGGTACCCTCCCTTTATGGTTTGAACTTCAACTTCCTGAGGGACATCTGCACAATGGGTGAGGTAATGGTGAATGTCTAAGTGTGATAAATTCCTAACTTCAGAGAGCAGTTACAGTGTTAAAGGCCGGAGGCAGATCATGAAATAACATCTATCCAGTTGGAGATGAGGTTAAGAGAGACCTTCAGAGACCTTCTTTCAAGCTGCAGATGGTGTTTGCACAATGGGCTCCTACCTGGGCATTTCTGATGTGTCCGTATTCTCCCATTGTAGACACCCACTATTTGACCTGTCGGATCCAAGAGTGCTCTGAGACCAAAAGGAGTGGGCCCTTCTCACGCTCCATTGATGTCAGCTCCCTTGTTGTTCAGGATGAATACATCTTCATCCAGGTATGTTGGCTTCATACAAATGTGACATGAATTCTGCCTACGCAGGACATTTTTTTTCTATGCAAGGGAGGAGACATATTCTCAGGATAAGCATTGGGAGCTATCCCATGGACTGTGCAATCTGGGACAAAGCACTTGGTGTCTCTGCTCATCACTTGTCTTGAATCTGATATATTTTTAAAGTTTGTTCGTCAAGGGTCTGTGGATTTCAGAACCTGCTATTTGTGTGGCTGCTTGTAAAATACAAAGGGGCTAAGAACAAAGGAAAGGTGTGAATGATTATTTTAACAACTGGTAAGGTCTATGCTGATTTAACAGTCAAGTAATGCTAATAGAACCAAAATTTGCAGTAGGAGGTAAAATAGCAGAAAGATTGAAAAAAGATGTTACAGGGCAACTTCAAAGTGAAAGATGGCTGCAAATTGTCAGCTATTGGTGATGATTTTGGAGAGAGGGAGAAAATGACAGACATTGAATGCGAAACTATGTGTTTTGGAGATTTTTAGAGAATACATGGACTGGATGGAATAGGGCCAGCTCTCTAAATTTCATATCTGTGGAACTCTGAGAATGAATAGTACAGTATGGAAGAACACTTCCTGAAGATGTACCATTTGGTTGAGAGCTGGGAGCCAGGTTGGAGTGATTCCAGATCGTAGGAAGCTCAGGAGACACAGGGATTACAGACATGATGATGTTAACTGCTTGTCACTGGTGCTGAAGCAGTGGGAGCAAAATGAGGTGAGGTGGAGCTTGGATTCAAGTGGTACAAAAAAGACACACACTTCCCTTTTTCAGCAAGACTGAGTCACATTAAACTCCTGTTTTACTTCCTTGGCAAATGTTTTTCTTGACTGTATCCAAATTATGAGAAAGTTTTGTTCTCTTTCTTGTGAGGTTTTCTTATAAATGGGAGTTTGAACAGGAAAGCTGATTATTCTGTGCTGAGATTAGGTGGAGGACTGGATCCCTATGGCCTGGGAGGACTGCAGCATGAAAACTACATGCATTTGAGTAACATTGTCAGATGTATGAGAGTAGGGGAGTCTGTTGCTCTGGAGATGACCTATTGCAATGGGATCCACAGCTTCCCTCAATCCCCCATGAAACTCAGCCTGCTACTGCTTCCTTTGGCTTCATGGGAGAGATCCACTGCTAGAAAACACTGTGAATGCAGCTTTTGATATTTAGTAAGCCATGATTTGACTAAAGACAATGGCTTTCCAATCGATAAGGGCTCTATTCTCCAAGGAGTATTTTAGAGAGACTCTGTTAATGTGGTGGTTTCTGTCTATGGCTAAGGGCATTGTGGAACATCCAATTCTTTAAGCATGAAGCCTTACAGACATTTCTCATTCCACAGCTCCCACCTGTGATAAAACAAGCCTGGTCTCTTTAGACTCTTTATCTCACAGGGAGGATATGGACCTGGTGTGTGCCTTTGCCTGAAATTAGCAGTGAGCAGCTCAAGCTATTAGCTGCTAAATGCTTCAAGTTAAAAAAAAAAAGTGTGTGTGTGTATATACAAACACATGCATGTATGTATATGCAATACTCAAGTGCCTTGACTATTCTTAGCAATATTTTATTATAGCTTAATGGTGTTTGAATTGAAAATCACATCCCCACTCTTTAAAAAGCTGTTAAATATACACACAGAACATTTCTGCTGCTTTGTGCAGGAGACTCCTTTCACAAGTTGTCTTTCCCCTTTTCCTCTTTTTCTTTTTTTTTTTCCTACCATACTCGTAGGGTTTCTGAGTGTCCAGCAGTCCATTTTAAGTGGCTGAGACACTGGGCATGGACTGAGTCCATATAGTGCTCAAGAGAGACACGGACACTTCAGATTCACAGCACACTCTGAGCTGAAGGTGTGTTAAATCCACTGTGTCCAGCATAGGGTAGATGGACTATGCAGAGCGTTTGCTTTGTACATGTGTAGTAGTGCTGATATGTCCTGGATGTATTAATCTCATAAGCTGTGTGGTGTAGCTGCCTGTTATGGGATGTGTCAGATTGACTCTGTTTGCATCGTCTCATGCTTATCATTCAGCCTGGATAATCTTGGACAGAGGTGTGGGAGCCAGGTCTTTAGAATTTGAAATATTAGACAGAGATGAATAAATAAATATCAAATTAAATGTTAAGTACCTGGTGAGGTTTAATAGCTGCATAAAGTATTGGTGTGTGAGTTCTGATCTGTCTGTGCTGGAACAAATCAGAACTAATATCTTGGAGAGAGGAACTTGTTTATTTTGTCATTAAACAGCTTTTTAATAGAAATCTTTAGTTAATGTTCCTCTAAAATTAGTGGAGAGATCAAAACTTTCAGGGGCAATTTATCTTATCCTATTTCACCTGTGTCAGTACGAGATAGGTTGCTCTCTGAATATGCCTTTCTCATTAATATTGGAAGGAACCTAGGTAGGGCTTAGAGCAGACCCCAAAAATTAAAATAAGGGAAGATGAATCCCAGTTATTGATATCAGTGTTTTAGATTATCTGCATACAGTTATTTACTAGTGAATATTCATTCTAACCAAGTTGATGAACAGGTCTGTAGTATAACATTCCTGTGAAACATTAACCTGTGTAACTGTGCAGTCAAAGCAAACGTGATACTATGACACATAATGGATAAGGGAAAGAAGAACACAGAAGATATTATAATGCCAGTATAAATCAATGATTCCTGTTGTGCAGCAATTCTGAAAGGATGTTGCAGAATTACACTACAAAGAAAGAAAATGAGAATGATCTTATGCTTGAAAATTTCTTATGTGTTGAAGAGAGTTTGAAAAGACTGGTTACCAGGCAAAAGAGATAAATAGCATAGCCCATGAGGAGAGATGTAAAAGGTAATGTGGAAGGAAGAAAGAAATAGTTACTAAGAGAGAGTAGGAAGAATTATTGTGAATAAAACAGTAGCTGATCACTCTGAATTTATTGATTGACTTTATTTGATTGATCAATACTTATTTAAGGATGACTAGCATGTCACTAAGATTGGATTGGATAATTCTGCATAAATGGATACTTTAAGAGAAAATCCTGCCCTCCCTTGCACACATCAGTTTTCATTCAGTTCACGGTGTTGCTCTGTTGTAAACAGGAGTCAATATCATTATCTTCTATCATGATTAATACTTAAAATTCATACAACTTGCAAAACAGGTCATTTATTTTTGGGGAAACCTTGGAATATGTCTGGATTTGTTTACTATAGAAAAAAGGGGCTAATTTGATGATCAACTTTGCCATTGAATGTCTATGTCAGTGGTGTTCAATTACATAGCCGTGCTCTGGTGAGTTCTTGCTACTGTGACAGCATCACTTTCTAAACTTAAGTGCAGACATAACCTGCAGCTGCCTGAAAGATTTGATTTCCCAAGAATTACCTGATAAGATACAGTATTCTCATGTGCAGAACCTACATTATAAGACACAGGGATCAGAGATAGTCTTTTGGTTTATGTATGAATATAGAGTATTGATACTTAGGAGAATTTATAAGATAAAAAATAAATCACAGAAGGAATTCTGGGGAACGTATTTTTCAAGCAAGTCTCAGGGTTTCTAATGGCATTGCTCAGGTTACTAAAAAGAGTTGAAAATGCAACAGACTTTAATGAAAAGGGTGATTATTTTTCAGGAAATTCTATTTTGAGTGAGACAGCATTGTTTGGAGGAAAACTTTTTATTTTCCCGTAAGTAAGGAAATAACATCAATGCTGCTTAGTTCTTTAAAGAGAAGAGCAGTAGTGATCTCTGTGTATGTTTCCTTGCCAACAGATGAAAATTTTCCATTGAAAATACAAGAAAACATGAGAAAATATCATCACTTATTGCAGGGAGTGAGGAGAGTCTGGGCCAAAAAAGTTCCCAGTACAGTGTTGCTCATTTGTGGTGGTCTGAGAACTCCTGAAGTGTATGAATAGGGCAGGGCATTCACTGGGCATCTGCTTTGCCCTGGGACAGCGCTTTTTGCAGAAAGCAGTGTACTTGTGGGCAGACCTACAGCTGTCATAGGGAGCTAATTATTGCTCAGTTAAAGCAGTTATTCCTGGTTACCCAAAGGTTATGTGCTAGCTATCTCAGGTGCAATAGCTCAGTGATTCTTCTGGAGGGCTGGGCTCCTACATGGACAAGCCTGGCTGCTAGCAGGAGGGATGACATTCCCAGCACACTGGTGCAGACCCGTGTAAGGACTGTGTTTTCACACAGAACCATAGCTATCAGGAGAGGGACAAGAATAGTGATGAAACTCTTCAGAATGTGTGACATGAAGACTGCTGGCACTACTGCTGTTACAGTGCTGGTGACCTAAGGATGTCAGTGGAATAAAATTTACAGGGAGATGCAATATTTTTTGAGTTAGAACTGATAGAGTTAGAAAATAGACAGATAAAATTTTGGAAATATTCACAAGGTCCTAAAGGACTTGAAAAAGAATTTGGTCTCTGAAAATTGCTATTTCTTTTTTTTTCCCCAGCTATAGGCATAAGTCTCATAAATAAGTTTCCATGCCCCTTTTAATCTTGTTGTGTTGTGTAAACCCTTCAGTGTGTGACTTTCCCTCCAGAGATCATACCAGTCTAGTTCAGCATGCAGTTATCACTGTCCCCATTCCTCTCTTAAGCTTTTGTCTCTGTCAGCACTTGGAGACCCTCAGGGTTACTTTGGCCTTTTTGATTTGAGCTGGCTGTAAGTCAGTGCAGAGATGTGTGGATGGGTGATCAATACCTGTCTTGGATGTTTTTTATGTCTTTATTTTTCTCTGGGATGGCACAGACTCTGCTATCCCAGCAGAGTATAGCTGAAGTTGATCTGAATTGTAGCTCAGATTTTCAGCACTTTCCATAGCAGTGACAAAACTACTGGATATAGAAGACTCAAATTTAGAAGCTGATACCTGATTTGGATTTGGAGGTGATGCAGCCCAAACAAATGCCTTTGGAAATGAGCACTCTCAGATCTGTCTTTGACTGGTGGTCTCATAAGGACAAGGAATGATCCCTGCAAACTTTGATTGAAAAGGCTTGGCCTTTTGCTTCAGACCCTGCTCTGTTTCCACTTTGAAAGATAAGTGCTTTGCACCATTAACCAGAGAGGTATGCTGAGAAGGCAGTACCTTATCACCTTCCAAGGCCTTAAAAGTGGGAATATGGGTGCCACTTCCCCTTTCCATCCCACAGCATAGTTTATGAAAGTATTTAACTGCAGGCTGAACCTCAAGAGTGTCTTGTCTCTCACCTGGCCCTTCTTCTGGCAAGCTTTTTTGTCTTCTTTCTATGCCATTTGTGATTCAGTCTTCTAGGAACCCTGGGAAATGCACATCTTTCTCTTGACTTCTGGTCTGGTTGTCTTTGGACATATGATGATTCCATGTCCAAAAAGCTAAGTTGCTCTGCCGGTAGCCCTTTGTTTTGAGGTTGATGTGATGAAGCAGGAAAGGGG
>VZRZ01003369.1:1114727-1204131 GCA_013398175.1 Climacteris rufus | reverse complement strand
TAAAATTTAAGAATAATTGAGATAATTACCAATTTCAGGGGGGGGTTGGCGCTGGGAAGAAAGAAAGAGCGTTTTGGCCATAGTTTATAGTTCTCCTGAATGTGGTGGGGTCTGAGGTGTTGCCATTTAGGAGTGAAGGATGGTGGTTACTCACATCTTGCACATGCAGTAGTATAGAAGCACCTGCAGTTCTTATAGGAATCGTAGGAATTACATGTGGAAAGTGAAAAGTTTAAGTTAAAATACTCTTCTTTTATACTGATCACTTATCTGGCTCCTCTTTATATCTAAAAGTATTTAAAAGTATTTGAAATTTTGAACTTTGAAGATATTTGCCTAATGCAGGGAGCTTCACAGCAGGGCAGCAGGCCAGCCTGCTCACTGGCATGGGTGAGAATGAGCAAACCTAGAACTTCTCCAGATGTTGTTGTGTGGTGCAGCTGAGTGGGAGTCTTACAGTGCGCATCTGAATAATTCCTCTGGCTCAGAGGAGCAAACACTTGTGCCAAAAACTGTTGAACCAATTCAGTCTTCTTTTAAATCAGAAAAGTTTCCTTAAAACATATGCAGATGTCAGTATTTTCCAACAATCACTGTTAGCTTCTTATAGAATCTATGGATAATATTTCCTTTTTTGGATGCCTGATGTCTTATCAGAGTGTGTTCAAAAATTTCAGCTGAAGTAATTTGATGCCAAATGGCATTTATAGACCTTTTTTTTTAATCTGAAACAAATTCTGGTTTTATCAAGGTGGATATATTTATAACTTCTTTTTCCCCCAGCCTCCATAAAAAGGAAATTATTTACTATTTATAATATTAGAATTGGGGTGGGGGGCCATTTCTCTTTGGGGTTTTACAGAGGAGGAAAAAAATTTTCCTAAGGGGTGTGTGTGTGTATATATATCTCTATATATATATCTATATGTCTATATATCTATATATATATGTATATATCTGTATATCTAAGCTCAGCTCAGAGAAGTAGTTTAATGCTATTACTGGTTGTAATTGTGGTTGTTTAGGAAAACTTGTAAGTGCTTATGTTTAATAGGACATGAGTGTATGTTTCAAGTTTATTGAGTATTTAAGGCTAAGCTAAATGAGCATATTTGCTGAATTGCAGTAATTTATCAGGTGAGTAGATTTCAGCCAGCAACCACATCTGAGATTATGACAATTCATAAGAATTCCTGACCTCAGTTATCACTATCAATTTGAAAACTTAAATAAATGGTAAATTTCTCCAGGAATAAAGAAAAGATTTTTTTTTTTTATATTATTATTAGTGTGAAATTTCTTGACGGTGAAACAAGACAGAGGGGAGAAATGAAACTTTCACTTTCCAGTATAGAGCCTTCTCTTTATTTTCATAGAAACTAAATACACCATGTTCAAATATAAATTTCTTTCCTTCATTTTTTCCTCCATTAACTAGGAGCCAAAGGTCTTAACAGAAATCAATCCATGCAATTTATTTTTAACTTCACCCTGCTTAGCTACGATTGATTTTTATCTCTGCGATCGATGGTAGAGAAAACGGTTTGGCGGGACAATGGAGCACTCTCCAACTTGTAGGGGTTGGTCTTTGAGTCTTTTATTGAAGGAATCGTTAAAAGCTTATTATGAAACTAATAGGATGAAGACGTTTAAATGATGAACACGATTACACCTGTTTTACTGGTGAATAATGCCTGCTACAGCTGATCTCCTCTTGCTCATATTTAAAATGCTGGACAGCACTCCAGTGGGGGAAATTAATCCATACAGATAAAAGAAAGTGCATCCCACGTGCTAGTTAAAAGCTCTTCTTAGAGCAAGACTGGCAGTAAGTAGTTAGCTACTTTCCTATTCACTGCTGGGTGCTTTTCATCCTTTTCCAGAACAGTTTCATCTTCTCTGAGCCAAATATCACATTTGGAACTTGAGTCTAAACAACTCTTGATAAAAAAAATTATTAGCATTTCCCTTTATTTATTTATTTTGTATTGATTTTCTTTCTAGGGCTTTTTGTGCTGTACTTTCTTTTATCACTCCCTCCCCTCCCATCACATTGTCTGATTGATCAGCTGAAGATGTAAAGTATTGCCTTGGCAAACTCATATGTTTCCTCTGAAATCCTTCAAAAGGAGATTTAATGTGTACAATTATGCTCTTCTCATAAGTTGGTTTCTGTGTGGGTAATGTGCATCTGCAGCTCTGATGTGGCTTGTGTTTTGGTGTAACTGTGCACATTTTCTGCAGGAGTTGCTTTTAAAATAAGTGCAGTAATTTCACTGGAGATTATTCTGTCCTTTAGCTGTGTCATCATTGCTCTGACGAAAGAGGGAGGTGAACAGAAACTGGGCCAGTATAATAAATACTCCTTTGTCATAGCAAATTTTCTCTGATGGGTGTGATACTCTAAAAAGTGGCATGTTTTCCAAGGCTGCTGAATTTACCAGGCTTGAGGGTGCTTCCTGCACAGAAACACTGACCTGTGTGTCCCCACGGCACCCTCAGGTAATTGCACATTGTTCAATGACTGTGCAGAAGGTATGATATTAATGAAAACCACAGGAACATAATTCAGACTGGATGGTACCTATCATGATGGGATTTGTGCTGGGGCACTGGATACCCTCAGTACACAGAAATACCTGGAACATTGCTTTTCCTGATTAATCATGAAGGAGAACATTACACTAGGCTCCTCATCTTCTGAACCTCTTGTGACTGGCATCGTAGTTAGGCTTGGGAGAGGAGGCACAACTTTTCAATCCTCATACTGGCAAACTTGTACAAGACCGAGGCAGGGCTGTCTCTGAAGAACCCCAAAATCCCTTGCTAAGGGTGTCAGTGGAGCGGCCTGCCTGCTGAACTTGTCCTCACTCCTCTGTGCTTTAATCCACAATTTGATTTAGGGGATTTTATGCCCACAAGAAGGAGAAGGGGAACCTAAAGTTAATGAAGAAGAACGCCAGGACTCCCTATGGAATTGGAGAACACAGATGTAGGATGCCATTACAATACTGATAGAGCGTTTCTCAACTTTTGACTTCTACCAACTCATTTTATGTTACCGGAAAGGAGAGGAACTCTACAAGCAGAGGAAGTCACCTCAGAAAACAACTGGGGTGTTTATTGAAAATAACATGAACTATATAATATCAACTACTTACTATCAACAAGAATTTTAATATTTGGTTCTGCAACCTTTCTGCTCAGTCTTCTGCCAGTTCTTTAAGCAGCAGGAGGAAGATGAGGTCCTGCTTAGCCCAGATGCATTTCTGAGATTTAGTAATTTCATATTTGTTACATCAATACCTGCCTTACTTTGGAAATTATGAGTCCCAGCATCAGCCAGCCAGGAAGATGATAATGAAGCCTGGTACACAGTGATCTACAGTTCCTGACTTCATCTAGGGTGTCTTTATATTCTAGGACCTCTTAACTCATTCTGCTTGCTTTACAAACTCTTTTAGATTAACACAGGTTTTTTTTTGCCTAAGATGAACTTCAATTAAAAAAAAATTCAAAAAATGAAGCAAACTCTGCCCTTAAAGAATCATATTCAGTCATTAAAATGAGAAATGGTTTAGTGTATTCCTAGACATGTCACAGAAATTATGGAGATAAATAGATTCCATGACAAATTTTCTATAATTCTCTGCAGTCTTTTGAATATATTTGTTTTCTTCTGTGTTTGATGCACTCTGTCTCATTACAGGTCAGGAGGGAGAATGAGCCAACATACTGAGACTTTCAGGGCTTTTAAAGAGAAATTTATCACATTTCTCTTCTTAAGTGCCAGCTGATACAAGCTAGATGAGACTTTTGTCTTGATACAAAATATGGAAGTATTAAAGAAAAGTAGTAGATCATGAGTGGAGGGAGGAAGAAATAACACAGGTTAGGAAAGACAGATGTGTTTAATGACAAACACATTTGTCCATAGGAACCATTTCCACTGGCCAGAAGCCCAATTAAACACATAACGTAGAAATCCAGAAAAACAGATTAACGATCCGGTCATTAGCAATGGAGGAGGAAAAAGACAAACCCAGCTAATTCTGTACTGAGCATGACAGATGAGCTCACAGCAAATAATTGGGTGACATTCATCAAATGTGAACTGAAAGGAGCCATTGGAGGGCAAAACACTGTCATAATCTCTGGGATTTACAGTGTTGGAGCATTTGCTCATAAGGAAAGGAAAAGTTCATCAAAATAAATTAAGTTGGGCCTTCCAAAATTCATTCTGTACCACAGTGCTTGCCAAAACTTTAGTGGAGGCTTGATCATTTTTTTGGAACTGTTATAACTGTGCATGTAAATCATGAAAAGATGAGATCCTCACTGGGAAAAGCTTCACACAACTCCTGCCAACAGAATTGTGGGTGGCTTCATATTAACTGGCTCAGAAAGACCACAGACCACAAAGATTTGTATTTCAAAACCTTTGTCAAGGTGACCTAGTCCAGATAGGAGCCTGAAAGGAAATTTAATTTACAATGATCTTTAACAGTGTTTTAATCCTAACTTTCTGCATTAAAAACCAGACAAACAATAAGTATAAATAAAAACCCTCCCACCAGTTTTCAGCGCGATAAAGCCGAAAAACTTCTGTAAAACCTTTTTAGTGTGTCAGTCTGTTGTGGTACAGATAGTGGAATTTGATTGCCCCTTGATATTTTGCCACTGTATGTTTGTTGGATTAACTAGAAGATTGTTGGACCATTCCCAATCTTAATTGGTCATCACAGCATTTAAAAAGTATGTAAATATTCATGTTCTCATCTACAAGTTGAAGACCATGTTTCAGACCATCAGAAATGTATATTGAACCCAGAGTCCTTACCAGCTATTCACTGGACACATTCAGTTCATGCGACAGTTGAGAATTTGGATTTTCCGATGGAGATCATAAATATCAAAAGAGAAGAGGGTATATTTTAATATCCCATGTGCTATTAAGATAATATGACCTAGAAGTCTGGGATCTTTTGAGCAATATTTGTAGAACTGAGAGGAATAAAATTACTGTAAATATGGATTTTTGCTTTTGAGTTGGACTCAGTGTGAATCAACTGCAAAGTCTGTTCTCTCCTGTGAAAACTTTATTTTGATGTGGCAGTATTAGGTGGCAAATATATCCTTCAGAAATAACACTCAAAGACCTTGTTCAGCCTGAAGAAGAAAAGGTTCTGGGAAAACCTTAGGGCACCTTCCAGAGGGCTGCAGAGGGACTTTGGGCAAGGGCATGGAGTGATAGGACAAAGGGGAATGGCTTTAAACTGAAAGAGGGTAGGTTTAGGTTAGATACAAGCAAGAACTAGATGATCTTTAAGATCATCTAGATAACCCAAATTATTCTGTGACTGTATGATCCTCACAGCTGGAGACAGGACCTGACATGTTCACTGCTGTGCCAGTGCACAATGCACTTTGCATGAAGTGAGCCTCAAGTGACTGCTGTTGTCCCCCTGTCTCTGCCACTGGCTTGTTTTGGGTCTGTAGGCAAGCTGCTTTAGATTTTCATGTTTGTGTTTACCCTTGGCTTTAACTAAATGTTATCTATAGATAAGACTATGTATAGAGTTTGTTTGCTGTGATATAGGTCATTCTTATGACCTTATGGATCTTCCTGGGTGCTAAATGCAGTTATGATGACACTACAAGCAAAAATGGGAAAAAATCAGAAGGGGAAGTCCTAGTGTAGAAGCTGGTCCTATTTCTAAACTTTCCTTTCTTTCCAGTTTTTCAAACTGTCAATGGAAAAGCCTTGAGTTGATTAGATATCAAATTTCATGACCAATAATAGCATGTCCTTCTAATGACACATTCTCTGGGGAGAAAGACACTATCTAGAGATTATATCATTGCTGAAAATACAATTGATGCTGTAGGAATATTCTATGTAAGCTCTTTCTGAAATATCACTGTCGGATAAAGGAAGTATATCTAGGAGAAAATCCAGGACCTTTCTGTTAGCTTTATTGGAAACTTAAGAAGCCAACAAATGACACTGCATAACAGAGAAGTGCTTTGTGCATTGTTTTATCTTAAGACCTGCAAGACTGCCAAACCAGCAGAATATAGGAAATTCACTGACGTAAGCCTTGTTTTAGCCAGGTCTGAGATGGTGCCAGAAAGAACACCTACAGCAAGAGTAAGTGACTTGTAACAGGTTTTAAATCCCATATTTTACACATTGTCAGGGCTAGATTTCATTGATGCATGGCACTTTTGCATAGCCTTTACGGTTCATTCAGTCCATAAATCTGCAGATTTGGATGTCTATCTGTTTCCCCCTACATCCTTTTCTAGAGACAGCATGATTTCAGAGAAACTAGTTTAATAGTGACAAAGGGCATCTAAGAGCTTAGCTCCAGCTTTCCAAGAGCACATTTGCTGTTAACATTAAATGGTGCTAGTGTGGACCTCTGCTGTTAGTCATTGTGAAAGGCTGTTGGAAGACAATCCTGGCCCCAAGGGTCTTATAGTGCAGGCAAGGCTGAGAAGAAGCAGAGGAAAGAGGATTATCTCCTACTCACAGAGGAGGAACAGAAGCACAGAGACTGAATTACTTGCCCAAGGTGGTTGAGCTGGCACCATGTCATGAAACCAGTTCATTCTCTTCCTCCCACTCAGGACCTTTTTTTCCTGAGATGTTAAAATCACACTGGATTTGAATCATGAGAGACAAAATGGGAAGTTCAATAGCAGGGCTTAAATAAATATTCTCCAGCCCTTCCAAGTTTGTGATGTCTTTGGAGCTACACAGATCCTTTTAGGGACAGCTGTGCCTGTCATAGAAAAGATATCTGAAAGAAAGTTTGTCAAGCACTTTTAGAGGTGTCAGCACAGACCATCTCAGAAGGGTCATGACTCACTTTCTTTGGTGTTTCCACAGGTGACAACTGGTGGAAGAGCAACTTACTATGTGTCATACAGACGGGAGCCTTTTGCACAGATTAAATTACCCAAGTACTCTCTTCCTAAGGTGAGTCCACCATTTATGAACATAGACATGTAATATCTTGGGAGGCCAACTACGTGAGGTTCAAAGAGGTGAAGGGTTGAGTCCTGCACTTTGTCCATGACAGCCCCATACAGCTCCACAGGCAGAGTGGCTGGAAAGTGCCTTTCCCAGAGGAAAAGGACCTGGGGGTCCTGTTCGACAGCAGCTGCACAGGAGCCAGCAGTGTGCCCAGGTGGTCATGAAGGCCAATGGTATCCTTGCCTGTGTCAAAAATATTGTGTCCACCAGGACTAGGAAAATGACCAGTTAAAATACAGATTTGTTGGTGGTCCTTAATTTAAAACTGGTGTATAGAATAAAATCAGGGATACTTTTGTAATTTAAAAATCAGAAATACTTTTAAGTGAGGTGTCAGGGAAAAGTCTCCCGGCCATGTAAAGGAGGCTTGTTTATGCTGCCCTTAGTCACTAGAATATTTTTGCTGTGCAGTAATAACTATCCTGTCATCTGCAGATTAATGAACTCTGCTGGAGTTGTACGTATGTGAGGCTGGCACCAGGGTAATGCAATATTTCCCCTGCAACTGTTCAAAACAGATTGAAGTCATTGGGCATTTTGCTTTATTTTCACACTGGAATAGGTTGGGTACCTACTTAAACTTTAAGGAATTATAGCTGCTGGGCAGGAACAAACTTCGATATAGTCTTCCTTCATTGAGGGAAATGGCAAATCTCCCACTGATTGTACTCACTGGGATAGAATTAAACCCTCAAATGGTTTTTCTCTTCATCGCATGCTGACAGGCTATGTTAGGTCTATTAGAAACAGCCCAATCTAATCAGTCCCAACTTTTCATCTAGATACCTCACACAAAAAGATTAAGCTGCCTCCTAGGCAGGATGAAGATATTGAGCTGATCTTCCCCCAGATATTCTTCCCCAAAATCAGGTCACTCCATCCTTTGGGAGACTTCCAGAATTATGGTTTCTTGATGCAGAAGCAGTGCAAGGAATTAATCAAGGCCTCTTGGCCTTTCCCTCTGGGGAAAGTTTAAATAGATACAAATAGATAAATGGATTCTCATATAACCACAGTAATTTTGCTTCTAGCTGAACCTGTGTCAGTTTGTTCAACAATGGTAACAAGGATGAAGTGCTTCAATACTCTTCACCACTCTGAAAATAATTTCCATGAACCAGTTTTTAAATAATACCAGGAAAATGCACTGTCAAATCTCTTTGATATTAAAACTAAATGGGGAAACCCTTACTAGACTTTCTGTATCTTGGTCAGCAGCAGAAATCCAACAAAGGTTAGTGGGTGGAATATTTGATAACCAGTTTATTGCAGGAAAGTTGATCTCAGATAAATAGGAATATGTGTTATTAAAAAACACTATCAGCAGTAGCTCAGACTGATACCTATACCTTACTTTCAAATAAAGATGAACTCCCGGTTTTTTTAAACCATCCTTTGCCAATTGGAAGCATAAGCCCATTAGTTCAGCATGTGAATGAAAATTACCACTGCTTTTAACCTGGTGCTATATGATGCTTAGTGGCTACAAAGACTCCAGGCTCCAAGACTGTGAATCTTCCATAGTGATAAAACTGACTTTCAAATTTATAAATAAAAAATGAAACAGGATGAAATTCCTTGAAGGTACCAAAAATGAAGAAAGCAAAACCCCTTTGCCTGGGTGGTGATTTTTTTTAAAAAAGGAAATGCAGAAAAGTCACAATGGTAGTAATTTATTGGCTTGCTCTAACAGAAAGCTGTTAAACATACCTATAATTCATGCTCCATCTCCATCTTTCATAATTCATGGTAATTACTACAAGTCCCGAAGGGCAAGGAAATACAGAGATCCTCAGTAACAGGCCTTTTGTCTTCTTTTAACAGGACATGCATATTATCAGCACAGATGAGAATCAGGTCTTTGCAGCTGTTCAAGAGTGGAACCAGAATGATACGTATAACCTGTATATCTCGGACACCCGAGGGATCTACTTCACCCTGGCCTTGGAAAATGTGAAAAGCAGTCGAGGACTGGAGGGGAATATCGTCATTGACCTTTATGAGGTATGTAGTAAAGGTCACCCTACAAAGAGCAGCAACTGCCTGCTAGTTCAAGCAAGTGTAAATCTCTTTCCAACCTCCCAGGTTAATTTGGTTTGGGATCAGCCCAAGGCATTTCCTGAATTTGATGCTGAGTTGACTCATGGGAATAGATGCAGTGCATTCTGCTATGGATGCAAGAACTGGTTGGGTTCAAGTCAATGACTGGTTATCTATGTGTCATTTTCAAATGGGAAAACAATTACCCTGCTCATCATAAGGTGGATGTCTATAGAAGGACTCAAAATACGTTTTTCTCCTTGGACATCTAGAGACACCTTGCAGACAAGGAGTCTGGATTCCACCTTCGTGAGCACTGAACAGTTTGCAAACTACAAGCAAAAGTTTGTAGGTGCCATTTGCCCAGAGACGACAGATGGATAGCTTCTGCCCCTAATTATCTTCCATTCTCATGCTTTTGCCAGGCCTGTCAGCCTTGGCCAGCACCAGTCCATTCAGAGCAGTTGTTCTGTTCCTGGTTTCTTCAGAACATTCTGGTTTTGGTGTGTCATTAGCTGTTGGATGGAAGATCTGCTGAGATTCAGTGCTCAGTGTTTTGCCAGCAGCAAACAACTAATCTGTAATACTAATAGTAATGGTTGTCTGCTGTGTCCTATTGTTACATGGAGAAATATGTTTGCAGTTACATTGAGAAGTCAGAACTATACATTTATTTATTTCACCCAGAATAGTGCTCATTTAACATCATCAATATGTTTATAAAAATCCAGGTAGTTCGACTCAGTGAGGGGAAATTCACAAATAACACATTGATCAGTATAAAGGACAGGGTTTGCATTATATTTTCACCCAGTTACATATATTTTTCTGCCTCTGGAAAAGTATATTTCTTTGCTGTGATGAACCAGCTAAAATAAACATTCATTATCTCCCATTCCTGGGCAAACTTTGTATTCCCGGGGGTGTGTCATAGACTTTTTACTGTTTTAAATGCCAGTAGATTTTCACAGGGTCATTTAAAGAGTAGCATCGTGCCAGGGGCTTTAGGTTAGAAAGATTTTCATCCTGGCTATTACCTGGAAGTTGCAGATTTGCAGCAAGTTCCTTCTTCCTGTCTCTCTTTCACAGGTGTAAATCACAGACCAGACTCAACATGAAAGCTTCTTGGGAATGTTTTGACAGGACCATATTCTGCTGGAATGGGTTCTGATGACAAAAATCAAAACATTTGAAAAAATTGGGCTGATTTTTTCAAAATTTGGAAGTGAAAGGAAAGTGAAGAAATCAAGTTTGCAAAACATCAGTGTTGTAGCATATTCAGGATTCCCATCTTTTTGTTGATTTTTTTTTCCTGTTACACAAAAGGATCCCACACTGCTTCTGATGTAACCTGTTGTGTCCCATGTTTTGGACAATCTGTGAAGGGAGTGGGGCAGACCCCATTCTCAAGCTCACAAAGCGTATATGTGACCTGGTGCATGCTGCACTCTCAAGCCCATCAGCCTACCTGCAGGAACTCAACAAAATCCAAAAGTGGGCTGTTTTCCAGGGATTTTCTCTGTGAACATCCTTGTCTTTTTCTTCCAGAGAGAGAGACCATACAAGGCCTTTCAGCTTTGCAACCATCATCAAGGTGTACTGTTAGTGCTGTTCCCAGTCTTCTAAAGTTGAATTGAAATGACTTCATTGCTTTTACAGAGACCTTTCCCTCCTGAGAGTGCTCAGATGGACATTGCTTTTGGCCTGTTCTTCCGATGTATTTTTTCATCTCTCTCCCTTTTTCCTAGGTAGCAGGGATCAAAGGCATATTCCTGGCTAACAGGAAGATAGATGACCAAATCAAGACTTTCATTACCTACAACAAGGGCAGAGACTGGCGTTTGCTACAGGCACCGGACACCGATCTAAGAGGGGATCCTGTACTTTGCCAGCTGGTGAGTGGCAGATTCTTATCCAAGGCACAATTGATTTCAGAGCTGCTTATTTTGGTCACTAGGTTAGCAAAATTCTCCCTGTGTTTCTTTCCTCTTGACTTGCTAGGTGTTTAATGAATTAAGTAGATGTCTTTATCTATAGCTTCATAGCTTTTAAGGGGAAATTCTGGCCACCTCTCTTGATGTATTTAATAGAACTCAAGTCAGAATAAGATAGTTCTGGGTAAAAGCACTTTAGGTCAGATTGTTGATTAAAAAAAGAGCAGACATGCTCATAGTGCAGATTTCCTGCTTCTCTTGCTCTCTCTACTTTTATTGTGCTTGTCCTGCAAAGGAGGACATGAGCTATTTGTACTAAGAGCAGAGGGGTTATTTTCAGAAGGATCAGAGCATCTGTGTGCGGTCACCAAGAGTTCCTCTGATATTTAACTTGTTGCATATTAAAGCTTTTGCCTTTTGTTTGTTTTCTGTCAACAGCCCTTTTGCTCACTGCACTTGCGCCTGCAGCTCTCAGAGAATCCATATACTTCAGGAAGCATTTCCAGCAAAGAGACAGCTCCTGGGCTGCTGGTGGCAACAGGTAAGAACAAAAGTGCTTCTCACTACTCACCCATACTGCCCTGGAAGCCTGAGAGTATATGAGGTATTCCCTGTTGGTGTAAAAGCTTTCAGCTGTGTTTCAGCAAGTGCTGATCTAATTCAGGTTAACTCCCATTTGCTATGGGCTAGGAGAAGGCATATGGCCCCAAGTTGAAAAAAAGGCACTGCCTGTCAGGTGTTAGTTGCTCTACAATAACTCACATGTAGGTCTAAGCCCACACTTTCAAGGGACTATTACCAAGTGGCATTACTAGGTCCTTTCACTTAATGTTGCTACACCCACTGATGGACACATCTACCTGTTTGCTGCAGGTGGCATTGATAAGAATTGTACCTAGGGTTACACTCCTAGGGGCTATCAATATGTCCCACCTTTTGAGTAGCAACCACAGAGTTGTCACAAAGTCTGTCAGATGAAGCCTGGGATTCATGAGTGCCTGTCTTGTGCATGACACCTGCTTTCACCTCTGTATTGCTCCAAGACAGAGCAAAGAAAATTCATCAACACTGCACAGGCCATTGTTAATTGTGGGCTGTTCTGTAACATAGTGTTTTGGCAGGTTGTGTTGTTTTAATGGTGACCTGCTACAGTGCTTCACGGTGGCAGTGGCTGACCCACCGTAATTAATCTGCAGGATGCATGGGGCTACCAACCACACAAAGCTCTGTGGCTGGGCTAACAAAGTGCTTTCAGAATGGCTGGTGCTATTGAGAGCTGGCCTCTGAAATGGTTCTGTCCTTTCAAAGGGAGGGTCTTACATATTCTCAAATATGTCCAAAGAGCTAGTTCTTTCTAAGGCTTAATTTATCTCCTTGGTTCTGTTCAGCCCAGCAGTGGCCTGCAAGTGTGTCATGTTAGCATATTGCCTGTATGAACTGACACTATTTATTCCAACCATTTTCATTCTCATGTGCTTCTATATATCTGCCAGACTAAGCCAGAACCTGAGATGGGTTTCCTTCATGACTTTTATATCTCAACAAGGGAGACACCATGTGATTTCCTGTTCACTGATCCAGGCCAAATGAAGTGAGATAATTTGGTTTAAACCTCCAGATATCCCTGTGCATAGCCAAGTGGAATCATCACTCCTGGAGGGTTGCATTTGCTAGATGGATGCTTAGGAATAAGCCCTACTTATGATGCTGTAGTTGCAAAGGCTTTTTTTTTTTAACCTTTTAGGAAGCAAATAGAACAGCAGGACAGTAAGATTCTAAGCATTGATCTAAATTGTCAGTAAATTAGGTTCTTTTCAAGCTGCCAGTGCATAGGATGAATGCTTTCCCAGTCTAACAATTAACCTTTAAAAGGCAGAATATAGTTTCTGCCTTACTGCTTTGCAGATTAGAAAGCCTAACCTGTTGGGAGTATACACATCTGTTTCCACTAACCAGTTTTACAACAGCAGGAACTTCTTACCATGTTGGTGAATGTGTTCAAGAATAAGCTTTGCAATTTGCTCTCACAAGAGTTGGCTGCTCAAATGTTTGATTAACAGTGGGACATTTCCAGCGATGATTGGAAACTTGGACTCTTGATATAGGACAGAGGTTAGATTCCTGCAAATGGAAGAATTATGTTTTAGTATCTAATTGTACTGCTGCTAAATCCTCTTAACTTGTTTGGGAGATAGTTACATTTTGTGAGGTTTGAATCCATGGTGCTCAAAGAAACTAGAAGGAGAGAATGAAGGAAATAATGGAACACCCTTGCACAGAAAGACAGACAGAATGAAGTTATAGGAACCAAAATCTTGCCTTTTTACTCCCATTCCTTGCCTCCATCTGTAAATCCCTGTTTGAAAAGTTGAAGTTTCCATGTCAGTGTTTAAAATATGAAGATACAAAACTTACACTGCTGTCTTTAAATCAGTTTCTAATTCTTGACAACTTCCACTCATAAGACACTGGGCTAAAAAGACCTTTGAACTGACACAGTAGATTTATTCTTGTGAACTTGGATGTCCCTATAGAGTGACCTTCTATATGATTGCCCACATCAGATTTTTCTTACGGCCTCATCTAGAGCAGTTGATCATTCTTGCTGGTATCAGGGAAGAAAATCAGGTAGATGGACAGCATGTCTTTTTCTATATCCTGAGCACTGATAAAAACATCCTTCTTGAGTTGTGCCACCTCCCAGAGCCAGAACTCTTCTGAAACAGCGTTGACACAATAATGTAGTTAATTGCATTCCATGATGGTGACAGGCGAGTGTCAACCTTTTTTTAATTTCTCATTTTCCAACATTCAATGCCAGAAATTTCATTAACATTTTCATCAGTGTGTTCATCCATACAGGAATGTCTGACACTTGTTTTGCAGGCAACATTGGCTCCGAGCTTTCCTACACGGATGTTGGTGTGTTCATCTCTTCTGATGGAGGCAATTCCTGGAGACAGGTATGTTTTGCACAGCAAAGGAAAACATGGAGCCTTTTGCTATTCTTCTGACTTCTCCCAGTGGAGTGGAGCACTCATGCAGTACCTCATTTGTTTGCAGATCTTTGAGGAGGAATACAATGTATGGTTTCTGGACTGGGGAGGGGCACTAGTGGCCATGAAACACACGTCAGTGCCCATCCGGCACATGTGGTAAGGAAACTTCTTACTTTGAGAAGGTGCTATTGTCTATAAAATGAGCAAATGAAGTCATTGTTGTCTGTGTTTTACCATCATTTTGGTTTTATTGACAAATGTAATGATTATTACACCATTTTATAAATGGCTGTATACATAATCACATTCATATATGAATGACTCTGCACTGGTAAAGTCCTATGAGCCGCTGGGTGGGATTTCTTTCCTTTAGGCACAGATATGCTAAGTAATATGGGCTTCAGGTATTTCTGAGAGAATGTGTCTCTCGTTTCTGCTTTTTGTTTACAGAATTTAACATTAGTCTTGTAAGACAGATAAAGGAAGGGAGAGGAGAGGGCAGTAGGTGTAGATAAGGACAACAGAGATATGTTGCTAACATCTCTGTCTCTTCTAGTATTCGACTATCAATTTCCAGAGATACAGTGGCAGCAACTGATTAGAGCTGGAGGTGAAATAGGGCAAAATGATTTCTCAGCTGAAGACACTGTTTTGCTATAAATAGGTTATAACAGTCTAAGCACTAAAGATACCACTCAAAATTATCCTCTTCTTAGCTCTTGCTCCTCTGACTCCTGCACCAGTTAAACATTCTGAAATTCAGAACTAACACCATTTACAGAAAATGGGTGTGTTAGCATCACCTTGAATCTCAGGTCTCGATTGAAAGAAGGGTATGTTTAATGGACTGACCTACCCAGCTTCTAATGTTGTTTAGAAGTGAATTAGCTAGAAATAGCTTTCAGAGACAAGATGGGCTCCTGTCTACAATACTGACTTTTCTCTCAGCTTGATGGTGCTAAGCACATCTATTACTTTTCATGTAAGGAAATATGGTCTTCAGTCAGATAGAAGAAGAAAGCAATGGTTTTTGATAGCAGTGATGAGGTGTTAAGGTCTCCTCTATCTGAGTCATTATTGTACAAAATTCTTCAGTGAAATTGCAGTCATTCCAAATCTGGATATCTCAATACAGGTTGAGTTTACCCATCTACAAGCTCACATTCTGAAGATGTACTTTAAGAACATTAACAGCTACTTTTTCAATATAAAAAACTTCTGGACTTTAAATTTCTGACCTGACATAATGGTGGGATGACTGCAACATAGATTTCTATGAAAGTTTGAATATATTGCATTTGTGCACATTTCTTTGCCACCTGAAGTAAAGAAATGACTGCTTTAGTCATGGTGTGTTTGTGGACTGTTAACCACGGGATGTATTGGCTCCATAAGTGGGCATACGGAGGAGAGCAGTAACAGAGCAGACTCACAATGATGAGCTGCAGACTCCAGTCTGTGGTTAAAATGTGTTGGAGTGTGACTGGAAGCCTCTGATGGTAACTCAGTTGTCATGGCTATAACTGAAGTGACCTCAGGAAAGGGAACATCTGGATCATGTCAAGTCTTTAGATCAAACCAAGTATGAGTCAAGGCAGGAGAGGTGTGTTAGCCAAGGGCGGGTGTCACCAGCAGTGGATACAGCAGACTGTGACAAGTTGAGCTCTGGAAGAGTGACAGGTGAGCCACTTACTGAATGAGTTGCAAGTCATGTATTAACCATTTATTTCTGTATTATTCAAACCAGGTGTAACAGTTTTAATTGTGTCTTTAATTGTGAAGGCTCTTTGGACATAAAAAGCACAATAGTACAGGTGCCTGTACTTACATATTGGGAAAGATTTGGTCACAGGTTGATTTCCATAGGAGTTGACAGAGCTCAGTTCACCTTTGTTTGCTTTGCAGAGGTTCTTTTCAGATGTTCTCATTTGACAGCAAGTCTACTGATATGGCATGTGCAGTACTATGAGTGCCCCACCCACTCTATTAAATGAGTAGTGATTTAGATCTGCTATCAATAAGCTCCAACAGGTTTCCTCCAAATTGGTACCTTTGGGGCTTTGGAATTTGCTTCATATTGCCTCAGTAGGCACCTGTTTTATGGGCAGGAGTGGAATAGATTAAAGGGTACGTGTAAATCTATTAGTTCTCAGGCTGAGACATTGTACAATAAGTTTCATGCTGGAGAAAAGAGGGGCCTATAATTGAAAAGCTGAGAGAACTTTAGCTAAGCTAATGAAGCATGCTGTTCCCCAGAAGTTGAAATGCTATTTAGAAAGATAAGCATGCAAGCAGAACGCATACAAATGCACAGGTGTATGGGAAGATACATACATTTAAATAAATAGATTTAGGGCAGATAATCTTTCTGTATGCTGTTGTTCTCCCAGCATTCTGTCTTTGGTTTAAAGTCAATTTCCTATTCTGGCACAGGTGCATTCTGAGCAAGGTGAAGGTATCTTGCTGAATGATGGGAGGGGCAGAGAGTTAGGGAATGGTGACTGCCAGCCTTGGCTTTCCACACCAGAGGTCTTATGTTGGTGTAAGCCATGGATTGTAATACATACTACAGTGGCCTCCTGGTCCTTTGGTGGCATGTCAGATGGTGTCCTACCTACTTGGAGCGGGGAGGATTCCATTTCCACCAAGACCCTCCCAGACAGATCCAGATGCTCAGGTGCACGTGTGCATGCACACATTTGGCAGTCGCCCCAGATAAGGCAAATTTGCTTTTTAGTACTAATAGGGCTAGAGAGAGTGTAGCTAATGCCATATGGCATTGATACATGGATGGGTCAAAAGGTCCTGTGGCGGCAAAAGTAATTTTCATGCATTCAGGCCAGGGCTGCTTATGCTCTGAGTGGTGCTTAATGCCAGGTGCTGTTCCGGACCCAGAAACAGGTCTTGGCAAAGCCTCTTGATCCTTTGAAGTCTGATGTACAGCTACATCAAGTATATCCATGTCCTTATTGCCAGGTGTTTATGCTTCTTAAACTTTGATCTGTCAAAGTACACCAAGAGCACGAATTAAGTGGGCTGGGAAATGGTAAATATTGGTGCTTGTCTATAAATCCAACTGCTGGAGCTTGCAGACCTTAGCCAACATTTAATTGCTGCAGTTTCTCTAGACTAAGTCTTTTTATGTGCATAAATGTTGTCTGCTTCTATCCCAGGGTGAGTTTTGATGAGGGAAGATCCTGGATTAAATACAGTTTCACATCAACACCACTTTTCGTGGATGGATCCCTTGTAGACCCTGGCATAGAGACCCAGATAATGACGTAAGTATAGCATCTACCGATTTAAATTGTGATGGCAGAATGGGTGCATGGAGATCCCCAAGTGTGTGGTAAGCCTCATGATGTGCAGTGCAGCTTTGTGTAGCTACACAGGAAGTGTTGCATGAAGGCATGGTGCTGTTTGGTGGGTTTTGCTGGTGGCCACAGACCTGGATGACATGTCCTTGCCTCATGTGGCAAATAGGTGATGGAGCTAAATTCTTTCCACTAGTGATAGGGGCTGTAAAAAGGAGAGACGGTCCCAAGCTGTAGCTTGGGGGTTCAACAAGACAGTAGGTAAATCTGCTTCTCTGGGGAGTGGTGCAACCCTGGTCAGGTTACATGTAGTGACCACCAGACTTCCTTTCTCACAAGCTGCTGGGATTGGATCCTTGTATCTGTTGGCCCAGGGACTGCAGTGCTCTTCAGAAGTCAGAGATCTGTATGGTTGTAACTAATGCGAGTTCTGTGCTTGCTCCAGTTGTGCAGCATGACTGTGTTTTGAGATTGCCGCTGGGTATGAATATCCCCAAAACTCTTTGCTTGCTATCTGCATCGTGGGCTGCACCTCTGGTTTTAGCTCAAGCTAAAACTGTTCTCATTGTGCACATGCAGAGCTGAGCTCAGAATAACCTTCCTGTTCTGGGGTGTAGTTCACCCATCCCATGGAAGGAAGAGCCTGGGTTGGCACTGAAGGTGTTGGACCTTCCTCCTCCTGAGAGTGCTGAAGCACTGGGTAAGGCTAGTGAAACTGGGGGAGTAATGTTAGCCCAAGAACAGGCCAGGATCTGAGTTTAACAACCAGGAGAGGGAAGTTTTCAAGTTCAAACACATGTTCAAGGAGTCATCTGACCTCTTTCACAAACCAGATCAGAGGACTCTACTCTGGGATTCTGAACAAAGAAAGGACTAGATGCACTGCCTTCACTGCTTGCAGAAATCCCTTCTTACCTGTGTTTCCTTTGAGCTAACTGAAACTGCTTTCTGAAAAGCATCAGAAAGCAAGGTGGCTAAGGTGCCTTAAAATGAGGCATGCCTCTGAAGCCTATGTACAGTGGCATGAAGAAGTGCCTTTGGTTAATCACATCAAACACTTGCATCACTCCAGGGGCAGGAGATAGATTATAAATTTTGTCTTGCAGCCAGTTTGCTTTTTCTGCCTTTTTGCACCTGTACCTGAAGTTCCTGCAGATTTTATCTACTTACAAAAGAAGAGAGATTCAGGTCAAGTTTATTTTCTTCTAGGCTTCAGTCCATCTTTATACTTACATGTTGTAAATGCGTAGGCAGATCTCATTGCTGGTGTCACAGGTAGTTAGAAACTGAGAGTAGACTGCTGGATATGCTGGTCATCAGTTTCTGAGGAAGTTTGAACACAAGTTGTGTGTCTTGGACATTTCTGCTAGTGATTTGAATTTATTCCAATTGTGTTGCATGATTTGTGTTGTTATGCCTGTCAAAAACCAGATCTACACCAGCTTTACACAAACAGAAGTGACCATGTGTTGAGGAACAGTCTGTACTTGAAGTTGAGCTTGGCTGCAAGAAAGGGGCTGAGGGAAAATCCTGTCTTGCTCCGCTGACAGAAAGTCATTTGAATTGTGTTCTTTGTCATCTATGTCATGACAGAAGAAATGTTTTGTGGCTGTAGTCTTGGGGGGCTCCAGAAGGTGTAGCCCACTCCTCTATAGCACATCCCTATCTCCTGTGATAAAGTGTCTTAGGAAATACAGGCCAAGTAATTACGGTTATACTTTACACAGCACCACTCCTATGCTTTATTCCAAAACAGTGCTGGAGCAGAACAAGGCAGCCTCTGTGTCTGTCACAGACAGCTATTGAGATTTTATCGGCATAGAGGTGGTGTCAGTTCTGGTAGCATTTCTCACTTCTCCTTTATTCCAAAACAATGCCTCAGCTTTGGCTTTTTCTTAATAAAAACAGAGTACTCGTTTCTGTAGAATATATCTGTGCATCTGCTGCCTTGCTATCTGCAAACATTGCCCTGTTTTTGCAAAGAGCAAAACTTGATAGCATATGATATACCTGTGAACCTTTTCAGAAGACTGCTGTGAGCATCCTGTTGGGGAAATGTGTTTGTCAATTCCCGGCTAAAGATTAGAACTTGCAAGTCTGTTCACTCTGTGCATTTTTTCTCCAAATGCAATGATAATGTGTCGCTTTCGGTGTTGGTTAATATGGTGTTTTTCTGTGAAATTCTTTATGCAATGTGTGTCACTTTGCCACCACAGACACATGCAGACACATGCACACACACATGCAGAGACAGATCTGAGCTCACATAAATTTGCATGTCAGCACCTTCCTTGAAATCAATGGAGCTAATCAGTTGGAACTAGCTGTGGATTTAGCCCATTTACTTTATAAATCAATGCAGTTTTCTTTAGAGATGAAAGATGCATTATTTTTATTGTTATTTATATCTCTGTAGTCTTCTGGTGGAGAACGTAGGAAGTGGGTGATCTTCCTGAATATTGTGTATTAACCTTCTTGAGAACTGGTTTGTTTTTTTTAAAATCTTTGCAGGCATATTACCATTATTATTGCCATTTCTGTTGTTATTGGTATTGCCTTTATTGTTACTGTCATCATTAGCAGTTTTTAAAACCATTCTTAGTAGCCTGTAAAAGCCATACAAAGAAATTTCACGTGACACTTGCAATGAATGTTTAGAGAAATTCCCATTCACAGCACTAAAGGAACTGAGGAGGAAAGAATCATTTATAAAGCTGTATGCAAACCATTTATATACAGAATAGTCAGGTGTTATCCCAATGAGAATTTTAGTGAACTTCTCTATAAGGGCAGTGCAGCTGATGCTGAGCTTGTGGAAGCTTTGGCTGAGAAGAAATCAATGCCTTCTATTGCTACTTGCCATCCTCTGAACCAAGATAACACATGTGGTTTGGAGGTACGTGGAATTTGTTTTCATGAGTAGAAACCCAAAGATTTCAGGAAGCTGATGAGAGGAGCTCAGCAGTTTGGGATTAGCAGCCCCTGTTGATCGTGGGGTCAATGGGAGCTCTCAGACTTGAAGCAGCATTGAGGCAGAGAGACCAAGGCTGTGGTCATATTTGTGACTGCCGAACTGAGTAGGTTAGTGGCTTTTAAAGATTTGTCTTTCATCCTGGAAAATGCATAATATTTCAACTAGTGGTCTCGGTTGATTCCTGGTAGGGAAAATTTCTTCCATAGATTTTCATCAAAGTGGTCTGTGTTCAGCTATTTAAACAAAAAATCTGAGGGGAATGTGTATTAAATAGTCATTATACTCCAACTGTTATTAAAATACTACATTATTAACAATACTTTCATAATACTATTTGATTAAAATCAATATATCAGTAGAATAACTTTCTCAACCTTCCTTTTGTGCCACATGCTGTGAGGGGCTCTCTGGGCTGTTGGAAGCAGCAACAATTTTAGCACACAATTTCATACCACTTCATAGCTATAAAGTGAGCAGTTTCCATATCTGTCTTTATTGTATGAGTATCCTAGGCTTTTTCTATCCTCTGTGCTTTTTGCTGTGTACACTTGTCCTGAGATAGTTCTAAAGAACTTGACAGTATGGTAATATCTGTACATTTGCATGAAGGGGCTTTATATGATTCTGAATATCTCAGTGTACTTTGAATTGGGAGCTACTTTTAATGGGGAGCTGGACAGAATGCTTTGCAGAAGTCTGTTCCAACCTAAATTATTTTATGATTTTGTAATTTTGTGTCGATCTAATAGTGCAAAAATGAATTATTTCTTTACAAGCTGGGATGGCTCTGTTAAGGATGTAGTTTTGTGATGCACAGGGAGGTACCATGTGATTGTGTGAGCTGGTCTGCCCTGGAACTGCTGCCTATCCAAGGCGAATCCATTGTATTTCCTCCATTTCTGGCTGATCAGCTTCTTCTGCAGTTCCTTTTGCTGCTGTTTAGATACTTCTCTTACCTGACAAGATAGTCAGTTCAGCTCCTTTAGTGTAGAGCTTTGTACCAAAGCACATTGCAGTGCTCGGTGCAGGTGTGGGGAAAGCAGCTGTAGAAAAAACACAGAGTCCTTTAGGAAAGTAACTCAAGGGTGGTGGGTTAGACATATTCTCAGATGATACAATGCATGCCTGGAATGCACCAGTCTTTTTGAAATCTGCAGTTTTCCAAGTTCTGTCCTGTATCCCTCATTGTGAACTAGTGTATTTTTTAATGATGCCAGATCTAACATTGGGTCAGATCTAACATTTCTGTGTTTACAAGCCATTGGCAGAGCGTGTTACTTGCCTGAGGTTGTCCAATAGGGGAAAGAAATCACGCTGTATTACCCTTCTAGTAGGTATTGATATATCCAAAACATTTTGTACCATTCAAATCAGAGAAAAGATGTTTTCATGGGTCCAGAGAAGGGCTTTATGTTGTTCCAGCTCTGACTCATAATTATTACCCCTGCCACTTTGTCTCCTGTGCTAAGCAGCTCTCCAAACCTATATTAAGAGAAATAACCTCTTTGCTTCACAGCCCTGCATCATTTTCCTAGACTCATTATGTGTGTATATGTGCAGACACTCGTTTACAGATGGGCATCATTAAGTTTCTCTGTACTCATAAATGCATATTTATGTAGACTCACCCACATGTAAGTATATAAATTTATATGTAGTTCTACATATGTATACTGAATGATCCCTCTATATGTATGTATTTATAATTGAGCATTACATTTTCAGTGAGCTGAAAGTTGGTCTGTAAACACTGCTGTGACTGCCACCCTTTGCTATGTGTGTTAGAAAATGCTCCTGGTTGTAAATGAATAGGTTATGAGTCCTGGCGCTTTCTAACACCTTCTTGTTTATGTGGCCGTGCAGCTTTACCAGAGAAGGAGTGGGACCAATTTTTTTCCAGGAGACCCATAAAATTACTTGCAATCCATCACTGGGTGGCAGAAGAGTGAGGCAGAATGAATAAGTAATTGAGAGATGCTGGAAAAGGTGAGATGGATGCCTGGGGAGTTTTGAGGTGAGAAAGTAGTAGGAGCACAGGCCATACTGTATCAGACCAGAGGTCCCTCTATTTCAGTTCCGTGTTCCAACAGTGGCAAGTAGAGGATGCTAAAAATAAATATATTAACAAAAAGCTAAAAATGTTGTTATCTTATACACTTCTCACATTTGCAGAGATTTGTAAATAAGGTACTTTCTTGGCCAAACATGTTATTCTTTGTATTTATAAAACATACATGAGTTTTTTTTCATTTTTGAGGTTTTTCCCCACTAAATACTATAAAGAACTTTAAAAAACTCGAAGTTTTTAACAGTCATCTTATCCTGTGGCAGAAGTTCCATGAGTTAACTCTTATTCTGAAGAACAGACTGACTTGAGGAAGATATCAGCAAAGTAGATACAGGTATGAAGGCAACGTGGACAGATTCTGATTCTCACTCAGCAGAGATTCATCCGACTGAGTATGAGAAAGGGGCAACAGCTCTCAGGTCCAAAGTCCCGCTGAGTTAAAAATTACATGGGAGCCAAGAGTCATTTTCCTGTCTTTTTCTGATAAGGTGATTATCATCTTTGCTCTTCAAGCAAGGTGACATCAACTCCCTTTTGCTCAAGTTTTGCTGTTACATTTAAAAGCTGATACAGGAAAGAAAATTACAAGCTGACACAGTGTCCTTGAAACACTGTGCTCCTTTGCCCCTTTTGGGTTTGGGAGCCATGGGTCTGCCACCTGTAAGTGGTTGTGCTGAGCAAAGTTGAGGTGAAACCTCAACTGAGTGATAGGAAATAGTGCCTTTCCTGGGATGTGGTAAGAGGAACTAGCTTTCTCCCCCTGGAACCAGGCTTTGCCCTCCACAGCCAGCACCCGTGCTTAGCAACCTCAGCAAATGAGAGATGTCAGTGGATAGCAAAACACCACAAGGATGATTTTCCTAGAAGGAACTGAGGTTCTTGTACAACACGTGGGGGAAAGAATTACAGTGTTCCTCAATTCCCATGGCCCAACAGATGCCTTTAAACTCTCCTGACATCAGTCTGGGCTCTTTTCACTTCACTCTGCTTGAAAAAAAGGGAAAGAAGCTGGCTGAAAAAAAGACGTTCTGCAACTTCAGCTGCTGCTGAGTCCAACAGAAATTTGGTGAAGAGGCAATCTGGAAGAAAGATTCCTCCAGTGTTCTGTAGAAAGCTAAATCCAATTTGCATCTTCCAGTGCAGAAAATGAGAGACAGGATCATATATGGGAACTGTTGTACTGAAGGATTCTGCGCTCTGTCTTTATTTATCTTAACTTCTGGGAACTGAGTCTGACCAGCCAACCTGGGCATTCTCTCAGATCTACCAAAACTGTTTTTTTTTTTTTAAAGATTGGAGGGCAGATTTCAATGCCTGGTTTATCCAAATTGCATGGGTACCGTTAGATACTAGAAAGGACTGTTAGGTTTTAATTGTTGTCTCTATTGTGGCTTTTTCTTGCCTTTCAGTTTTCCTTTCTTCTTCTGTTCATTGCAATATCTGTTTGTGGTGCAACTGCCATTGTTATTTGCTATGGATTTTCCTGGAAGGCTCTGATGTGTCCTTGTGAGTTCATTTCGCTGTCCTCACTTGTGAGCTGTGCAGACTGCAGTGCGGACTCTTCAGAACAGAATACATGAAATTAAACTGAATCTGTGACAATAATGACTGCACACAGAAACAAAAGTAAAATTTGGAACTTGATTTGGGAACAAAAATTCCAAATACAACTATAAAGTAAGGAAAGCAAAATGATTGAGAGAATATTGGCGTTTGCTATAGTGAGCTGCATTTCTGTATCATCTGATCTAATTTCAAAGCCTTCTGGAAATAATGAATCGCTTGGACTTTGAGAGAGAATAATCAATCTGCTAATGGCATCAAGTGACTCTACAATGGAAAAGAAAATGTATGTTATAGGAATTCCCATTTTATCCCAGCAGATGATCAGTTTATACCCTGGAGTAAGTCAGTTGATTACCCATATCATCATCTTTGTTTGCAAGACTTAAAAACATTATTAACGATCACAGATTAATCAGTGTCACTTCTTCCTTCCATCTCCCTCTCTGGCAGAGGAGTAATCTGTTTGTTAGCCTTTGGATCTCTGCATGAATTCACCTAAACAGTCCACAAGAGGAACAATATTGATTGTGCTGTTAATACTTGCAGTATGAGCTGAGGTCTTCCTGTGGCACCTGAATGGACAAATCAGGTGATGAGAACATCTGCTTAGAATAATCTTTCTCAGGCATCACCGTGTGATTTATCTGGCTTTAGGAAAAGGATGTCTGTGACCCAAGATCAGTTCCCAGCAGTTGCACCCTGTACTCAGAAGATTCCTGGCAGAAGCCATAACACATGAAGAAGGCACTGTGTTCTGTGGCACATATTGTCTGTCCTTGACTGTGGGACATATTGTCTGTCCTTGACTTTCTGAAGCAAACATTACTGTCATTGGAGTCAAGTGCTATTTATGGACAGCAGATCAAATATTATGCTAAAGAAATCAGTCTCGTTAGCTGTTTTGTGCTGGTAGGGAAATTGAGGGAGTACAAAGGACATGCCTGTGGTCAGTCACTCAGCAGGCTGTTGCTGGAAGAGATTGGCAGTAATGCAGGTGTCCTGAGTCCCAGGAAGGTACCCCACTGTGCAGACTTCTCCTATTCCTTCAGGGGAAGGAGATGTTGGGTCATGTCTGTAAAGCTCGGATGAGGGGCATATAGAGATGAATATATGCAGAGAGGAGGAATAGGGAAAGTTGTGTTCACTGGAGTCTGGAATTTTCTGAAGTGAATGAAAGAGAAAAGCCCTTGCAGAAGCAGTTAGAATGAGCAGCAGGCTGATACATGATTTCTCTATATAAAAGGACAAGTTTTGCCTGATGGCAATACATCTGGAGGCTAATGTGCTTTGTTTCTTGTGCTGGTAAGTAAGGACAGATGGACCTTGGTCCTGTGCTGTCCTTCTGCCAGCACAGGAGCTGGGCTGTATGAAGCACTCAGGCCTGGTGTGAGGTGGCCAGAAAGGGGCAGGATGCTATGCACACATGCATTCCTCAGAGTCTTTCACCTTTTTGTTAGAGCAAGACATGAAATATTCTGGTGCCCTGATCCCACCACCCCTCAGGGGACTGAGAGACTATATGGCCTTAGCACCTTTCCAGCTCGATCTCTCCCTGATCCCACACAGGGAAAAGGGGGTACAGCACACCAGCTTTTCTGGGAGCTTGAGGGCTCAGTGCTGGGTTGACTGCAGAGTGATGAAAAGCAGTTCTCCAGAGCTTCTGTCTTCTGAGCTTTCTTCTCTAATATCCAGACAAAGCTTGTCACCCTGCTTCACCTGTCATGTGTGTTTGGAGCTTACATGAGCTGAGGAATGGCTTCCACATTCTGAGGAATGGCTTCCGTATTTGTATTGGACATCTCAGGTTGGAAGTGTGCCGATTCATAGGATGAGAGATTGAAATGACTGAATGTGCTTTGTTATCCAGTTTCTGGCAAAGCAGCAGCACCTCCTCTGCTGAGACCACAGAAGTGGGTGAAGTACTTAGACGGATGATACCTGCCAGTATCTTTTCTATGAGAGGGGCAGCATCTTCAGGTTTCAAAGCTGTCAGAAACTGGTTATCTTTAATGAGTGCTTCGAAGAAGAGAAAGAACACTTCTGAAAAACAGCATTAAAAATTAATATGTTTTCCCATCCCCCTTCCTAGGTGTCTCATACTCTCTTTTATGTTGCTGGGGTTTCTTTTGAAGCAATTGTCATGTAAAGTGGTTTGAGAACATTGGTAATAAATTTTTTAGAGACCATATTTCAAAAGGTTTGATTTGTCGTTCAGTAAGGTCTTATTTTGATAGCACTTTCTATTCGAAAAAATAATAACAAAAAATCCCTGTCTCCCTCATTATCTTACGCAGTGTTTGTGCAGCTAAAGGAGAACTCAAGTCCAAACTGTAGGGCTGCTTTGTACTTATACATTCAGCAGATTACTTACAAATTGCACTTGGTATTGCTTGCTAACTGATAGATCAGGCTGTACCATGTCATTTGCAGTGGTTTTCCTCCTCTGCTAGCATTTTAGAGGAAGTGTCCACTGTTTTCTGAAGCTGAGGGAAAAGGATCTGCCATGATTGTACTGCAGGATTTTTACTGCAAGGTTCTGGTTTTTTCTCTGTATTCACAGAAATTCTTTGTGCCATCTTCTCTCTTCCTCCTGACGTGAAATTTGGCAGTATTGCAGCTTTCCATGATGAATTTGATATGGATTGCTAGTGGTCAGCACCTTGAATACCTCTCTTGTGGAAAAACCTCTAGGTCATGACATTCAGTTTCAGTGGAAATAAGCCACATCCTCCAGATTTCATCTGCATGAGAAGTTCTGTGAAATTCTGGTTTGACCCTTCTCCTTGGCAAATAGAATACAGACCAAGATTTTCTTGAACAAATTTTTTATCATGCAAACTGCTGTCTGGTGTTGGTATATTCTTGATAGTTTCACTGCTGTTGTTTCTTCTCCCTCTGAATTGTAGCAATGGCACAAGGTCTTATATCTGAGATGGTCTATTTAGATGGTCTCAATTAAACTAGTTTGCACCAGCTGAAAATCTAGATCCAAATGGATGGTATATTCTGTTTGGAAGAAAATGCATCTCTTCTGTCTAGGAAAAAAAAAAAAAAAAAGAAAAAACAAACCCAAAACCCACGAAGCTATTTTTCTTACTTTTTTTGGTCCACAGACAGAAGTACAGCAGCCCTGAATCATCACCCATTGCCCTCAGGCTACAGTTCCTAGTTGGCAGGTCAGCCAAAAGCAACTGAATTATAAGCTCCAAAGCAGCTCTTAGAAACTATATTTATTGTTTAGAAAAAAAATTAGACAATGTTTTTTGTTGGCAATTGCCTGCCTTCCCAGTGCCATCTTTCATTTTTTATGTTTCCTATGTTTCCAGTCTCTTACTGCCTGCGTCATCTTGCCAGGCGTGAGACAGTATAACTCTCCCTCTCCCACTCTCCCTAATTGCTGTTTTGTGTCTCTTTCAATTAAGTTCTGCTTCCTTGTCTCAGTCCTTTTCCATCCAATTTCCTTGTAACTAGTGACCTGTGCTAACACTAATTCCATCTAAATCCTAATAAAAAAAATTGGGAGATTATACAGCCCATTTGGTTTTCTCTAAAGTCACGATTTATGTTTAATTCATGGAGAAATAGCTCATCTCTTTCTACATATTCATAAAATCTGGCCTCACCAGCACAACTTGCAATTGTTCCATTGCTGCTTGTGTGGTTTTGGCCCTCACAGCTCAGCCTGCATGTAGGAGCTTGTCTTACTTTGCTGCTACTTCCTTACACAGAGATAGAGTCTGGTCCAGATTTCATAACAGGCCCTCTTTGAGTGAAATTGTCAGCATTTTCTTTTATTGACTCAAAAGCCATAAATGTCAACAAAGGATGGAAGTTCATTTATGTATGTTCTGTAAGTCTGCACTGAGCCAGCAGCTCTGGCACAGGCTCACCATTTCTCCAGGAAATGTGGGACTGGAGTAACCTGGCTTGTGGGGAGAAAAGTCCAAAACAAATCAAGGCAATTATGAATGTGCTACATGGACCTACCCTGGGTGACTCTGGGTCAACCCATCCAACATCTATGCAAGGTGTTTGTAGAGAGGAACTCTCCAGTCTGTGCTATGCCACTGTGTTCAGGGTGGCTTTGACCAAACACTGCTTGTGAAACAGCAGTGGTGATATTTGCTGGGAAGGCATGGTCTCAATGGATATCTGGTTATCTGTTAATATTGCAGTGCTGGGAAGGGATGGTCTCCATGGATATCTGGTTACCTCTTCATATTGCAGTGCTGGGAAGGGATGGTCTCCATGGATATCTGGTTATCTGTTAAAATTGCAGCAGCAGAACACGTGCTTCTCTTCGCTGTACATCAAAAAGAGAATGAGCACCTTCTGTTGTGGTGGATTAACTACTCAGTGCTCCAGATCTGGGACTTCCTCTGGTTTCAGTCAGAGAAGATTATCTCCAAGGGACTTGGAAAAAAAAAAAAATCCACAACCAAACAACATGCTTGTTTTCCTGCCAGGAAGTGATTTTTCCAGATTGTGCTTCATAATACTTCTTGGGTTTGCCCATTAAATGCCTATTTCTGGCACTTCCTGTTAGATGCAAAGATGTAAATAAAGAGGGATTTTAACTGAAATCAGATGGTGAGCTTATTTGACTTTCTTCCTTTCTACATTCCCACAACAAAAGCACAGATTCAGGTCAGCTGAAGCATTTACTAATTTGGATGATTTTACTATTGGGGATTTTTTGCTTGCTAAGACACTTCCTCTGCAAGCATTTTTTTTCTACAATAAAAGGAAATAAAAATCAAGGTTGGTTTGAGGCTTTTCTAAATGAAACAGTCTATTTTGATGACACTGCAATTAGCTTTTTTGTCAGTGTTATCAATTAAAATATATGTTTGGCTCCCTTTCTGTTGTTCTGGCTTTACTTTTCTGTTGATCCATCCATCTGCTTGTGTAGTTAATCTCAAAAGATGCTGCCTACTAATTATATTATATTTTTTGCTTTTATTTTATTTTTAGGTGTTAAAAATACTTACAGTCTATCCTGTGGGGCCTAATCTTGTTAAGATTCGGCTTCCAAAACTACTTTGAAATGTGCCAAAAATCCCCCAACATTTTGATGTCTCTCACCTTGTTAATGTCCAGTGAAGAAAAAGTGCTTCAGGAAAGAGGATACTTTTGTTGTTTTGTGTAGTGAAGGTTATCTTTTCAGCTGCTTCCTTCCTTGGCATCTTCAGTCCTCTATCTCAGTGCTGGGCACATCTGGGACAGCAGGTGTTATACACAAAGGAGCTGGGATGACTGGTGAAGGGAAAAGTCTTCCATTTATATCCAGACCAGCCCAGCCAAGTACAGGCAGATTCAGTGCATGCTTGCACATATAATGTACTACCATCTTACTTCAGAAATAATAGAAGAGAACTTGATTTAGGCATGAGAAGACATTTATGTTTTCATGCCTGGGCAGCTTGTCCCATGCCAGCAGGGATAGATCCAGATGGACACAGCAGATACCTTTCCTGTGAACAATACAGGAGCTATTACTTGAGAAGATCTGTTTCTCATCCCTGTAAGCAGGGACAGGATTGGATTTATGGACCAGAGGCAGGTGAGTTGTTATCTTGTGACCCTCAATTCAATCTATTGACCTGTCAGGAATGAGCAGTATTGAATTACATAAAAAGCACAGCTATCAACAACACAAGGAATGATAAGGCAAAAGCAATGCAATTTGAAAAGAGAGCACTGTATAAATGTAAAAAGCCTTTTAAGCAGCTCGTGTACAAGGTTATCCAGACAGTATATACTGCATTTGTAAGTTATTGTGTATTTAAAAAATTAATGAAACACATAATTATAGCAGCATTACTAATGACCATTTCTAAAATGACTCCATCATGAAGCTGTAAGCATTTCAGAATTGATTTCCATGTTTCTAATAATTTTTCTGCAAATTAATGACATCCAGCCCTGGCAATAAAAGCCTTGACATGTTTCTCCAAAGTAGAGCTTGGGAAGCATTTTCTGTTTTCATTGCAATGATTTCACTGTGAGCTCTGCATAGAGACAGCTGAGAAGATGCTGTCCTATTAGATAAGATTTTATGTGGAGTTTTAGCCACTTACTCGGAGGGATAGAACAAAATCTATCCAGTCTAAAGCCAGTAAAATTACCATTCCGTGTCTGAGGTTGGAGAACCTTTGTTAAATTGAACTTAGTCAGAAAACCCACTCTGTCTAAGTACCATCTGGGCTCTTGTATTTATTGCTTCTCAAGGACTTCTAGATCAGACTGCTTATATGAAAAAATCAAAATACACCTTCTTTGTTGGCTTCCTGAAGCTGGACCTTGAAAACCCAGCCCTCTTGTTTTGTTTTGTCTATTTGAAACAAACAAATAAGAGCTTTCAGTTTGACCGTGGCAGACAAAGTTATTGAGGCAAAATTTATAGTAGTTTATTTCCTTTTCCCCTGTGTCATCTTGATAGTTTAGCTATGTTTATTAAAAATACCCACCTCCCTTATTTAGTAACCAGACAAAGTAAATGAGAAACAAAGGCACATGGGACTTAGATAAGTTGAAGGAGATGGTATCTTCAAACAATGATTGAGTAGGGAAAAATAAGGTCCCACCAATCTCTTTTTACATCTTTTTCCTTGAGACTTTTGTCTATTTGCAATGGATACTGATACATACGAACTGGAGCACTAAGTGCCAAACACTTACTGATAGCCAGACACTTGCAATTTTAAAATGCTGCAACTCTTTTCTGTCTGCCCAACCCTCTACTGGACCTGGCCACCTGAAAAGAGACATGGTGGGAAGAGGTCATGTGCATGCACCTTAGTCACTATGGAGAAATATCCAGCGTTGTAGTGCACACAACTGATGAAAGCAATACCTGGTTTTGCTCAGTCACAGTTTGTGCCCTGTGATTGCTTGTTTAGTCAATTTTTAATTTCACAGACAATGAAGTTTTTTATCACTTTCCAAAGAGACCTATGGAGCCCCATAGATAACAGAGAACTCTTTTCCATTCCTTGTGTTTGCTTATAGAAAAGCATAAAAGTTTCAAAAGCACAACAAAGTCATCTTGAGCTGTAACATGACCTTCATGATGTTGGTCAATGAAGCCATGCTGTAGGTGGCATTTGGTACTGGTGAGCAGTGCTCACGGGGTGCAGGTGCTTGTTGGCTTCTCTGCAGCTCTTCTACCTGAAGCCTCTGAAGCACCACGATGATTGATTAGCCTTAAGGAGCTTTTTATTAGCAAGGGGGAGGTGCAGTGAGGAAGTTACCAGTTTAGGAGTCAGGTGACCCAGAACCATCTCTGCAGCAGGGAGGAAAACATCCCTCGCTGTTCACACTCCTCTAATTACATTTAGTGTAGTATTGTTTCTATCTAAATTATAGCAATTATACACAAAGATCTTCTTTGAAATAATTTAATTAAAGAGTATCTAATATTCTGTGCTTTTGGAATGCTAATATATTGCTTTCCTCTTAGACAACTTTGGGTTTTTTCATTAATTATCATGGAAGAATTTCAGTGTCAGAAGGAGGGTTTTTTTAAGGCTTATTTTAATAGATTTAAAAATCAAGTAGTTCTGGTGATTTTTGTAAAGCACAAAGAAATCTTTTGCTCTCTTGATGAATACTTAGCTAAAGGACAATCTGAGAAGCAAGATTTTCCTTTCAGATGCATTGACTTCCAAAGTGTTGGATTTCTTCAACCTATTGTCTTCTGGGTTTAGGCCAATGTTTGTGTTTGATCATGTTCTCTCTTCATTTAGCTGTGTTTTCTGTGTAATAAGCACCCAGGTCAACTCCTAAACTGCTATAAATCTGCTGGACTAAATGATTTCTGCCTGCTGCAATGCTGCCTCGCAGGACTCAAGTTTCAGTCATGCATCACATCCAGCACAAACTAGAGTGTATGTGCTGAAAGCAGTTGTAGCCTAAGAGATGATGGGACTTAGTGCCAAGGAAAAGTGGGGAGGGCAACTGAAGTTAGAACTCCTACCTGAATACTGTTTTGAAGGCCTTCTACATCACTGCCTGTGATCCTTCCCATTCCTCCCTTCTCCCTCCTTCTCCCGACAAGTGCTCTGGCACCCCATACTGCGTTGGTTTCTGTGGGTTTGTCTTGGTCCAGGATGTGCTTTCTGTGCTGAGGAACAGGAATTGCAGCTTCTTCTGTTGCTTTGAATGCTATGGTGTTTCCTATCACTAATACCCCACAATTAGGACTACACGAAAAATTGTGCTGGAAAGCCAGCAACAACTGATATAATAAATCCATTCTACCAGACAAGTCCTTCCCCACCTGCTCACTTCTAACTTTAGTCACTCGTTCGTGGCAAATTTGGTATCGTATCCTTCCCACTTATGATCTTCATGGAGCTTCTCCATGAGGCAGAACTTGGATATAGGCAGGTGTCCACAGCAAACTAACAACTTCAGACTCTCAGATTTTGCCTACCTGCCTTTATCTCCCTGATCCCCGTGAGCTGAGACAGGTCTCCATGGCAGAGCATGACTGATTCCTGGGTGGTCACTGTTTCATGAAGAACAGCACAATGCAGAGCAATTTTGATGCAGGCTACAGAAGGAGTGAGGGGAGAGCAAAGCCAACAACCCTGTATGGTTACAGTGTAAACCAAGATGAAGTAGAGTAAAGAATGGCAGCACACTGGGGACACAGCAGGATCTGAATTACAATCAATGTGTGGAAGTTTGGTCTTGTTTCTCTTTTGATTTCATAGGGAAATTTGTAAATCTTGTCTTTCTCCCTCTTTGTTAGTCTGGAATAATTAAAACAACAAAAATTTAATATCATAAGTGGTTTGGGTAAAAATGTAGATTAGTGAAACATTTGGAATAATGAAAAAAAAATTTCTCTGCCTTTTAAATCTCACAATAAGGGTGATTACACTCGGGTCCCATTTTGCTGGATACTAGAGTCAGGGGAAGACCTTCCAACACAGGCTGTGTATGAGGTGTCATGAAAAGGCTAAACAATCCTGGGCTGTTATCAGAACAGGAGAATATTATTCATGACTGCATACCATTTTCTGGCATCAAGCTCCAAGGCTGTGTATTGGTTTCTGCAGCTGAGATTCATGAGTCATTATTTGCTTAATGGAAGCATGAATCTGCTCACTCTCGTCCTTTCTTTTCTTTTGTCTCCCATGCTCAGAGTTTTTGGGCATTTCAGTCTCCGCTCTGAGTGGCAGCTGGTCAAGGTGGATTACAAGTCTCTCTTCAGCCGCAGGTGTACCAAGGATGACTACCAAACCTGGCATCTGCACAATCAGGTATCCACACTCTGCAGGCGGGCATTGGTGGGGGTTCCTTTTCCCCTAGTCTGTGTTTCCAGGTGGGAATGCAGTTGTTCTTTTCAGCAGAGCATATGGATTTTTCTGCATCCCTTGAAGAATATACATGAATAAATATGGGGCCAGGCATCTATGGGCAAGTTCAGGAGATTACCTTCTATTTTTATGAAAATAATCCTTTGCACCAGCTGGATCTTTTTGGCCTCAGTGCTTAGGGCAATGTAAAACCTCACCTTATGATTGAATTGTAGAAGACATTAAACTCTGTAGCTCTGTCAGCGACTCTTGAAAATAATTTTGTTTCAGTTTGCCTCTTTTTTTCCCTACTCAATAACGAAAATAAAAAAACCTTTATTCATCCTGCAGGTCCTGCAAATATCTGTAAAACTCTTGAATATCTGTAAAACTCTTGAATCTGAAAAGCTCCTGAATAAAAGACACCAGAAAAAACCAAATTATTTCATTCTACTCGAGGATACCTGCTTTGTTTTTCATATACTCTGGCTTGTTTTCATGCTGGATATATTTAGGTCCTGAAGGGACCATACCTGAGAGGTCAATAACCTCTGCAGATTACTTGTGGGTTACTGGCCACCAGTACAGTGTTCCACACCCTACAGGGCAACATAACTAGAGCTAGAGCCATTGGCACTGTGACATTCCTGAATGAAATCCACGAATTAGAAATTAGTATTAATTTGGCAAGGATGTATCAGATAACTGAACTTGTAGAATTGAACAAATGAAAATAATTTAAATGAAACAAAAGGAAAGATGTGTAACCAGGCACCAATCTTGGGAGTCACTGTTAATGAGAAAGAGAAGTATTTCAATTAGGTATTGTCTTTTTTTCTTACTTCTATGCAGACAAAATACTTCTGCATCATAGAAAATTCTGTTTATAGCAACTAACCTACATATAAAATGTTTCTTTTAGATTAGCTACTCCCAGTACTGTCCCTGGAAGTCTTTGTTTGGATTCAAAAAGCCCAGTGAAACACACCATCAGAATCATCTATAACAAAGCCAGGTTTATCACAGAAAGAGCAAGGGAGTTGAGTTCTGTGTTCCATGCCTGGATTTTGTCCCCTACCCTGGGTTTCAGGCTTGCACATTTGCTTCTGCAGTGGATTTTATCTGCCATATGGAAGAAACCCTGGAGTACCTCCACATTGTCTTTTCAGGATAATTCATAGGACTAGATATTGGTGGATGCCAATGAAATGTGGCATAAATGGCTGTGATGACTTGAGCATCCGGGCATTTTGGGCACATTGTCATTATCATCCCAACTCGATGCTGATCACACTGTGCTCATGAGTCCTCCCAAGGAGACTTTTGATTTTGCAACATCACAAAATAAGGTGGACTCTAAGCCCCAACTGTCCCAGTGGTAAATGCTTGTTTTCATTGTCTTTTGTGTCTTTTGAAAAAATGCTCCATTTAAGATCCAGCTGCCAGTACAACTGTCTTTCTCCTCTTGTTCCTTGACTAATGAAGGGGGAGCCTTGTGTCATGGGAGAGAGGAAGATCTATAAAAAACGCAAGCCTGGAGCCCAGTGTTCCCTAGGTCGGGACTATTCCCAAACTGTTGTGTCTGAGCCATGTGTTTGTGGCCAAGGAGACTTTGAGTGGTGAGTATATGAATCTGGGGACTTTTGCAGGGGCTGCCTTTTAGTCACAAAATACTACCCAGACAGAAAACCTTGGAAAAGAACTGGGTCTCATGCAGCTTTGTGGCCGTGATCATACCACATAGCACAGATACGATCCCCATACCCGTTGTGTGAGGGAGGCTTCCCCTTCATCTGCAGGACAGATTCGTTCATCTCCATGAGAAATCCTAGCCTGGAATTTGAAAGAAAAAAAATTGCTAGTACTGATTGACATTTTTTGTCTGTCATTCCAGAATAGTGACAGCCAGGACTTCTCTGGTCCAAAACATGTTCCTTTTAAAAGAAAGAAGGAATTTCTCTGCCCTTGCTCCCAATGTCATTGAATATATAGGGAACAAGCCAGCGAAACATGCACATTTTTTATCATTATTCTTTTGAATTGCTGGGGAAAAAGAGTTGCTTTTTAACAAGGCTTTATTGAGAAATTTCTGAAAGGGCTTCTGTGACATGACTGCACAGCCCATCCTTGTCAGATATAGCTACTTGTTTTGCATAAATATTGGTGTTTCTAACTTAATGTGACCATAATTTTCAAATTGCTTTAAGGTCACTTTGAAAGCAGCTTAAAAATAAAGCAGGGGAATAATGAAACACTGTTTGCTGTTGCTTGACAATCAGAGATAGGAGATGGGAGAATGCATAGGCCAGGGTCTCTGCAAAAGGAATTCCTACATGGAACCTGTGATAGGCAATATTTCAAAGATTTAAGACTGTCAATATCTGTGATGTTTGAGCTTAAATGATCAGAATTTCATTTAAATGGACTTCAAAATACCCTGAAAGCTGATCAGCTGAGAAAGCATTTGAATCTTTATAGTAGGTTATCAGGATCAGTGTCTGACTCAGTAGTGGTATGATTCCCAAAAACTTCACTTATTTTTGAATACTTTCTGAAGAGGTGTGAGGCATGAAATCTGTACTTTTATTTGGGCTTCGACCAGCTGAGTTCTGTTTTAGAACGCGGACATACTGAAATGCAGCAAAATGAACAAAAAATATAGATCAAAGTGTTTTCTTGAATACTGTAGTAGTTTGGCTTTAAGGGAGAGTCAAGGATATAGAACAGATAGTTTCATCTTATCTGGATGGGTGTTTAATTTCTTCCTAATGGCAAGATTACATCTGAGACTCCATAGCTTGACTCATGAGATCTTTCCCCTTTGTTCTCATCATGGGAACTTGCAGGGCAAGCTATCTTGACTTGCAGTATCTGCCCTTGGTATTGGCATAGGCCTCTGGGGTGAATCCAGCACCAGTCTCCATAGATACTTATGAATTTTCTCGGGGTTTTTTTTTCCTTTCACTGTCTTTTACCTCACCAGCTTTCTATTTTCACACTGAAGTTTGTCTTCCAAGCTGTAAGTGGAAAACTGTGGTGACTAAATCGGCCTTAAGTGCTGTTCTGCCTTAAAAAGGGTCTGCATCAGAATGCACCTTTTCAATCACTTTATGGGTTCCTTGCATGCATTCAGTATCATTTTTGCTTAACTTTCCCACTAACATGAGAGAATATTGCTGTTAACCTCGTCAGTCCTGCAGAGGAAATGCGATTAGAGGACAACAAGCTGGCTTTTATTTCACACCCTGCACCGCCAACAGAATTGTTAACTGGCTTCCAGTTGCAAAATTGTTATTGCTAGTGATGGAGAATCAAAAGAAACTCTAAGGTGAATTTTGATCCTACTTGTCAGGGCTGACTGGAAGAATGTGTGGGGCAGTGAGTTTGAGGAAAATACAGTGCTGGAAATGGGGCAGCAAGCTTGATTATCTTAGAAGTGTTTTTCAGAGAGGAAGGGTGGATTCATCTGCTCTGACTTGTGACTTTTAAAGAATGAGACAATTATTTAGTCAGTGGCAAGACACGGGTTATTCCATAGCATATTCTAGATTCATCTGCCTTCTTTGGGATTTCAGTATGAGAAAGGGAGGTACCAAGAAGTGCATTTTCTCTGCTGACTAGAAGGTGGACAGGACAGGTGAAAGAACAGCTCCTACTCTTTCACTTGATGCTCTTTCAAGAGAAATGGCTCCTTTTCAAGGAAAAATGTCCACTCAGCCTTTTCTGGCTGGGTTCACTGTGCCGGTTGTTCTTGAAAGCACTGACTGGTCTATCCCTTGTGTTGAACGGAGCAGGTCCAGTGGGCTGTCAGGGAAAGGAGAAGGACTGGCAGCTGGGACTGTGTGAGTACCCTGACAAACAAGTTCTGACAGAGGTTTTCTGCTTGCCCAGTAAGGAGGTTTGAAGCTGGTTCTGGGCTTGGAGCACCCTGTGCTACTTGCTGTGATGACACCTGCCTTTGGGAGCTGTGGGGATAGGACAAATGACTGCAGGAATCCTCCAGCACACGCTGTGAGGGCTGTGCTCCCTTCCATTTGGTCACAGTGTCCTTGCCCCCGTCTGCCTCATGGCTGCAGTGCTGTTTCCTGCTGTTAGATATAAGTCTGATCTAAAATTCAGGGGCATAAATCATGATTATGCCTCAGTTCAACAAATCCTCATGAGTCAAGACAAAGGGTGACTCCTGCCAACCCTTGCAGTCATTTCCAGAAGCAAATTGTGGCCTTTTTCTATCAGAGAGAATGGCAGAAGGATCTCATAAGTGCTATTAAAGTGCTTGCTGATTTTTTTTCCCTCCTCCTGCTTCTTTATTTACTCTGTCAGGATAGCTTTCCTGAGAAAGACAGCACAGCAGCTGGACTTGATTATTTCCTTCACTTATGCAAACCCTGGGGCTTATGAAAAGGAAGGTGGGCACCATGTGAGGTTTTAATATACATTTACCAGAAGTTAATGAACAAGCACAGAACCTTGAGGGCACACAGCAATGTTGTCTTTAATTTTATTAAATATTTATGCAGCTCTTTTCTTCTTTGGAGCAAAGTACAGCTCCTCTTGAATATTTTTAATTACAAAGTCCCTGCCAGGCATTTTCAACTGTGCAGGTCAGACCCACTGAGAACGATTAAATTGAATGTTGAGAGAAAAAGCATTAGGGAATCTCCAAACCTTTTAAAGTAGCTTACAGAATTTTTGTCCTCCAAAAAAAGAACAGTAGCAGCCTGGGTCATTGGGGACATAGCACAATTTTGTGTCACCAAAGCTCTTAGAGACTTTCTGTTGGCAGTTCAGACTCTGAAGGGGAAGTATAAAACTGAGTGTCCTAAAGGGCACAAAATGCTTTCCAGACAGTGGCTTCTGTAGCGTCTGTGTTTTCACAGAGGTTTAGCGTGTTGGCATTTGTTAACTTGCTGCAGGCAGAAATCCAGAATCTCTTTTTATTTGTCCTTTGAATCCAGCCTGTCAATAAAGGCTATGCATAGAAACCTGATCAAGAGCCTATTAAAACGTATGGAAAGCTTTGGATTAATCCTATTGCTTCATTATTGTATTGGCACACAAAGGCAGCAGTAAAAAGAAGTTTTGGATATGGTTGTGTACACTTTCACTTTTAGGTGGTCTAAGGAAGCATCAATACCCTGGATTGCCTTCCCTATGTGACACGGTACCATGTAATCCTTAGACTACCAAGTCGGCTGTGTTGTTTTAGTTTAGTGTTGGAAAAACATCAGCTGTATTTTTCTCTCAGGCAAGTCATAGCTCAGTCAGGGAGCAGGGAGCCCATTGACATACGTAAATATACATTTTGTGGCTGGTTGTTCAGGAAGTGTTCCTAGTGCTTTATATTCCCAGCCACAGTTGGGAAAAATTAACATTAGGTCTTAGAATTAGTCTGGTTTGTTCTAAAAATAAAGACTGCAAAAAGCAAACAATCCAAAAGAACCCAAAAAGCAAAATTTGAATTAGAAATTAATAGGAAAAAAAATCAACAATGCAATTTTCTTTCTGAATCTCTATCCATGTTTTGTTGCCAAATGAAGCACAAGTCCTCCAGTGCTTGGCAAAGTTCTGGTAGTTCTGGTGTTGGCAGGGATCAAATGCCTTTGGTGAATTGTGTTCCTACCTCTCAAACTAGTCCAGCACTTTGTCTCTGGATGAGCCAAATCCATGATGTTGTGCTATCCCAGCAGAGAACCACACACATGCTTTGGGGATGTCACCTAAAACTCTGACCTAAATCTGGTGGAGGGTGCAGTGATGGACTCATGGCTTGTCTCTGTAGTGACTATGGATATGAGAGGCACAGCAACAACCAGTGTATCCCAGCCTTCTGGTTCAGCCCATCCTCTCTGTCCAAGGATTGCAACGTTGGTCAGAATTACTGGAACAGCACTGGGTAAGTGCATCTTGTAATCTGTCTGGTTTTGGTGACTTTGCAGTAGACCAGAGATCCTGGATGGTTCTTTTTTCTCTGCATCGCATCCAGCTCTTTTTCAGTCTTATTCATGAGGTGATGTTTGCAGCAGCATCTGTATGGAACATTGCCTCGGTCCTCAGAGACAGGGAGAGGCACGTTAACATAAGTGACATGTAGATATTGCATTGCTATCAAGTGATGTGTGATCCCTGGAGCCTAGAGTTGGAGCTCCCCTTTGTTGAAAAATTAAAACACAAATCAAGAAGGCCTATCTGAGAGACTGCTGAACATTTAAAAGGACAGGTTTGAGTATTTCGCGTTGTATTTTATTGAACCTTTTACTATCTCATAGCTCCTATTTATATCAGCTTCTAGGAAGGCACAAATACGCAATTTGTAGCCTCTTTTATGTTTTTTTTCTCTGCCATATTCACTTTGTGCATACAATGCATTGCATTCCAGACAAGCTACATGTGCTGATTTCTCCTGGTCTAACCCAGAACAGATGGCAAGTGTTGGTTTATTATGGCAACATCATTTTGCAAATGCTCTTCTATCACACAGGAAATTCTGTGAAACTCTGGTTGCACTGGCTGGTGCAAAAATGCAATGTTCTTTCTAGGAGAGCGCAAGCTCTGCAGATTCTGCAGGGCTGGTTCTGAGTCATGGGTCCTCCCTGATCGATGATTAGAGCAGGAACCACCCTGTTTGGTGCAAGTGGCTGAGTGAAGCGGAGCTGCTGGGAGTTTGGAGGCATTTAACCTCAGAGACCCTCTTTCAGCTGAAAAGTTGCTTAAAATATGGGATGTAATTACAGGGACCCTGGCCAGTATTACAGCTTGTAGCCTTCTTGACAGAAAGCAACCAGAAAATAGTTGGGGTTGGTATGCAATTAATACAAAGAGCTAACCCCCCTCCACAACACTGGGAATAGTCAAGTGTCTTGCTCTTTAGCCAACCTCTTCTGAGAAGAGCCAAAAGAAAAACCCATTCCTCAAATTGTTTTAAAACTGAACTGGACAAAGCCCTTGGCAAAATTTTTGAAGTGCCTCTAGCACAATAGCGGCAGACAAAATGTAATAAAAAGCACAATTTAAAAAGCTGAGGTGCAGGGTGCAATCTTGCAGGCATGTGGAGTTGGAGGAATTCTGTGCCTTTTAGCAGGGCAGAGTAATTCACCTCCACAACATCTCTCTCCTCAGTGATGCTGCTGAGTATCTCTGGAGAAGGCTGGATTGTGATTGGTTTGGCTTTCTCCCATGTAATAAAGCGTTGGGTTTCTTTGATTCTTTCTTTCAGTGAGGGGATCATGCAGGCAGTTAGCCTTTGAAAAAACACATGCATTAATGTGGAGAAACAGAACAAATACAAAACAAAGGTACTTTTCTGCCTACTGTCTGAGCCCAATGTCCTTTTGTTACTGTTCCCCAGGTACCGAAGGATTGTGTCGAACAACTGCACAGATGGCTTGCGAGAGAAGTACATGGCCAAGATGGAGAAATGCCCTGGAAAAGCACCTCGGGGATTGCACATCCTCACTGCCAATGGAAAGCTGGTCATGGAGCAGGGACACAATGCCACCTTCATCATCCTCATGGAAGAGGTGTGTTAGTGTTCTTAGCAAATTTTGTGTGGCATGACTGGCATTCTTTTCCTTCATTTTTCAGGTTTCTGGGAGGAAAATAATCAAGTGGAGAACATGAAATGGTGAACAGTTCTGAGATTTATGAGAATTAATAAAAAAGGGCTATAGGCGACACATAAAGGCAAGTGGTATTGGGACGTGCCGAAGGAGTGTTGGCTTGTTATCTTGTCTATCAGTAGTGATGAAGTCAATGCTGAAGAAAGATAGATATGGTCAAAAATGTATTACCCCATTCACTTCTTGCTGCCTCCAGTGAACTGCAGTTTATGGCGTTTGTGAGGCAGAAATGGTGTTTCTATGATTAACTACTCTGTATCTGGGATGCAAAGCTTCAACTGAAGCTTTGCTGGGAAAGATTAAGAAGAGTGGGGAACATGTTTAGACTCACTGGGAACAGTGAGAGGTATTATTTTGTAGTAGGAATTGAGTCTCCTCAAACCACTCTGAGCTCCCCAGCCCATATCTATTGTATTTATTTATAGGTACAATTCCCTTTGTACCCAAGAGTAGCATAAGTGGTACCAGGCCATGCTGCTGCCTTAAGCATAAAAATATTGAGGCATTCTGGTAAGGGACTGAAGTCGTGCTGGAGAACCATGACTATTTTTTGTCACATTTTCTGTCCTGTGCATGTCATTTTGTGGGAGTACCTGGAGACAGCTGAAGCAGACCACTCACAGACAGACAAACAGACACTTTCACACTAAATTAAATTCTTATACAGCAGCTAAATATTTCATTGGGACCACACTAATCTGACAGGGCCTCCTTATGTACTTCCTGAGAGGTTCACGCTTGCTCTGCTTTTATACAAGGGGGAATTGTCTACTTGCTGCTTCTTTTCTATTCTGCACACTTGACATGGTAAGACAATTTGTGTAGACACTATGAGTGGGAGTTCAGAAAAGAACAGATATAATCTAAAAATTAGAAATCAACTAGTAATTTATTAAGGAACTGAAGTGGAACTGCTGCATACAAAGAATGATAAACAAATGGAGAATAAGGCAGCAGTCAAGGTAGCTGAAGAGTGGAGTCTGCAAGGCTTTAGAGATTGAAGAGGCAGCTGAATAAATATGTGAGGGCATTCACTCTCATGTCCTTTGTTGAAAAATAGTAATAGTTAGAGAAACATTTTATTGAAACAGCTCTTTTTTCTAAGGGAAGAGGATGTTCAAGAATCTCTGAAATCTGTGTAGGTGAACAGCTTATTCCACAGAAAGTTGAGTTTGTTTCTTAAAAGAATAGACTTTCAAGAAGAAAAGAACACTGAGACTGCACAAAAGTATTCCAGTCTTTTAGTGTGAACCTGAGAAAAATTGTGGTCAAAGAATTCCTTGTTATTTGGAAGAAATAGTTTCTGTAGAAGTCTTAATCATTACTTAACCTTGCTGCCATACAGATTTATTCCTGACTTCCTGCCCCTTCTCTGGTCAGTCTGTTTACTGGTGGGTTGTTTTGTACCTGTGTTTACACTACTTTCTGAGCCAAACAGTAGCCTGACAAGCTCTTCTATGAACACATCTGTGTGGTCTCCATTCAGCCTTCCAGCTGTGTCAGACTAACCCTGATGAGCCATCAGTCCTTTCCTACATTCTAGTACACACCCTCACTATATGGATGTGACTGATCTTTAGGCTGTCAACAGTAAATAAAGACTTCATAACAGTTAATCAAAAACTAAATTTCTTGGAATGTATAGAATTAGCTTTAGTGGTATTCTTCACAGTGGTTTTCAGAATACATGTATAGCAATGGCTACAGACACAGAAATGCAGAATGACTGATAGTTTTGCTCTGTTTTTAGAAATAGGGGGCTGGACTATGATTTGGACTGTGTTTTCATGCAAGGGAACATGAGGAGACAAGAACCTTTTTAGACTTCTTTTTAAAATCTGAATTTGGTTTGATCACAAAAAAAAAATAATAGACTGCCACATAGCTGTTGTATGGAGATGTGTTCTTGACCTCATTTGTTCACTCGAGTTCAGCATGTAGAGCTCCAATCTTTGTGACAGCCTGTAGCTCCTTCTCTTTTAGTCATTTATGGGGCTTAAAACAACAAAATATGTTGAATATATATAGATAACTATGGTTTTTTTTTCTTTTTGAAATACCTCCACTTCCTTTCTATTTTAATTTATATTCATAAACTCCAGAATAGCTGACATCTTTGTGTGGGTCTAGCATGCTTGTTTTAGTATTTATCTACTGGATACAGAGATATGGAAAGGAGAGAGAAAACATGATTAGTGTGATGGGCAAGCTTTGCATTGAAGACCCAACTCATAACTGGGTGAAAAGATTGTCTGCTAATGTTTAGTCACAAAAAAATCTGTTCCTACTCCTCTGCTTTAAATCTTCTCATTTCAGATAGAATCATATTGCAGAAGCAAGGAGGAAATAGAAAAGAGAATTGTAAGGCAAGGCAGATGAGCTGCCATGATTGGTGCAAGAGATTTCAGCCTGAGGTCATCAGTGATGAATCCAGCCCAGATCAAATTTTTATCCCCTGTTCAGTATCTTCTGTATGAGATGAACTTGCAGTCTTAGCACATTCCCTTGAGAAGTGGTTTTGAAAGGTTTAACAAGCTGTGGGAGCCTTTCTGTCAAATAACTGAATATCCCAAGAGTGTAATTTTGCTCCTGCTAGAGAATTTTTTAGAGTGATTTTAAAAACTCTCTGTCTAAAGGATGTTATTGACTACTCAATATTATAGATATGTTTTAGTGTCACTACCACTTTAGTCCTTTCTGATTGCTCTTTGTATTTTTAATGTCCTCGTAGTACAGAGGTGCCCTGATCAAGTCAATAGCCAAAACTCCCTTGGCTCCAGTGGAATGGGAATGATGGAGAAAGCAAGGAGAAAGGTCTAACAGATATAACCAAATATCCATATTTCAAAAACTACATGCAATAATCCATTTAAATGAGTATGTATCTGAAGACCCCAAGTATATACTCAAAGGAAATTTTTATCTGAAATATATGCTTCCTGCACACTGATTTGTTGATGCAGGCATAGCCTATGAGGAGGATAAAGTCTGTGGGGGCTGCTAAGGTCCTGATTATACACACAGAGGACCTGCTTTATTGTGGTCTGGATTCTTGTGTGTTCTCCCTGTGCATTTACAACTGTAATGGGGTTTTATGAAATGACTGTGCAATATTTCTGAATTTCCCATTTAAAAAAAAAAGGTAAATTTAGGAGCAGGGATTTTTCTTTTTTTTCTTTTTTTTCTTTTTTTTTTTAACTTTCAAATGAATCGCATCCTCAGTATATCTAGGAATTTATTTCAGTTTGGGGCTAGGAATGTCTCCAAAATGTAGCAGTATCTTCTTCACCCACAGTGAATACAGTGCAGATCTTTCATAAAAGGAAATTACTTGGCACAACACATCTAATATATATGCAGAAAGCCAAAGCTACAGAGATTTAGTCTGAGTTGTAGTTTTATTTCAGTTTAGTGGAATCACCGCAGTGGGCTTTAGCTTTGTTTAAATTAGCCTTGTTTTGTGTTGCATTAGTCAGCTAGGGGCAAGTATAAAAGGCTCCAAGAAACTGAAATAACAGATACTTGTACAGTCCAACTACAGTAGTTTAAAGCATGATTTAAACTAAAATAGTGCAACTGCTGCCTCTAGACAATACCTGTGGTGCTGGAATCTCTTGTCTGTTGTTCCCTCCTTCATTTAATAACTGTCATTGACAGTAATCCTAGAAGGGATTTTCTCATCATCTGCCTCATTCTCCTGTGTATCCAGGCCCTGTCTCTGTGTTGACTGACATTAGACAAAAAAATCTGTCATTCCTCAGTGTGGGACTCAACCTGTATAAATTCAGCCATCCTGAAGCTACATGTCTAGCTGAAACTAGTCTTCTAAACTCTCTGTCATCAGGGTACAGGGATGGATATTTGCAAAAGATCATTCGTGTCACCTGTTTCAACTATCTTAGGATGGGGTGTTGGTCTTTTGCTGTCTGTGTCTGGCCACTTTGGGGAATGACAGAACAAAGCTAGGCTTTTTTTGAAAAGTTACAAGTTTGTCTCCATGCTAATGAAGTGGAACTGAGAAGTGGGATGGAGGGTAACATAAATCCTTTCTTATCAACCCAGTTTCCTAATCCACGCTTCTTTGTTGCAGGGTGATCTCCAAAGGACAAACATTCAGCTTGATTTTGGAGATGGCATTGCAGTATCCTATGCTAATTTCAGCCCTGTTGAGGACGGCATCCGGCACGTGTATAAGAGTGCTGGAATCTTCCAGGTGACGGCATATGCAGAGAACAGCCTGGGCTCTGACACTGCTGTCCTCTTCCTGCATGTGGTCTGTAAGTATTTCCACCTGCCAGATTCCCTGGGTGAAAATCTCACCTCACTGAGAGTCCCTGCAGCTTCAGTGGGGCCTAAGAACACAAGCAAACCCACATACACGTACAGCTCACCCTCTTCCAAAGGCCTGGGCTTTTAGATGCTCTTCTAACTCGTTAAGAAAACTTTACTGAATTAAGGGAAAGGGAAGTGGTTGTTTTTGTTTTTTGTTTTTTTTTTTTTAACACAAGTATATTTTCAGTCCTCAGAGTTACAGAGAAAAGCTTGAAAATGTTTATTGGGCTTTCTGAAAGGGTCAAAGACCAAGCAGCATATGAAACAAAGCCCAAGTGTGTATTTTCAATACACGTCTCATTCCAAGAGGTTTAGATTAAACTACTAAATTTTGAGTCACTCATTCAGGATTTCAGAGTTTACAGTGCTAACCAAATGAAACAAAAACATTATGCTGAGCCTGCTTCCTGAGATATGAATGTACTGAGAGCTAATGTGCTGCTTTTCATATTTCATATCTTTGACATGCACCCCTGATGTTTCTGTTGTGTTTGGTAGATCAGTGCAATTTCCCTCCAGTTGACACATAGCAAACTCAAATATAGAGCTCTCAGTTAACTTTTCAAAGCCACAGGAGAGACCAGAGGGTGTGGAATGCAGGATGAGACCAAAAAGAGCCCAATTCTTTGATCTCCTCTCAGGCTGTTAGGTCTTTTGTGTTCAGATGTACCCCATCAATTTTGCCCCTACTGGTGTTTGCAGCCATGTCTTGTCCCTTTTAACTGTCAGAATGTCTTCTAGCCCATCTATCTTTTACTTGAGCTTTTCTGCTGAAAAGAAGCACATTAGAAATTTCCAAAACTCAAGAAATTTTTTCTCCATTTTAATTTCAAGCTCCCTGTGTGAAGGAATAAATGTTCCTTGAAGCTTTTATTATGCTCATAATTCCCTCAAAGTCAATCATGGCTGCACTTAACAACCTGTTATTAGAGCATTAACTGTTTTTTTCTTCACCTTGGGCCATTAGCTGACAAAAGTGATGGTTACCTGGTAATAACAACCAGATTTGTATGGATTATCTGATTTTTCTCAAAGGAATTACTTTATCATGATGAGGATTGTAAAGCAGGACGCATCAAGGGACAGTTCCTTGCCCTGGTTGTGCTACTGCACCCTTTTCATCAACCTTTCAGATCTCTCCTTTGACTTTTATAGCATTCTTAGGTGGCCAACTTATTATCATTATCTCTAGGGAAATATTTTGCAAGCACTTACACTCATGCTAATACTGAAATAAGATGGCACCTCAGTACTAGACTTTTAATATATTTGGATGTACTAGTCAATACAGGAGTTTTGTCCTTGAAGATCAAATGTACAGACAAAAATACCTGCAAATCATTCTTATTATACAATCTGTCTGCTACTAGAATGTTGTGCTGAAAAAAAAAAAAATAGAAAAAGGCTCCTTGGCTTCAAGTAACATTAATTTTCTACCCTGCAGCTTTATTAGCAGTCAGTCAACTTTTCGGCTTTCTGGAATCTGCTGTCAGGCTGCTTATCTTGATATTTAAAGGAAGCAAACAATTAAGAGTTTTTCCTCTTACATGCACTGCCACAAAATATTTGCGGAAAATTGCTATTCTTGTGAACCCAGAGTACTTCCTATGGTCAGAGTTTGGAAGTGACTTGCTGGTAGAGATCTTGTAGGGAAAAAAGGAAAAAAAGATCAAGTTTTAAGAAGCCAAAAGCAAGAATAGGGTCCATTTGTGCTTGGAGCTGTATGTTCCAGTGGTAAAAGAACAGCTCTTGCTCTCCACAATCTTTGTAATCTGAGAAGATGGAGAACTGATTAATGTAACCGTTTCAAGCCTGAAGAGCTGAGAGGTAACACAAGAAGATTGTCTCAGTTAAAATCACCAAATCTCCTGCTTCCCAGAATGAATGTCTTATAAAAAAAAGAAGAATCTGACTTTTCTTATTTTGTCCCTTCCATCTCACAGGGATAGTCTGTCAGTTTGCCGTGTTTTAAAGGTACTACCCAGAAAGTAACATTGTCTGATGGGCAACAGTTGTCAGCTGAAATTCAGTGCCAGCAAAAGCAAAATATTAAAGAAGAAGAAAAACAATGGAGATAGTAAAAGCTTTAAATAAACTATCAAACAAAACCTCAGTACTTTTTACACATGTTGTTTTTTTTCTAGAGAGGAACTGCCTTCTTAATTTTGAACTTCATGCACTGGGTTTATTCTGGGTATTTGCATTTATTAGATACAACTTTGCATTGGTACTTTGTTATTTTTTTAAGTCATTCAGAATCAAGGGCTTCTGACAATTACATGCTTTTGCTTGCCCATGCACACATCTTTCAGGGAGTTCCTGATGTTTTACTAGGGGTAACTGACTCCCCAAAGACTTCCCAAGGTCAGCCCAAAGTCCAAAAGATACCAAGGATTTCCAAAATCACGAATCCTTTTTTGGAGACCTTTTAAAAAACTGTTGGAGGTATTTAATCAAGTCATATATGCCTGTTATATTGCCAGATTTAAGCCATTTAGGATAAAATTATTTTCCCACAAAACTTAGTAGCTCAGTGGCTATATTTTCAAGAAAACACCTTCTTTCCCTCTTGTGTCCTATACCTCTAGCTTTCAATAGCAGCTTCCCTGTATAATGCAAATCCAGTTCATTGTTCTTCAAAATGCATATAAAAATTCTTCTAAACATCGCTGACCCCATGTGAAAATTAGCACTGTGGAAAATGTGCATTTCTGGCTCCCCTAAAATTAAGAGTGGCGGAAAAAAAATCTTGTATTTTTGAATTTGATAACTTTTTCTGTTGTCTAGTGACTGCTGAAATTGTCTTTTATTTCTAAATGAGACTCTCATTACTGACATAGAACTTTTGATTTATTTAAAGGAAAGATCTTTGCTGTTCACAACTGTGCAGGGAGGATTTAACTCAAAGCCTCTAATAGTGAACTCTTTCTTCCCACAGGTCCAGTGGAACACGTCCATCTGAGTGTCCCCTTTGTTGCCATCAGAAATAAGGATGTCAACATTACTGCAGTAGTTTGGCCCAGCCAGGCAGGCACACTTACTTTCTTCTGGTGGTTTGGCAACAGCACCAAGGTACAGATACCCCTTGGTTCATTTTTCCTTCTTATGCTTGTCACACCAGGCAGGGGACTCTCTCAGCCCTAATAAAAACTTCTTGCCTTTGCCTGTTTTGTATTTTAGTTTTTTACTTGTCTGAAAAGCGTTGTCATTATCTGAACTTCAACCTCTGTCTTGTGTTGTTCTTAGGAGTCATTATTTTTTTACATCTTGTTGTTATCAGTCCTACTGAGCTCTGAAGACCACTGTTATTACCAGCATTTACTTGCACCTTAACTGAACTGTGTATGGAATAATACTGGCTTGCAACACAGTGTTTAAAATCTGCTGGTGTTCAAACAACCAAGGGGATTTCCATTATATACCAGTATGCAGTACATAATGCTGGATTCCAACACAGTCCTTTAAAGATCTTGATATTCAAATAAACAGTTGTATCTGGAATTTCAAGCTGAAGAGTCTGGCTGTATTAGAGAGGGAGATGAGACTTCTTTGTAGTGAATTTTCAAATGACGTGTATTGTAATTTTATGCATTTTAATGAGATTCCTATCAATAGTTAAGTAAGTGAAACTACAAGTTAGCAGTATGCTTTCAAATGGAGAGAACAGGATTGCTTATCAGCTGCAGTTTTATTGTAGGCTTTAGGAGTAAGACAGGCACTTTTCTCCATTCTTACAGTTGTGAAATGTACAGCTGTTAATTTTGAAATGGATTTTGTGCTGTTATTTACAAAAGCAGTTTAAGTCACATAATTGTCTACATTTGCAATTGAAGGTGTGCGCTGAGGTGAGACCTCAGCAGAAAGAAATGCGGATTTTACATGAAATATGGAACTTGTGATAAAAAATAGCAAGCAAACAAGTATTTTGTTTTCTCTGTAGCAAAGCTGCTTGAATTTTAAATTCTTATCCTAGCTACCAACAATATCAGGGGAGGGGGAACAAAACCAGTAAGTGCTGCATCTGCTGGGATTTTACATCCAGTTAGGAAGCTCACTGTAAGAACTTGTGTTGCCCTGACTTTTGCAGTTCTGGATGTTATCATTCTTTTGTAGTTAGTTTCTCACATTCTTCTATGTAAACATAGCCATGTTATTGTAACGGTATCTTATCTTTTACATTCCTTTCTCCTGGGCACAGAAGTTTGATGGGCATTTCCTTTGACCACTGTGATTGAGGGACGACGGACTCATTCTTCCAATGAACAGTGATTTCTAAATGTATATATAATAAACAAGGCGGCTCTTGCTTGCCCCTTCCTTCTCTTTTCCTCCTTGCTGCCAACAGGAGTCCCTTGTCTCTTCCTTTGTGTTGTTACTGTGACAAACTTGCTTACTTTTGTGGAAGCATAATTAAGGCACCATAAGAGCTCAGGAGCAAAAACCACTTACTGTAACTTGGCAAGTTGCTGTGCCCTAGCTGAGCTATGGCAATCACCCACATATACACATCTAGTCCATTGCAAGTACCAGGTAATTCCACACAGTTTATACTGAAATAGAAGGATGCAAAATCATGTTACAGTTCAGATTTTTGTGGCTCAGTGCTCTCACACACAACCATTAAAATAGATCTGAGACAATTTAGGTACTGGTGACTTGATCATCTGCTTAAGCCCTCCAATGTAGAGTTTTTTCTGCTATTACTTTTGTACTTGCTATAGAAGTTGATTGTGAATAGGGCCTTAAAAAAGACATTTTTTTGCAATCAAAAGTAATTTAGAAAAGGTAGATCAAAGCAGTGGTGTTTGCAGAAGATTTTTGTGCAGTTTTGATGGTACTTGCATCTGGGTTGGAAATATGATCTGTTTTATCTTCTAGCTTAAATTTCAAACTCAGAGGCAACAGAGTTCAAACAGGTGTGGATGTGTTTGGGATGGATACTTTGGACACAGCTGCACATGGAGTAACTGATCCTGTGATCCTTTGGCATGGTTGTGCACTGCTGAAATATGGAAGAGTAAAGATGGTGCCTCTTACCTGTGGCCAAATCTAAGACCCAGAGCACTTTTCATTCTTTGCAAAACATTATCTCCAGCTACCCCATGAAATGGACTTCAACTCTGACAGAAGTACAGCAAAGGATATAGACATAACAGCCACCTTTTTTTTTAGAACAGTCTGCATCACATCAAAATTCCTTCTGGGATGCTTAATGTACATGTCAGATCCTTCTCTGTGCCCACTCAGGAGTAAACTGTGGTGTTCTAAGTAGAGGTGGAAGGTGGGGACACTGATTTGTGTGTGAATTAAAGGATGAGGTGTGTAATAATGTCACTGGTATCCTTAGATTAAATATTTTAGTTCCTGCTTCTTTTCCTGTTCAACCCATAGCCATGCCAGGCAGAACCAGATGTGTCTTGTGTCACTCTGCAATCTCACTCTATGTGCTGCTGCACAGCAGAATGTTGTCTTAGACTGAAATGACCTGGCTGAAGCTCTTCTACTGCTCTTCCCACCCTGCTGAAACTCCTGTACTGAATTCTGTACTGAATTTCTACTGTACTGATTTTTGCAGTATGCCCAAAGGCCAATTTGCTTGGATTAACACAGGTCCAGTTTAATAAATGTATCCAGCTGTCTAATAGGTTTGAGCAAATGAACCTTAAACTACTTGATTTAATTTAGAGTTAGTTTCCAGGTCTTGGTTCTTGAATTAAAATTAAGGAATTGGCTGAATGTTAAAACTCCATGATGGAGGTGAAATCATCCATGATAATGGAATGTCCAACATACACACATATTAAAAAAAAAATTGTAATTTTAAAGGCCAGATTGCTTCCTCTTATCTGCCTCTGCACAGAACCACAACCTGTAACCTCCAGGAAGATTGCTGATATCACTGCAGTTTGATACAGTCCCATTCATCTTCTCCAGGGTCTGTGTATATCTCAGTAAATGTTTCTAGGGCCTCCAGGGCTAGCACAAGCTGGCACCGTTGGACTGTGAGTGCCATGTGATAAGACTTTTTGGTTTTTTCTGCTTTTTCAGCTCATTGATGAGGGGGTCAGAGGAAGGTGGTATTCTAGAGAGAGAGAAATGTGTTTCCCAGTCTGGCCTATGCCAGTGGAAATTTTGATTTGTCTATGAAAATGGCATATATGGCCACAGTTGTGAAGTGCAGGTAGTTTGTCAGCCTGATGAAATAAAATGTGACAACTGGAAGGTGAAAGTTTAGAAGTTTTCCTCTAGAGAAAAAATGACAGTGTAGTGAAGGGACAACAACTATGGTAAAATGGCTTTGTCTGTTCTCTTAGACCTCTGTGTGCTTTTGCACTGGAGATTGATACCAGTATTTCCATTTCTGTGGTTTAATCAAAATGAAGAGTTTTGTCTGTAGATTTTGTCTGTCTGTCAGATCAGTGGCACTGTGAGGGCTTGACCTTTGATTTTCAATTGTGGCTGGTTGGCCCTGTCCGGACACCAGGTGCCCACCAAAGCCACTCTATCACTCCTCTCCTCAAGTGGACAGGAGACAAAATATAACAAAACCAGGTCACAATAAGAACAGAGAGTAATCACTGATTACTGCTACATGCAAAACAGCCTTGACCTTGTGAAATTAGTGTAATTTATTACTAATCAAATCAGAGTAGGATAATGATAAATAAACCCAAATCTTAAAACACCTTCCCCCAGCCCTCCCTTCTTCCCAGGCTCAACTTTACTCCTTAATTCTTTACCGCCTCCTGCCCCAATGTTGCAGGGAGACAGGGAATTGGGGCTGTAATCATCACTCATTGTCTATGCTACTCTTCCTCAGGTGGAGGATTCCTCACACTCTTCCCATGCTTATGGGAAGGGGTCCTTCCCCTGGCAGACAGTTCTCCCTGAATTTCTCCAACATGGGCCCTTCCCATGGGCTTCAGCTCTCCATGAACTGCTCTAGCATGGATCCCTTCCACAGCTACCTTCAGTCGGCATTGTCAGCAGGAATTATGCCATGCTTTCACCCTGGTTAGCATAGCTTGCCAGCTTGTGGTTGGAGCTTGCTTACAGGCTGACAGCATAGACTGGGCAATGCTGGATGTTCTCACTCTGACCTAAGCAGTGTTGCTCTGTGAAAGATAAATGGATTTATCTTCATAAAAGCAAAGGCTGGCCCTGAATCTGATCAATGTGGATTGTTTGAAGAAGCATATTCATCTTTAGTTTATTTTCAATTTGAGGTTTTGTTTTGTACAGCAGATGTAGCAACTGAGCTGGGTGTGTGTGTACAACTCTGCATTCTACTGCACTAATTCTGCAGTTGCTGACTGTGGTCTGCTGCAGAGTCAATGGTATAACGCATTGTAGTTCAGTGGATGAATATTTCAGGAAGCATTTACTGAAGTGATGGAAACCTGTGCTTGTGGGGCACTTCTCACAGGATGGTGTTTAGGCCACATTTAGTCCTTAGCAGGACATGCAAACTTGTAGCACCACACCTGTATCAAGGAGGAAGGATCTTGTTGCCTGGTGGATTAGTCAGCTGCATGTTGTGATACTGATTTAATGTCATCCTGATTTTGAAATTGCCATCTGTGTTTGCCTCTTACAGCCCCTCATCACCTTGGAGAGCAGCATCTCGTACATGTTCAGCGTGGAGGGGATGAACACTGTCACTGTGCAAGTCTCTGGAGGCAGCACCCTCATCCAGGACACCAAGGAGATCGCAGTGCATGGTACCCTCAGCCTTTTGCTATCACATCTCTGGGGGGTGAAGGATAAACAATCCCTGTTGATCCAAAATGAACTCTGGGAACTTGCTAGTGCCTGGAGAAAGCTCTGAAGACAAGCCTCTGCTGACAAAGTAGGTCAGATGTGTCATGATGACAAAATACAGAAGTGAATAGGATGGGACAGCTGGACACATTTGTAAGCTCAGCAGTAGTAAGGTGGCTGGCATCTCCTGTGTCTGTTGGTCTGTCTGTACACCCAAACAGGGACCTCCCCCCCAAAAAAAACAGGTGGAGCTATAACCAGACTGTCTTCCTTCAGCATCTCTGCTGTGGAATAAAATAGTCATAGTGCATAATGAAGGTGCTCTGGATGTGCCTAGTGTCTCTATCAGTGACTGTATAAATGACAGGGATCTGGAGGGGTCTGAAAAACAGGGACAGAAATGACTCTATTGTTGGTATCTTTGCCCATCTTCCATGTCACAGCTGGAGGTCTGAGTGTGCCCAGTGGATTCCCTGTGGATAATGTTTGGTGTGTTCTTGCCATATCTGCATGTCATGGGCTGCAAAAAGCACCCTTTGGCGAAAAACATAGGTTACCCTGTTTGGGGCTTGATAGATTCTGAGTGAAAGGGCTCTCTCAGCAACTTTGGCTAATATTTTGAGATTTCTCCAGAGAATAATTTGCACCCTGGGCCAGTCTTCACTTCCCCTATGCAGTTATTGGCATCTAGCATTTGAGGACAAGCTTTTCTTTGGACAGCAAGTTTTATTGAGAGACATGGGCTTCAAATACCTTGGGTTATTTTGAAGCCCAGGACTGTGTAGTTGAACCATGTGCCTTGTTTCAGTAATTAAATACAAATAAATGTCCTGCTGTATGCTCAGATTTAACAATCAACTAAATAGATATTTATTAGTTGTCTGACCATGGAATGCAATAGGCTTTGAAAATTTGTTAACATGATTTAGTAATACCCAAATTTGCTATTATTGAATATTAGGAAATCTCTGCTTCATAATTTTGAGCATTGCAAAATGCAGTGTTTACTTCTGGGAAATTTCCATCTTTCCACTAGTTTCTGGAGTAAACCTGAGTCAAGTATATCTAAGAGGGATCCCCCCAGGTGATCCTGATCTTTAGTCCCAGTGGATCCCACTGAGTGTTCCTTGTTCTGTTTTTATAACACCTTGGAAGAAATGCTGCCAAACTATTTAAAAGATCCAAAGTTTTGGGTTTTATTGTGAAGAAAAATTGATTCAGTTGCACTCTGATAAAATTGTGTCCTAATCTGTGTCCTGTGTCAAGTGATTATGGATTATAGGCTTGGATTTCCGGTGTTATCAGTGAAGGAGATTTATTCAGATATGTTCTCAAATTGAGATTATCAGCGAAGAATTTGCTCAAAAAATAAATTGGACATGGTACTAATGGGTCAAAAGTCAAAGATTTTTTATATCAGGCTGTGGGTTAAGCCTTCAGAACCTGAGAGAGTTTCCCAGGTCTCTTTGATGCTTGTTTTATTTAAAAATATACTGCACAATTGTCACGATCCGCTAACACAAGCAGGGGTCGTGATGGTTCGTTTAATGATCTCAAAATGCAAAAGGCACAAAGGGGATATCAACTTTAATCAAGTAGTGCACCTTTATTGAGTGCCAACAACACAATTGTGCAATGGGGGGAGAGAAAGAGGAATAAAGAAACTAAGTAGAGGAAGAGAGAGAGGGGGAGAGGGGAATAGCTACCAACAGATGAGACGAAGCCCTCGTGGTCCTGCCAATAGGCTCGCCGTCGTCTCGTGGGGAGATCTCCATAGGGTTAATTCAGAAAAGTCTCCTTATAGTCTTTTTGAAAGTGGGGGGCAACTGGCCAAGAGGTGATGAAATCTGCCACTATTGTTGGTGAGGCCCATTGACTGTGTTCAGGAGGGAGTGTTCAGGACTGATCATTCTTCCTCGCTTCAGTGCAGTCCTGTCCACCTAGGCAGAACCTGTTCCAGCGGGCGCACCTTGCAGGCAACACTTGACAAACGTCCCGCCTTAGTCAGGCCAGGATCTTTTAGTGCAAAAGTCCTCTTTTAGGGTTTCAGTCTCTGTCGATGATCGTGAGGCAGATAAGGAATTTTCAGGCCATCTCTTACAACCATCTAAAAAGAAAGAACAGATCTTGCAAAGGATGCCACATAAATGGTGTGCTGGCACATCCCTGCTTTTCTGTGGATTTTGTTATTTATAATCTGGCAGATTTATCTTGATCTAAAACTAGTGCCTTTTTACAGATGATTAATAGTACTTATTTGAAGTGTCTGGAGGTCAGTTGCTTCAAGGTGAGGCACAGGACATCTCCAAAACCAGAAAGGAGAGTCTTCTACACTGAGAACTTTTATATGAATGTGATTCCCATCCTGGAGCTGTGCCTCCCACTGGCCCAAATCCTTTGTGCACAGCTGCCATAAGGATTCCAGGCTTGGTCTTTGGTGACACCAGAGGGGAGAGGTGGAATTGGAGGAAAATCTAAATTGTTCTGTATTTTAAGTCTAGGAAGCTTTTCATCCTACCAGCAATCAGTCAATCAAGTAACTTCAAAGTATTTCGTCAATAGCCGTTGCTTGATGAGCCAGTCATTAGCGTCGCTGGGTTCTGCTTTGTTGGGGTATTAACCACTCCCGGCTTCCCTGCAGGAGAGTAAACAGAAAACATTGTTTACGGCAATTGTTTGCTCTGCAATTGTACAGACAGACTTTCCGAATTTCATCTGGGTGCTGTTTCATTTGCTGGTCATCTTCCTTGTGAGCAGAATCTGAAGAAGTTGAGTGGCAAAATTACAAAGCCTAGAGGCATCACGAAGGGAAGGCATCCTCTCACCTCTCTTGTTCTTCTGTTTCTTTGGGGAAAGCCAGAAACTGGCATTAGGGCAAAATGTCCTTTATAAGAACCATTATAAGAATTCTTTCCTTGCACTCTTTCTGTCCTGCTTAGTGTTAACTAGCTTTTTTCTTCCTTCAGCCTTTTCTGTCTCTCTAGCTTTAAGATAGTTACAGCCCTCCTGTTGTCTTCTACACCTTTGTCTCTACCCTAAACACTGCCCATTTAATCTTCTCATAAATACTGGGTTTTGTATTCCAGAATACTTCCAATCTCAGCTCCTGTCATTTTCTCCCAACTTGGACTACCATAATCCTGACATCCCTGAATGGAGACAAGACATTGGTAGAGTCATCAAGAGAGCACTAGCACAGGTGAGCATCTGTTTCTTTGTCTATGTTAATATTGACTAGGCTGTTAAAACATGCACTTTTGACATGCCATCTTAAAAGAATGGGAAAGGACAGCAGTAATGAAGTTATAATTAAAAATAAATAAAAAACTTTTTAATGTGCTGGATCTTTTCACGGAGCTAAACTATGTTGCTAATTTTGTGGAAATATTGCAATTACTTTTATTAATGTTTCCATGATTCTTTCTTTCCTCCCTGAGGATTTTGCAAATTCTAGGTTGCAATAATATCACCATTATTCTTACTTTGATGAATTGACATGACAGTGTCTACTGTTTCCTCCTTCAAACATTTGGTTAGTGTTACTCTGTGTTGTTAAACAGCTGATCCACTTCATCCCAGAAGACAGATATTGTAGTATTCTGGATACATGAGGAAGATGCTTTTATCTCTTCCTGATAGTCAGGAGTTCCACGTGCAGCTAAGTGTAGCAACTGGTAAACATTCTAAAGCTCTACTCCCTTTCCAACTGGGGCAAAAAATGAGGATTCAGAGGGAAAATAAACTTACCTTTAAGATATAGGATAGAGAGACACTTCTGTGGGTGGAAGATACTCAATCTTCCTTTGGGATTGATTAGAATATGTAAACTAGTATTCATATTCTTGCAGGAAAGGGGACAGCATAACTTATGATATCAAATGGTGAGGGACTTTAGTTTTGTGTGAAATCAGGAGCTACATTTAGATAAGCTTTTGTGGGTTTTGCATTCTGCCAAATATGTATCTTTTTTTTTTTTTGCTTCAGCTACAGCTGTTGTTAGAAATGGAGGCTGATTATTTTTACTGTTAAAATACGTTCCAGCTTAGCTTTTCTCATCTGCAGCCCACTCAAAATTCACAGTTTATAAGAGTTTCCTTGATTGTTTTTCCATCTTGAGAAAATACTAAGTTCATTTTTTAAAATAGTTGTTCCCTTTTCCTGTATTCAGAGTCAAGCTTTCAGGAAAAAAATAATTATTTAGCTTGTAACTGTGAATGGTTACAGAGAATAGCAGAAATCTTGTAGAAGTGCTTGCTTGTATTTCCCACGAGGAATGGGCTGCCCTGTTAATATTTTTCAGCTTGGGACTGAGGCCATGGAGTTTGGGGTGGGATGGGACCAGAGAGTAATGGAATTAACCTCATGTAGCAGAGCATTTGTGGGAGAGGGGAGGCTTCATGTCCTACTGATGATGCACAGCTTGGATTTGGGAAGAGAAAGCAGCAGGTCATGCTGAAGGCAGCTGTGAGAGCCATGTGCTCTTGGTTCAGCCAACTGAGCAGTTTCTAGCACTGCTCTCCTGATCAGCCCCAGTAGTAAAAAACGTCTCACTGGGGACATTGTCATTCATGTATGGCAAATGTGGATCTCATAACCTGATAATAGAAGGTGATTGCAGGCACTTTTCTTCATATGTCGCTGCTAATTGTACATTTTCCGGTGGTCGCTCTGAGATAGACTCTCTGGATCTGACTGTGGATCAGTTGTTCTTTTGTAACAAGAAGGAGTGTATGGAAAATTCAAATCCGGAGACATGATAGGTTTGGACTTTTGGTTGAGATCTTTGGGCCCAGGGGTGTTGTCAAGCCTATATTCACTTCTATAAAGGAAGTAGAGTGGATCTTTAGCAGAAGTTCAATTTTTCACCGACCGAATGGGCAGAACAGCTCAACAGCACCATGACACCTGCAGTGGAGCTGGAAATAACAATTTGATGGCAGCACCATTTCTGGTAATGAATGGAAACATAATGAACAAAATAGCAGCTGGAGACCTCCTTTTTTACTTTTCTTCTAGGTGACTGGTATCCGTGATGAACAAATCTTGGTAGCTGTGTTTCCTGGTCTGCCTACTTCTGCTGAACTCTTCATACTGCCCCATAAAAACACAACAGAGAGGAGGAAAAGCAGTGAGGCTGATCTGGAGCACGTAAGGAAAGAGGGATTCATGGAACATTTGTTCCTGTCATATTGTTTGCAGATGGGCCCCTTAAGTTGTGCAGCACTGGAAATACTTACAATAAGTGTGGTGGAAATGGGTGCATCTGGGACTGTGGCAGTATAGTTTATGGCATTAAAGAAAATAATTTTCAGAGGAAAAATAGGATTTTCTAGTACCTCACTGAGATATGTCACAGTCTACCACTAACACAGATTCTTCCTAAATCAGTGGAGTGTCCTTTTTACAGTAGTTATGGCCAAAGGAACCTTGAATATGTACTCCCTCTATTCCCTGGAGGAATGCTAATAGAGGGAGACCAAAGCAGGAAGATAATATACTGAGGTTTACTAAAAATAAATCAGGCTCTTCAGCTCATAGATCACAAGAACAAGACCTTTTATTTTTTTTCCTGCAGCAGTGAATGGCCTGTGCAAACTATATTTGGAAGTTACAATATCCATCCATTTAGATAAATAGGTAATTACGGTGATAAATAGCAACAGTGATATGCAGGCAAGGAAAGAGCCAAGGAACAACAGCACTAGGCTGCTGAAGCTTTCATGTTAGGATTACCAAGTGATTAAATCAGATCTATAAAGGCAAAGGGGTGAAGCACTGCTGGAAAGGCTGCTTGGCTCTAGCTAATGTTCTTGTAAGCAGCATTTCTGTGGTGTGCAAACTATGTGTGAGCCCACAGCCAAGTAACTCTTGGAAGAGTAACTTTTCTGTGATCGAACATTAAATAATTTGGAGGTCTGCTGAGTTCAGTGGAAGTTCTTGTCACCCACTGAGTAAAGTCAGTACCTGCAGAGTAAGGTACAGAGTACCTTTGTCCTAGGAAGTTTGCAAAGCTGGCCTTTTAAATTTATGGTGGTCAGTGTGCAGAAGAGATGCATTGAGGTGGGAAGACTTGAAAGACTTGAAAAGCTTTTAGGAGGGATATTCTTGGAATAATTTCTATCCTGTTCAGTAGGATCTACCACTAGAACTCCTGCTGAAAAAGCTGTTGTGTCAATATTTCGTATATCAGTATTATGATGACATCTCAATTAGGTTTCATACCATGAGGCCTGAAGCTCTAGTGCACTAATTTTAGTTGATGGTCTACTCAGTTGTACCTTGGCACCTGAGTTGGCTCAGAAGCCACTTTGTTGGCTTCTGCTTGAGGAGCTCTGCCCTGGAGAGTAGGTCATCAGAACTACTCAGTAGCTGTGCCCTGTCCGTCGCAACTACTCCATGGACACCATGCATTAACAAACTGAAGCTCCAGTGTGACACGCCAAGTTTGTTCTCTGAGGCAACCAAATAACATATCAGAGCTGGGTTGCTGATATGGCAAATTTTCCATTAATCTTAAAAATTGGATTGTGTCATCCCCTATAGCCTATTTAAATAGAAGCTACATGACAGGATCAATGTAAATAAAGAAGTGTAATCCGGACTGCTTTAGTTCAATTATCCACCAGTGAAAGGCCAGTATGTCAGTGACTTCCAAATACAGTTGATCAAAATCACAGGATATTGTGGAAGGTGAAAAGATACTTAGTTATTTTATGTCCTCCTATAACCCTCTCAAAAAAAAAAAAATATTGCTAGCCTTCTTGGTTTACTTCCCAGGAGAGACATAATAGCATACTCTGTGAGTCTCAAAAGTTCTGTAAGGGAAACTTGCATGCAACCTCAGGCACATGTGCACACGTGCATTTCTCTCCACTTCCTCAGTCCCTGCTGAAGCCAGCGAGTGATGTCAGCAGCTACTTATGGGCTATGTGTATTCCTGAATGTTCTCCAGACCTTGCTGTCTTCTATACTGTAACTATTTTGCCTGTTCTTATTTCATCAGGTGGTGGAAATTGTTTTTAATGCTCTCAACCAGAACCTTGTCCAGTTTGAGCTGAAGCCTGGTGTTGAAGTCATCGTGTATGTTACTCAGTTAACGTTAGGTGAGTGTAGAGTCAGAGGCACAGCTGTGGTTCTCTTGAGGCTTCAGACAATCCCAGGAGAACAGTCTGCATCCAAGCACTCACAGTTTGGTATGTTTTACTGAAATATGTGCCAGTTGAGACATTGTGGTAGAAGCAAGAGGTGTTAAAACCGACCCGTCAGGGGCATTTCATGCTCCAGTTTGTACAAGTATAAAATGTACCTTGTAAGAGTTCCCTGTGGCTTAATTAACTAGTACATTGCTGTTTTTCAAGTGTTTTAGGAAACCAGGTGAATGGTGTTCTATTAAGTTTTTATTGAGCACCTGTGGAATTCAGTGGGGATATTACTGTTTCATGGATATTGGATCAAAACCTTATAGCAAAGGGCTTGTTACTGTTATGACTAGCTAAGAAGTTTTAAAGGAACAAAGTACTTGTAAAAAGATGATCTAGGCCTCTTACAAGGAATACGTGCCTGAATATTGACTTCTACAAATTAGAATTTAAATTTCAATGCTACCTATCTCCGTTTTTGCTCAAAGTAACAAAGAGTCACTGAAAGCTTTGTCATCCCCTTTACTTTAAACCACCCTAGTGTGAAGCTCTCAGCTATTGATGAGACAGTGATGGTTACAAAGGAGGTGATGGATTTATTTTTGCCCTGGCTTTTTATGACTGCCCTTACAATTGTCTGAAATGTGAGATCTCGTGCAAGTGCCATTGCTGATAAGTGCCTCTCTGAAAGACTGGGATTCATATCCCACAATAATACACTCCACCTTCTTCTCAGAGACCCAAGAACTGGGCTAAATCAAGGCTCATGACTTTTCCTACAGGTAATGCCTTTTTACCTTCACTCTCTTAACTGCTCTTTTGGAATGAGAGTCAGATGCTAATAAGAATCACCTGAAATGAATTAATTTGGAAAACTGGGAATGCTGTACAAATGTCTGAGGTCTCCAGGTGGCTGGAATTCTCCAGAATCTGCATTTGTGCTAGCAAGTCTTTTCCACAAAAGATTCAGAGGTATTAGTAGCAGAATAGTGGTGGGATCAGACTGTTAGGCGTGGAAATTCTGCAGTGAAATCAGAACTATTTGCATGACTTTGTCCCTATCTTCAGGGTGACAGAAAAAGAATAGAGAATAGTAAAACAGCAAAACCAAATATTTATGCAGAATGAGAAACACTCAGCTGCTACTTATCATCATTTGCACATCATTAGAGACTTCTCATCAGACACTTGATCTCAGCACAGTGCTCAGGCCATTAAGATGGTATGCTCTGATGAGCTCTTGGAAATGCTGCATAAACAAGGTATAGGAATATACTGTATTTAGCCCAACTAAAATGTCAAGGATCAAATCTCCAAAATGTTGTAATGCATTGTATGGTTGGGTCCAGGATTACTGTTTTGGGCTCCTCCACATTATGAAAACTGACTCAATTTAAAAGTCTCTAGGGTCCTATACAAGGATGGACCTTCAGGCTTGTCACAAGAGTAGGTCCCTGTCACATGTGAGATAGATGAATATCCTTGGAAGATGGGAGTCATGCTGTTCATTGATGCTCTAAGGTATCTTCTTCAAAGGGGAATAGATATGTATTAAGCTACGCTTCATAAAATCCATTTCCAGTACCTGGAAAAACCTGAAAAGTAATAGCCCAGAGTGTTAACACAGGAGTGATCAGGCATTCATCTAAGTGTGGCTTGAGGTGCCTTTTCACTCAGGGACCTTAGACTGTGCTGTCTTGAAAAAGGGCCTTGACTTTTGAAGGACAAGAGAATCAATTTGTTTCCTACTGAGTGGTCTTGCCAAAACCAGCATTTACCATGCAATACTGATAAAGAAGATGTGACAGAGTTGAGCTCAACTTTCTGGTATTTTATGTGTTTCCTTGTAATATCCTGCAAATGTAATGCTTTGCCTTTCCTCCTTTAGCACCTCTTGTTGATTCCAGCTCAGGTCACAGCAGTTCGGCGATGCTGATGTTGTTGTCTGTGGTGTTTGTAGGCTTGGCTGTTTTTTTAATCTACAAATTCAAGAGGTAAGTTAAAAAACTTTGGGATGGGAGGAGGAGATACTGAGTGGTTTACAGGAAATCAAGACTGAGCTGTGCTTGAATTGCAAACATAGAGTAAATTATGCTGGCCTAAGGCTTAGATTAATGTAGTTCCCTATTTCTCATACTTGGGCAGAAAATCATATAGTTGCCATTTTGCCCCAGGATTGGTGCTCCAAAAGCTCACCAAGAGCTCAGAAATCAAGCTGTAGCCTGCTTCAGCAGATGTGTTTGAACCACAGACTAGAAATAGGAACCCTCTGTGCTCATGGAGGACTGAAATACACAATGCAGGCTTAGTAAAAAACCACGTGATGGATAACTTCATACAGTGTAAATCCACCTGGCCAGCTGCCTTAGTGCAGCAGCATCTCATTTGTATCTTGCAAAGTGAGTAGGTTAGTCTTGCAGAGGAACAGGTGTGATTATGTTAAAGGTGGGAGACTCAAAGCCAGAAAATTTTATGTAAAACATCAAAATACCTTTGGGAATATGTGCTGAGATTTACCTTTACAGATGTTAATATAAACCTTTTGCTTCCAGACAGCAGGCAGGACCAGTGCTGGCCCATGACACTTGGCTGCTGCAAGCTGTGAAACAAAATATATGATAAGAATGGCCTGTTTGCTGAAGGTCTGCTTTATGAGGATGTATTTTAGGCAGACGGAACTCCTTAGGAGGAACTTTGCATTCAGTACAGTACTTGCTGTATAAAATGTTCTGTGTGCCGAGATTCTGTCCAGTGGCAAAATATTGTAGTAGAAACATAAGCTGAGTCTGACTTAAAAAAAGAAAAATAAATAAATACATAAAACTTTCTTTCCTGCAACTGTGAAAACTAGAGCTTTTCCTGTCCAGATTCCAGCTGTAAGTTTCTTTCTCCAGCTTTTCAGCATCTCAGGATGAGGCTAGTGTTCTCTAATGATGTTACTGGAATACAAACAATATAAAAATGGACTTATATGATAAGACAGGCATCTGTCCTAGTCTCCAGGTTTAAAGTTTCCATCTTTTCTAACCTCTTGCATCAACCATTGTCACAATCCGTGAGTGGCACTGCTTCTAGTGCTTGATCCTGTGAACACTGATATCTGTTACTCCCACTGTCTTCAGTGGCCCAGGAGAATTCCCAGTGAATGCCTTTGTGTGACTCTGCTCAGAAGCAGATTTCAAGGCCTTCAGCATGACCTCCTTATTGCAGCCTGAAATCCTCTCTCTGCTTCTGTGAGGTGGAATACAACTTCCCAGGGGAATGGGATATGGGATTTGTCCAAGGCATCAATTTAATAGTGTGCTGGGGAGGCAGCTGATGATTTCTCTCGCACCCAGATGTAGAGTGAAGAAAGCAAAGAAGTCTTTCTGAGAGATGTGTCAAGATGTAGGCACAACCCTGTGTAAGACACTCTTTCCTTTATGTTTCAGTGAGATGCTTTCTTACGTTTGGCCTGATGTCTTTGGCTCTGGTCAGCAGTAAACAGGAAGACGGGTCTGTGTATTTCAGCTGCCAGATAACAGTCATGAGCTTGTTAATCCACTTTGCTTTGGCAGTCTCTGGGTCATGTTATACTACTACAGCTCATAAAACTTAAGCAACCCTCAGCCCCCTATTGTGCTCCAGGGCTGGGGAGGAGCCTTGTTAAACTCTGTCTGAAAGTTGAATGTATTACAAATTGGGAATGAGGAGGAAGGTGGTTAAAGCATCAGTTTTGCTTAGCCCCAAAGTTTATTTACTTCCTGTCTCTCTTATCTGTTCTATCCCAAAGAGGATAAGCCCACATCAAATTGACAAAGTTTAGGATGAAGTCATATACACAGAGTTTTCTCAACTTGGTTTTTCAGAATAGACAGCAACTTGTCAGCTCGAAAACCTCTGGCTCAATGGAGCAAAAGCGAGAGCATGGAACGACTCTTAATGGAAAAAGGAGGCCAAACCCGAAAGCTTTTCTGTAGCTCTCAGTGATTCAGAGGTCCATTAGCCATGTGTACTTTTTTGATTAATGGTGATCCCAGCCTGAATATAGAATGCTGCTCACAGGGAAAAGTTATGAGGAGAGCATAGGCCTGCATGACTCTTTAATTCTGCAGATCCATAGATTATGTGCTTTGCTGGTTTGCACACAGAATCCTTATTATGAGTCCATCAAGTCCATCAATCCTTATTATGAGTCCATCCTTATTATGAGCCAGATAGATGCTTGTTGAGGAGGTCCCGGTGGAAAAGGAAGGAAGAGGGGAAGTATGGAAATAACCTGTAAAAAAGTTGTTTATTTTCTGGAAGACTGAGTATATATCAGGTCAATACTATGTGTGTATGAGTGCTGAAAGTGGTGTGTGTGTCCTGGGACAGGAGTGCAGGAGTGTGTTCCTGTGTGAGCTCAGAGTGATGTGGTTGTGCCACCTGTATCTGTGCTGGGAGGCACAGCAGGAATAGGTATTTGTGTATGGATGCTCATATGTACACCCATCTCCATTTCTTTTCTCCCTAACTCTGTAAAGTACCTGGAGGGCTCTCTGCTTCACGAACCAAAAGAGCTTTTCTTGCCTTTCCTCTCAAAGTTTAGAGACAATCACTTCTCTGCCACTGCATTGTTTGGAAGCAAAACTAAGTCTTCCAGTATCTCCAGGCATGTTCTCATGTCCATGTCTCCACATCTCCAGACATATTCTGGGCACTTAAATCCTATGGGAATGCATTAGTTCTCTCTCATTCCCTGTGTAGTTCTTATGTCTTCTGGTGGTATTTAAGGCATATTTGAACATTAGAAAATAGGAGAAAGGGAGAGCATAATGACATTTGTTAACTGCTGCTAAACGTCCTGAATATGTCCTAGCTTGCTGCTGGTTAAGAACATAATGCCAAGTCAAGCCAATAGCACAAGTTGGTTGAGGCCAGAACTTCACTGCAATAAAGTCATCATAGATCTATTGAATTCATGAAAGTTGAGGCAATTTCCACTGCTTTCAGTCTCTGGCATATCCAACAGCAGACAGATTAGCATAATGATATGGCATTTTATATTACTTCTTTTGAACACATCTTCTTTCTCTCTCCTGTGTGCTTTAAGGAACTGAAAATATTCTCCAAATTTTCCTTATTTGAGCAGTGTGAACTGCATGACACAGTCTTTCTAAGACAGCTAGAACAAAACTGTCACTTTCCAACAGGCAATGCAGATAACCCTGGCAACCCCCACGATACTCAACACATTCTTGTTCAGTTCTCTCATTTTAAACCTGCATTACTCCGGGGATTACTCCCTAGCTATCCATCTAGGCCTATATAATTATCTGTCTACTTAACTGACTTTCAAGAATATCATTCTAGCAGTCCAAGTTAACTTCACTTGGAAGAAGGGAGGAAAAATAATCCCTGAACTTCCTTTGCTTCCTGAACATCAAGGAAAAACAAATCCCTGCAAACTTGCATGGTCCATAGCATGACAAACTCTTTTTTGCAACAAAACGGTAACAAATAGACATTGGATGAATGTTATGAGGTCCAAATTCTTTCTGAGGCAGGACCAATTCTTTATAACTCTTTCATATGTGGCAATTTCTTCTGAGTCAGTGTGGGCCTGTCAGCAGCAACAAGTCTAGTAATTTTTTTTGCTCAGTTGATACTAGCACTCAAATTGATTTTTATTTTTGGTTTCCAATGCACCACTGATCATATAATAAATACTGAGAGAGTTGACAATTGCAACTGATTGTACTTAGTTGATTGCTGCTCTCTGAGCTGAGTGCAGTGTCCACTGTGTGCACGACTTCTCATTTAAAAGGGCAGAACACTGAAGTTTGCAGCTGCAGGAGCCTTTGTGCACAGGATACAAAGACAATGGCCTGAGATCTGGAGTTGCTTTAGGCTGTTGTTGAAATTAGTAGATGCTGAGGGCACTTTCAGAGATTAACATCTCTGTGGTGCTTTCACCGTTCTGAGCGCTCATACTTTGTATCATTGCCAGTGCTGCATTTCTGGGATTGGTCTCCGCTTAGTTTGTCTGATTAATAAATGACATGCTGAGGATCTCAGTGTTACAAATCATAGCCTCTCATTTTCCTTTCCTGTGCAGGAAAATCCCTTGGATTAACATCTATGCCCAAGTTCAGCATGATAAGGAGCAGGAAATGATTGGCTCTGTCAGCCAAAGTGAAAATGCCCCCAAGATCACTCTGAGTGAGTTCACAGACCCTGAGGAGCTGATGGACAAAGAGCTGGACACGCGAGTGATGGGTGAGAGACAGCCCTCAGCTGGGTTTTGTTTCACAGTCTGGGTGAGGATGTTGGTCATTTGGGCCTTAGGAAAGGCAGTGACTGTGACCCCGGGTACCAGCAGAGCCTGAGGCACAGAGATAGGGACTAAATCTCCCTCTACAACATGGTAATGGAGTTTTTCTTACAGCTTTTCACAGTGTTACATGATCAGGGTAAGAACCTGGAGCCAGCAATGGATATATGGAAGTTAGTAATAGCTCTGGCTCACACCTCTGGAAGAGTGGTAGGTGGAGTGGTGTGGAGTAGTGTGGAGGAGTACTTAATTCCCTGCACCCTCAGAAGAATCAGCTGAGCCAGGCTTACACTGTTGGTGTGCTATCATTACAAGCAAATATGTCCCTAATAGCTTAATGAGTTTACTGCTGGTCAACTGAGCTGTAGTAACGAGTTTTCTGCATGATACCTGCTTATTGCAAATGCATAAAAAGATGTGTTACTTTTAAGAATCTTTTCTGTTTTGCACTTATACTACCACATCCTAAGAAGGAGTGAGAAGCAGTATAGACCAAACTGTTGAGGCCAGTGCACTGATTCTCTCCTCCATTTTCTCCTCCACAGGAAGCATCTCAACAATTGCCAACAGTGAAAGCACAAAGGAAATCCCCAACTGCACTAGTGTTTAATACTGAGAATCCTCTTGGTCTACAACATTTCTGACTTTTTATTTGTAATTATTATTGTTATAATTATTATTATTATTCTGAAACAAGAAAGAGTTATATGTCATTATTATCATTTGGGAGGGGATGGGGTGGACTTTTTGTGTTTACCAGGGCTGCATTCATAAATAGCAGGAGCTCTTCCTATTTAGGAAATGCACATCAGATTAGAAAAAAAGTGCAAAGAATGAGTGAAGTGTGCAATGGGATTTGAATGCCAGCCTCCTTTTAAATACAGAATGGGAGTTAAGTATTCAAATCCAACAGATAGGTGTCATACCTTAGGCAAAATGTTGTAAGTAAATTGTCCCTTTTCAGCCCTTTTAAAAATAAGTCATGAATCAGCTGCTTCATCCTGCCAGGGGGTTCAGGCTGGGTTGTTGGACCAGGCTCTGCAACATGCCAACATCCCTTGCTTTCCAGTGACATGCATGTCTCAGCTTTTTGCAGGATCTTGCCTCTTTTAATTGCTTTTAATTTCAGTCACCCTCTGGCACTCTTGACTGCTGAGAAAGGAAAAAAAAAATCAGAGCAAACACACACATCAGTGTTCCTTGGACTACAGATTGGCTGGAGGGGACAGCACCACAAGCAGTGGAGGAGCAGGCCTGAGTTTATGAATGCAGCCTAAACCCTGTGCATGTGAATAGCAAGGATGCCGAAGGCCTACTGTAGATAAGGACAATGTACATAGCTTTTTATTTCTTGGGAAATAATTTAATGTTTAGTAAAAGAAGATATGTTTAAAAGAAAACCTGGACCACACACACACACAAACACGTACATGCCAGCCAAACAGGGATGCTGGTGAGCACTTGAGTCACACTTTGGTTCCAAGTGTGTTCCAGTTGTCTGTCATATTTCAATCTGACACTGCTGTCTGTAAACAGCATAGTTTATTTCTCTATGTATAACTGCAAGCCTTTTTTTTACATATATGTATATATCGTGTCATTCCCTGTGATGGAGCAGAAAAAGATATTAGCAGGGCAGACTAAGGGCCTGTCATTAATATTTTGACGATGTTTATCATCTGTGCATCTCTGTCACTGTTGTCCACTTCAGAGAAGGATTTTGGTAACATCTGTTAGTAAAAATGAGGAAAATAGTAATGAAATTGTCACCATCTCAGTGTGGGCAAATACCAGGGGCCTTGCTGTACCCTCAGCAGCCTTGCTCAACTCAGCAGCAGGGCGGGTTGCGGTGACTTTATTCCCAGGGAGAAGTCATGCTTTTAGCAGTTAAGCTGATGAAGTGAAGTGCTATTTAGGATGTATAAGAGTAGTAAATTTTGGCTGGATGTGATGTATGTGATTTTAGACTGCTCTTTGGAGAGGGCAATGGAGGGTCAGACCTGTATAAATGAACTATGAAAGGTCTTTCTTGTGAGTGCTTCAGAATGGCAGCTTCTAACTCAGAATTAAAATTTATGCATGGTGGGTTGGTGTTTCCTGATTGGGAAACAGGAGGCTAATGAAGAAAATATATTGAAAAAGCTCTTTAGAAATTTTCTACTACACTGAATTGAGGATAGCCCTAAGAAGTGGTGGAGTTTTGGGGCAAGAGGTTGACTTATTGATGAGTTACTTTTATCCATTTTTCTTGGGTTGATGATGTCAAAAATGAACCTTATTCTGCAGAATATTTGCTTGTAGGACCCAGCAGCAGAGAAGATTGGAGGCACGTCTGGCAAGATGTTCTAATATTTGTATGGTAACAGGAGACAGCAGATGACAATGTTTGTTATAATTTCTTAGGATCTGGATATAGGACCCCAATCACCTTTAATATATCTGGGCTGAAAAGAGGAAATGGCTTGAATTTAGGTGTTACTTGATATCTCTCTGCATTGCAATGTGCCAGCGGGCAACAAACTGCCCAGCTATGTGTGTTCCCTCAGTGAGTGAGCTGGAATGTCTTTCAGTGGTTAAAATCCTGATGGCTCAGCAGGTGAAGAGAAAAGTGATTAAACACAGTTTTGCAGAAGAATGCAGAGGTATTTCAAGATTAAAATTGTAAAACCAAAAAATAGGGAAATGCTGTTTTGTGAGAAGTACTAAAGCTAAATATTCTCAGTTCTTCTTGATTTCAGTCAGGTTTGTGGGCCTTTTCTGTTGATTTAAAAATATTTCTCTTCTATTTCCTCCCTCACTTTTCTGCTCTGGCTTCTAATATAAGGTGGAGAGCAATGGCTGTGTTATTCTATTTAACCTTGGTTTCCATCCATCATATGTGCATAAACTGTTGCATTACTGTCTCCATTCCACTGAAACACCACAGTAGTTTACAGTAATGGCCCAGTCTGGTGATAAGACTGTTAGCACAAGGCCATAGCTTCCCTCTTAAGTGTAGATGGGAGGGATATACATAAACAATGGTCCCATGGGCTTTGAGCTGAGCTGTGGGCTGTTCTCAGTCTTTGCTGATCATTAGGATTCGAGGTACTGCTTTGGTGAGCTGCTGCAGAGGACTGAATGTAAAATACTCATTCTCTTCTGTATTAACTTTCTTTTATAAACCACGAAGCAAAGTGAACATGTTCATTGTTGTTTGGAGTTTTCTAGATTTTTCATGGGATTGATCTTTTTTTGATTTAACAGTAAAGGCAGAGGATTACAATTTTTACAATTTCTTTTCATAATTTCTTTTAACATCTTTTTTTGACATTTTATCCCTTCAGACTTTTAAAGGTCATTGTCAAATGCCTCAGACAGGAGGAAGTAAGGAGGGAAAGTTGGGAGTTGGCTACTGAAAAAAAAGGAAAAAAATTACTTCTGGAAAAGAAATTTAATCTCAGTGAAGGCTGAGAAATTTCTGAATGACACAGTTAACTTTTGGAGAAACATCTGCCCAGAAAGCTATTTTCCATCCAAAATTATCCTAAAGTATCCCACAAAACAAAACAAAAAAAAAAAAAAAAAAATCCATAGAGCCAAAACTGAACGTCAGAAAAACCTGATTGATTCTTGCTTTTTCTCTAAGTTCCTCTTCCCTTAGACTTCGTGGGTGTCACAGCCTCTCAGTGTAGTTTGTCACCTGCTGTCAGAACCAGAACAGGGTGAGCTCCGTGCACATCCCCAGGGTGTGCATGGGACCTCATTTGCCAAGTCATACCTGCTACATTAGGGCACAGTCATGGCAGATGGGAGCTGAAAAAAACTTGTGTTCATGACTGAAAGTTGCTCCTCTAGAATACTGGAAGGGCAATTACTGCATCCCACTGGGATACTGAGGGCTGTACCTATTTATCCATGGGACCTTTCTAAGGTTTGGATTGGGAAACCAGCCCTGTTAATCTAGTTTTGAATGTACTGAGCTGCAGTGTTAGCACAGGCTGGAGTATTGGCCACTTTTATTTGTGTACGTCTTGCTGGGAAAAAACAACTTGGGGTTGTTATTAGGGTTTTTCCCCTGAAAGTTTTACCCCTGAGGAAAAGGAAATGGAAATCCTTGAAGCTGTAGATTATTATTTACCTGAGTAATGAGAGAAAGAGGCAATGGCATGAGTAGAATGTAAATAGCTCCCACACAATAATTATGTAAAAAGAGGAAAGAAAGAGACAGTCAGAGATCAAGAGACTGGGTGAGTGCCCTCTATCACTGCCAGCCTTTCCCCCATGGATTAGCAGTAATTTAGGAATAATGAATGAAATCTGGAAACTAGATGCAGCTTCTGGCTCTGTGTGGCTGACAATCTGATGTAAACACTGAATAGATCCTCTGTTTAGTTTAGCCAGTACTCAAGAACGCCAGTACTAAATCTGGGAGGGTCACAGGTGAGACTAGAGTGACTGGAGACTATAGGGTGTTTCAGACACAGCTGCCATCAATAAAAGCATGTGCAGGAAGTGTGTTTTTTCTTCTGGACTAAACTTTGGTTTCATGGATGTACAAAGATGTCCCAATGTCTTGTTCTCCTCCTTTTCCTTTCAATCACTTCCCACACACATTCCAGGTCCAACAAACTGAGCCACAATCCCCCCATTCTTTCTAATGATGTTGGACAGTGCATTAAACCAAACCACCACCGTGGTTTCAAAGGATTAAATGAGACAGACAATTGCAATACCTGTATTGAACACAGTAATACAACTGCATGAGTCATATATATACATATATATATACTGTTCTTGGTTTTATTGTTCCATTTGAATATTTCTACTGTAAAAAAAGGCAGTGGTTTTGAAATTGTTGAAAATAAATGTATTTTTGTACATCAGAGTTACTCCGGCTGCTTTTTCAATCCTTGTTCTTCTTAGATTTCCTTTTGGCAAAGTCTTCTTTGTCTTCTGAATTGCTCTTGCCATATCTGTCCCTCCAACTCTGTTGCTCAGGGTCATGCATGTGCATGGACTGTCAACAGAGAAATGTTCTAAGGAAAGTTTTTTAAGATGAAAGAGAAAGCAACTACCTCTCCTTCCTTCTTACTGCTCCCCTCCAAAAATAATTATCTTCTTACCTTTCCATTCTACAGGCTGATTCTCTCTGGGGCCTTGGAGGTGAATAGGAGAGGAGAACTCTCTGCCTGTGCAAACATAACCCAATGAATCTCATGCTCTCACCTATCTGGTTTTAATTTGTAAGAGATCATGGAGTGCCCATGTGAGGGAAAAAAAAAAACAAAACAAAACTATCTTCAATCCTTGGCACAAGAGACTGTTTAAAAAAGGAAAGGAGAGCATGGAAATATGTCTCTGGATGTGTACCAGTCATCTCCACCTATGCATATGCATGCATACATACTCCACCCTTCCCCCTTTCCTTTAGCTCTGGAGGTTCATAAACTGCAGATTTCAGGAGCTGACAGAGCTACCTGGGAAACAACTCTTCATGGCCATCTCCTCCTTATGCTCCTTCCCAGATGCTCACTTCTAATCCCTGGTGGGGGTGAGACTAATGGCCCAAATCTTTTCTCTGACCTGATGCGGCTAAACTTTTATGTATATATTACTTAAGAATGCAGCTGGTGCCTGCTTATTCTCCCTTTGATATCCAGTACTCAGTTGTTTCTGTTCTTCCTTTATGTCAGTAAGCTGAAAAAGTCAGGCAACGCAGGACTACATCAACCATCTCCAAATTTGATGTATGAGACACCTCCAGCAGCACAGAAGACCTCAGCTTTTGAAATATTTGTGTCTGCCCCTCTTTACAGCAATGCTAGTGTAACACTTCTGTTCATGGGATCCTGAAATACAGGTTATGGACAGACAAGCACAAGTGATGAAATTTCCACGGCTTAACAAGCTACCACTGAGACCCAGTGCTCGACTGTTCAGAAACCCAGCTAAGTGCAGCTGTGAAGTCAAATGCAGGCACTTCATAGCCTAAAAAACATGAGTAGTAGGTCAATCTCTGTGTGAATCCCGCTGTTTTTCTTTGATGGATGGACCCTTTATACCCTTTATTAAAGGGTAAAATTGTTTACTACATTATGAAATTCTCATGGTTGTGCCAAATACCCCTCTATCAGGGAATATGGTGCTGCTCAGGAAAAGTGCATCATTACTCCTGGAGATAGCTCATCACTGTCTTGTTCCACTTGTGGAAACACACACTTCAACTGGCTGAGGCAACGCTTAGCTGAATTTGCCTTCTGCCCTTCTTCCTTTTCCCTTGGCCCTCTCCCCAGTGAAGTACTCTGATTATTAAGGATTATCAAAGTACCATTGCATTACTGGCATGTTAATGTAATACATCACTTGAGTGCTGGTCTGCTGTTATATATCACGGTGCTACATCAGGGAACTGGCAGGTGACAGGAACTCCAGACCCAGGACAGATCACTTTTCTAAGCTTTATGGGCTGCCTTTTTTTCCCCTAAGACAGCAAATAAAGGCAAAGAAAGCAGTGTTGGACTTCTGCCATGAAGCTTTCAAAGCCTTTAAATATATTTATCTATGCATTTTTCCCTTGACCCTGAAACAAATTAAATAATTAAACAAATCTGCTGATGTTTGTACATGACACCATAGACATGAGTTTATTTTGGGTCATAGAGCATGGAACAATTGCTCACTGTGAATTGTTTCATATGTGCCTCTGTGTGAGCAGAAAAGAAGGACTTGTCCTTGTAAAACAAAAAGTATTTGTTCCTGAATTTCAGAAAAATTGTTATTAGTAGGTCTATTGACTATATTTTAAAAGTAGTTGTGCAGGTAGAGGCAGGACGAAAGACAGTTGTGCTGTTGGTGTTGGGATTTTACCTTTGATGAATACAAAAGGATTTGCTTTACCATTGTTTTATGCTGGTTCTACCTGTTCAGGTCCCCTGATATCAGTGAATTTAGTCTTGATTTACACCAGTCTGAGCTCTTACATTAAGAGGAGTTACATGCATACTTCAAGGACTGAATAAATCCTTTTTAAGGCCTCATTGTGAATGTCAAGCAGTTTTCAGACCAAAATTTAGGGGAGATTGTAATACTACTACTAATAAAAAAACACAAATAGGCACACAGTTGGAAGGAAGGAGAAGCATGTTTATTAGATTAAACAGAAATATTATGGTGTGTGTTTTTAAAAGCTTGTGTTGACGACATGAACCTATAAGGCAAAAGGAGAGAAAAACTGGAAGCCAGATGTGAAGCAGAGTGAGGAAGAAGAGAGGTGGCTGAGATCCTGTGGCTGACCAAGAGGCACAGTGAGAGGCACATGGTTGTTTAATCATTTCATGGTTTTAGCATGGGAAGTTTCTGAAGTTTGAGGCTGGATCAACTAAATCCATAGGAGATGTAGCACATTCAGTTCATATAAGATGGAGTAATCTCTGCTTTCACATCCTGATGCTCAGCATTGAAATTCAAGTTTTAAGCAAGTAATTCCCTACTGAAATCCCAGCGTTGAGCATTGAGGGTCCTCGTAGAGCAGTGGTGGATGAGTGAGGGTTCAGGCAGGAATTGTTGACCAATTTGAAAGCTCAACCCAGGGTTACATGCAATTGTATTCAATGGGTTGAGTGGTTTCTCCGAAAAAGAAGTGGTTCCTGATGCAGGATGTAGGGAAAATGGACCTGAAGAGGGCAGCAGGGAAAGAGAAGGAGGGTCAGATTGCAAAATGCTGTGCAGCATTTGTCAGTTTATGGGACTTCTCCTTCCTTGATATTAATTGAACTATATGCTGGGTGAGGGAATGAGTTAAAATCATTGTTGGAATGGGAGACAAGGATAAGGCTTACAGGGAGCTATATGGATGGGCTGGGCCATCAAGAACTGACTAAGGCACTCATCTGGGCTAAGATGAGAGGTGTACCTACCTCCCCTTGTCTTTTTGAAATGAGCATTTCCTGAAGAGACCCTCAGAGAAACCAGAGTGTTGAGAAGTTTTAATGAGTACAAGAAGTGGTGAAAATGGTTGTGAGAGAATCTGACAACCAAGATAAGGCAAAGCCAACTAGGGCAGCATCTACTGCTGCCAGATCTGGGAATGTTTGGGTGCACTTACAGTTCCCAACATGTACACACCCCATAGTGGTCCTGGGTCTCTTAAGAGCCCAGAAGGATGGAGGAAAACTGGGAGCCATAACATGCCGCAGAGAAAGGTTTCTCTAACCTCAGGAACCCTGCTCTACTGCATGCATGTGCTAAAGTGTCTAAAGCTTATTGCAGGCAAGTTTGAGAGTCTAAATCCATTTGTGGGTCTGGATCTTACTGCCTGATAATATCCCCTACACTTGGAATAATCTGAGATTTTGTTAGGCATACCTCTGAGACTATAGTTTCAATCTTTTTGGTTTTACCTTGAAATGTTCCTGGAGGTTTTTAGATATCTGAAGTGAACTATAAGATGCTGAGGGACTTTCCTCTTCATTTTTGTCTAAAATTTCCCTTCCTTTTGTAGGTTATAGAGCAAAATCTCAGCATGGGCTTCAACCCCACTTTCACCCACTGCACTTTGGGACTATGAATAATTTAAAATGTGGAAAATATTTACAGTATGAACAATTTGTCCATTTCTGAAAGGAAAAGTCACAGAATGGGCAAGCACATGCACTTGTGTGGTTTGGTGCAGGAGAGCCTGGAGATGCTGTTGACATCACTGGGCACTTTCCCTGTGGATCTGTAATTAATTCCTACAAGCCTTGGGGCACATTCCCATTCTGCATGAACACTCACAAAAGTCCCACAACCCCTACAATTTATCATCAGAGGAAGGGGATTTAAGAATAGCTGCAAATTACTTATTAACTCAAAATACTTTCATCAGCCTTGAAACAGTAACTGATCTTGAGTAGTGGGAATGAATTGATCTAATTTATTTATTTATCTGCTCCATTAATGAATTTTTGACAAAGCTGTTTTGAGAACAATATGTGAAAATGCAAAGTTTCTGGGCTTAGGGACTCCTAAGTCAGGCCAGGGCTGCTCTGTGGTGATGGAGAGCAAGAGGGAACTGAAGAAAAGGTTTAGTTCCATACTTAAATGGCTATCTGAAATTAGACCACTAATCCAAGGTCATGCATTAGTTTCTGTTTACAGTTAAGGGGAATAACTGCATGCAGTTAAGTTCCATCATGTTTGAATCTTAATTTCTGTTTGCAGCTGCTGCACACCAACAATCTGCAAACTGGACTGGACCTCCCCTACAGACCAGCTGGCTTACATTAGAACTCTGACTGTGAAAAAGCCTAAAAGGGATACTTGCGACAATGGACTGGAAGGAAGGGAGGATGTAAGTGGGTGAAAAAGGTTTTAAAGGGAGGCTGAGGGTTCACTTTGAACCCAGAAGGATGCTAGGGTTTTGTTTAGTTGATTTTCTTTTCTGGTAAAACCCTGCCTCTATTTTTAAATCATAATTAATAGCTCATCAGGAACACTGGCTTCAGAAGTTATTATTATGTTTCAACAGATGTTCAACCAGTCAGATTATTTAATTAGCTTCATGCTCTTTAACCTCATAAATCTGTGAAAGCTGTGACAAGGAAAAAGAAAATGAATTCACAAAAATAAATAATACCCTAGACCTTAACACAGCCTAAAAATTTTGATCCAAACACCACTGAAAAATCTGGGGAGAAAACTGAATGCCTGTCTCTGGGTTATAAATCACATGTGAGCACAGTTTTAGAGGAAAATGCCCTGGATTCTCAGCACAACATCCTTGGGAAGTGAGAAGAGCCTTTGTGTGTAGGGAGCTGGTTTGGCATTGGAGAGACCTGCATCTAGTCCCTAGCTCTGCCACTGACTTAAAATGTGACTTTCAGAAACTGGTTGTTTTTTCCTGTCCTCCTTAAACAGTGCAAATGTTGTCTCAAGCAGAGTCCAACCCTAAGGATATTTCTTGAAATTTCTCCAAAGAAGAGGGTCATCATTTAAGATACTGTTTAGAAGAAAACCTTCTCTACTTCCAATTGACCAGGATGCCTTAGGAGATTGTCTTCCTGATATCCATACCTCTGTTACTTCCTTAGCTTGGGTAACAGCAGTATCACTCCTTTTGTTATACTAAAAACCTTTTTATGTTTATTTGAAGTGGGTGGACGAATAGATGGCCTAAGGACCATTGTATCTGCAGAACAACAAGGCCACCCCAGCTAGTGAAGATGGAAAGCTAAGTGACAATGTGGTTTCTTCACCATAGTTCATCTGTAGTGCTTGATGCTAATGCAGACAGTAAGGTTAGTACTCAATGGGTGTGAATCTGACCTTGAAAATAATCCTCCCCTGTTTGGTTTCAGGCCATTCAGTGGGCAAATCTTTCTACTGTCTGGAAAAAACCAGCCTTTGCCAAAACTGGTACCTCTGCACTTCCTGCAGTCATATGTTGTGTGATTACAGGAGACACGAGTCGGTGAATCAAAGCATACAGTGACCCACTTCATCCTCAATGTGCTTGGGAATAAAGGGTTTTATTCCCATGTGTGGTATTTTAAAATGTGTTTCCCTCATCTTCATTTCAGAAAAATACTTTGTTGACAGACTTTTGCCCCTCCAGAGACCAACTTCAAACAAGAGATCATTTATAGAGGAAAAACTCAGTTCAGTAAGGGCTTTTTTTGTGCCCTCATTGGCTCCAGCAAACCATTTTTTTTCTTAATTTTTCCTTCCTCAAGCAATTTTATATAACTTGTCTCACAATATGCCTGCCTTCCATAAATCAGAGAGGATGGAAACCTGTGCATGGCAGGAATGGATTTGCTCCAGGAACTTCTGAAGGTCAGTTTTGACTTTGTTTTGAGCTCCGTGCAGTGAGACTCAGGTCAAGCACAGACAATACAGTCATCCCCCTGAGATCTACAATTAAAAGGGTTTTTTTCTGCATGAACCTGGTAACACTTGCTAACAGCATGCACCAGACATTTCTCCAGACTTTGTTTTTCTGACTGCAGCACATGGGTCTGCTTTTCCTGTAATGCCATGGTAGGAACTAACATTATCTATTGCATTTTTCTATTTTTTATAGTCAGATGCTTTCCTATGGCTGTGTTATGGTTTGGTTTACTGGTTAACTCCTTCCTTTCGTCTTCTGCACCATCACTTATTTCTCTGCCTTCCTTCCTTACTCATATCCCTGCTCAGAATTTTCCACCTCTGCAGCCAGTTTAGTTGGGAGGTGAAATTCACCCTTCACACCTAATTCAAAGCTCTGGAGGAGGAGAAATCTGGGTGTAGAAAATGGTCATCTCTTGCATCTTGACTGTCACAAAATTTAAGTTCAAAAAGGTTCAGGCAATGTGACCCACCCCCTTCTGAGGGTTAAAGCCCATCAGCTGCCTGACACCCTTCTGCTGAAAGTATCTTTCGTAGGCCAGGCTTTGATGCAACCTATGAAGAAATGGACAGGACTCTCAGCTAGTGCTTTAAGCTAGTGCTTTATTTGTTTCCCTCTCCCCATTCTGTAGGAAAACAAACAAATGATGTTTATATCTGTTGCCTCTCTTTAGAAACTATGCTACCATTATATACGTTGGTCTCATCACTTTTTAGCAAGGACAAAACAAAGAATGAAATTACAAGGGAAGAAAATACTTGTAACAGTTATATTTTTTGTTTGATGAAAAATACCTCCCAGGTAAAGGGAGGCATTTTTCTCTGATAAATCTCACATTTTCTGCAGAGCATGAACAAGTAGGGCTGAGGTTTTGCATGGTAACCCGTCTTTAATACTCTTATTACTGCCAATACCCAAAAAATCTTCTGTTTTCTAGCAGTTAAAAAGAAACCATAAAGATATCTTTTAGTGCAATCCGGAGGTCTTCTTTTAGAAGCTCTTCGTTTAGAACTCTGATGCCCTTTAAAAACATAAGTTTTTTTCTTCCTCTTTCATTTCTTTAATTTTTTTTTTTTAAATGAAGAATACAACAGGGATTAAAATAAAAAAGGATCTGGAATAATTTTGACTGAGAGGAAAGAAATATTTGTATATTATTCATCATACTCTTAGTTATTCATCAAAAGTTTCATTCTTCAACTAAAGTCTTTTCCTTATCTTAAAGCCACTGACATGAATATATATCACCAAGTTAAAAAGATTGAATTACACTTCTGCTGCTGCTGCTGAGATTCATGGAAGCTCAAAGCCCAGCCTAGTCCCTAGGTGTACCAAGCCACTGCATTTTATGATTTTCAGAGAACAACGCTAACAGGGTTTGTCTCTTCATTGTGATACAGAGATGATTGAAAATGTGCTGCTGTATCGCTTGATAAAAGACCATTGCCAAAAAGGAGAGCAGCTTTGTCATTTGAGAACATTACCCATGGGGTTTAAGAGACCTACTTGACAGCAAAATCTCTAGCAGATTTTTTTTAAAGCAATACGTTCTCCATTGCCATTGTCGACAGCTTGAACAAGAGATAAGAAGGAGCTGAGATGTGATCCATAAAATCTTCCCTGAGTATTTTGTTGCCCCATAAGTACCAGGGGAACAAGTGACGTTTTCTTGCTCTGGTTCTCAGTGCTTGTTCAGAGGGAGTGTCACTCTTGTTTCATGCTGCTCTTGGTTCACCAAGCTCACACTTCCCAATGTCTGTTCTGCAGGTGCCCAGCTTCAAAATGAGCAGGGCAGAGCACAGTGCTGCAGCTTGCAGTGCAGGGGCACTGACTGCCCACCCTGGCTCACTGCGTTTTGCAGTTGTAGAGGAGATCTCTGCTGCCACAGTAACACTTGAGTGCAAAGAAAGGTGTTTTAAAGTGAATTTGGGGTGTCTAATGTGCACAGGGAAGCCATGTCCTTTGCAGGATGCAATGTGATGTCTTGAGGCAAAGCTGTAGGGAGGCTGTATTCCCCAGCCATTTATGTGTAGGAAAATTGAGCCATTTCTTAGTCCTGCACAGGTATAGAGGATCAGCAATGAGAGCAGAGCACCCCTGTGGCAGGCAGACTGAGTTGACAGCATGCAGGATACGGCATAACCTTGCTCTGAGCAGTCTCTGCTGTCACCCCTTTCCTTACAACTGCAAGAGAGTAAGGGCTGTCCCTGATGCTCCTGTACCAGGGTACAAACTTGGTGGCATCAACTCCAAACTCACTGAGCTGGGACAGTGAGAAGGGTTGCCAGGTGTCCTGGCTTTCCTAGTGAGTCTTGATGACTTTGCTGCATGCAAGGGCAGAGGCAGTTGTTTGTGTCACTGCAAACATCCCAGGGCCAAGGAGGGACTTTTGGTCTGCAAAAAAGCTGCTGTGACCTTTAGCAGGATGGAACTCAGTGAATTAATTTCCCCTTACTCCTTATAGCCTATGAAGTGTGAGTTCAGTTTCATGACACAGACTCTAACTCTTATAGAGAGAGAACTTTTTCACTGATTTTGTTATGCATTTCTGGATGCAGGGCTACCAAATAGTACATAGTATCACAGCAGCCACAATGACAATGCAATAATATCATCTAAGGATGTCAAATGCTGTTGCACAGATATTGCTTTGCTAGCACTTCAGACCCAGGGCATTTCACTGCAGAACTGGTTCTGTTCAAAACCACATGGAAGCCTCTAGCCCTCCTCAGCCATCTGCTCCTGTCATGACCCACAAGTGTCGCAGTAACGACACAAAAGAAGAGACAGAGACACCGGTTACCAGCAAGGAGGAGAGAGCAGGAAGGGCCGAGCAAGGCCCGCCTTCTTTATTTTATATACATTTAGAAATCACTACTCATTGGAGGAAATCAGTTCTTCCTCCCTCAATCACAGTGGTCAAAGGAAATGTCCATCAAAGTTCTGTGTCCAGGAGAAAGGAATGTAAACGATAAGATACAGTTACAATAACATGGCCATGTTTACATAGAAAAGTGTGAGAAACTAGCTACAAAAGAATGACAACATCCATAACTGCAAAAGTCAGGGCAACACACAAGTGCATTTTTCTGCCTGAGTGGTGGTTGAGTGCCCACTAATCCTTGTTTTATTCTGTAACAAGGAGCGTTTGATGACCTGCACCAAGCCATACGTCATTTTGCAGCTACAGGCCTTTGATTGGAAAATGGACCACCACAATATGAGAAGGGCTGAGCTCTGACTTGCCAAGGGCATATAACTTGAACTGAGGGCACCTTGGGAGTGAAGAACTGTAACTAAAATCCCCTCTGAAGTTCAGGCAAGCTGGATAAAATAATGATAAACTGGACCTGGAAAAAAAAAAATTAGTAACATGGTAACATTTCAGATAAAATGGAACCAATTTAGTATGATGATGAAGAGAAATGTATTTTTATGAGCTTTTATACATCATATAAGAGACTTTATATATCTTTTCCTTGTCTTTGACAATTTAGCAAAGGCTTTTTTTCTGCTTGCCTCACTGCAACCATAATACTTGCAAACTTTGCCCCCTCTTGCTGATATAAAGTTCAGAAAAGAAGGCTGGGATTTAAACTCAGCCCGTGTAGCTCTTGACTTACTAATTTAAAGAAACAGACTGTGAGAGGCCCAATGAGAAATCCCATTTCTGTGTTTTGAATACCCTTCCTTCTCCCTGAATGATGAAGTGATGCTGGGCAAAAAGTAGCTGAGGCAACGTGGTTTACTCCCGTGCTGGTTGAGCAGCAGGGCTGAACCAGGCACATGACCAATTAGTGAAGGCAAATAGCATAGGAGAGAACTCTTTTGAGCCAGGCTGCTGGTCCAAATGAAATGAAGGGCTTTTCAGCCTGTGCCCAAAATTAAATAAGGCTTAAGTTAATCCAGATGTCCTAGCTATGCTCCCAGTATGAGTATCCATATACCCTGTGCCTATGCTAGGGAGTTTTTAACAAAAAGACAAAGACTATGACAAATTTGTAGAGTTGTCTGCTTTATGTTGAGCTCTTAAACCTCTTAATTTCCAAGACCTGTGCAAAAACCTAAGGAGGTTTTCAAATTACAAATAAGAAAATACTGAAAAAACTCACTTGGGCCATTTCTGCTGCCAGAAAATGTGCCTGTAGTAGCAGGTTCCTGAGTTATTAAAGGAAAGGGTCACAGCACATCAATGCCTGAAACTGCTGGACTGGGAGGGTAGCGAAAATCAGTGTTGTGCTCTGATGCCAGTCACTCACACCAACTTCCAGAGAACTGCCCTGAGTTGTGCCAGCCCTGGCTCTGACCCCTTGTAGTGCCTGACTGATGTGTACAGGCCAAAACTGGGAAAAATCTCTTCAGCAGCTGCCCTTATTTTACAAGTTTACATTTTTGTCTGGTTCCCCCTTCTGAACTCTGGAATTCTCTCTTTCCACATGAGCTGAACTTTCCTGAAAACAATTGTTTAATGGGAACATCTGGTGTGTGAATGGAAGACTTAGTCCTCCTTTTCCCTTCAGTAAGTGCTCATTGCATACTTTAAAAGTTGATCTTTTTTTTCCTTCCCCAAACACAGAAAAAATATGGATAATTATTTGACAGAACAGACTGTGCACTTTAGTTACTCAACATGTGCGGGTGAAACCTGCGAGCCCTGACTTAAGAGCTTTCCCCGTAATTAAAAGTTTTCTGCTGTAAAGTCTTGGTATCTGATGAAAACGTAGCAATCCTTCCAATTGTTCAATTAGCGCTAATTAGATAGTACCTCTGCACTATATTCCTTGTCATTCATTAACCGCAATCTGGGCTTTGAGAGGGAAAATGCCTTACCAGAAGAACCCCACAAAAAATTCTGAGTTCATTTACATATGGGCTGTTTAGAACTGTGGAAAATTTAAAAATGAGTAGAGAGATGAGTAGGTATAAAAATACATATATATTATTTGCATTCATGTTTTTCCTTTCCCTACCCTTCTCTTTCCTCTTTCTCTTTACAATGGAGGTGCTACAGAAGAATAACTGCTGTGTGGGCTTTTATATAGCTTGGCAAACATCTGGTGTTGTTGGTGAAGTCATAGACTCCATAAAGTTTTGTTCATGCAGTCTGGTGGCTTTTTGGTTAAGCCAGCTTTAGTTGAACTCCTTGCCATCTGAAAAGGATTTATGAGGATCCAATGGGAATTGCATAGGTCATTTAGAGAATGTGGATGTGCAAAGTTCTAGGGCAAGATACTGCATATAAACACAGTTACTCTGATATCAGTGAATCATGATGACTCCCACCAGATCTGTGCTGATTTATGCCAACCCTGGCCCTAACATGGATGGATGGCAGAGAGGCACAGTGTTTGCATGAAAATGTTGAGGCCCATCTTCTCTGTGTACTCAGGAACATCTTAAATGGGGACTGCTATCCATGATTTGTTTAGGCCAGGCTCATATACTCTATAGATGAGAACAATTTTGCAAATCCCACAAGGAAAAGAGAAGACAAAATAGCATTGTATTGCTGGGATCAAAGCATTAGATATTTTGGCTAAGAGAGAGTGGGGCAGACTTATGGTATGAAGCAGCAGTTTGGGCTGAGAATCACAAAATAGAAGCCATTCACCATTCTTTTGGAACAATTCAGTGTCAAACAGACAGAAAATTATGCCAAAGTTTAGAAAATGCCAAACTGACCTCTCTGTGTCAGGTAGAATTACCCTTTCCTGCTAGTTTGGGTCAAAACTCACAAGTAAAATGACTTACAATGGCCTGACTCATTAACCTGTGCCTCATCCACCTGCCCAGCCAACTGTCTGGGAAGCACTGTCTGAATCCAAGAGCTCTGCAGTGGTTCCAGTTCATTCCCAGTTAAGCCAAGCAAGGTGTGCACACCATGTGAAACTGCCTGCATGCTGGTTGCATGACAAGCAGAAAAGACAACTCCCAGTCAGAAACCAGAGCCTGATTTCCAATGACTGATATGCTAGGGAACATGGAGTGTTTGTGAGGAACCCCCTGCCTACCTTTCACTGGCCCTGCAGGATGCAGTAAGCAACATCTTGTCTGTCTATTCTTGCTTTACTTTTTCCCACTCTGCATTGCTAAAAAGAAAAATCACATTTTGAATAAAGATGAGAATTTTTTACTTTTAAAATCTGTAATTCCCTGCAGGGGACCTCTGAGGCTCCTATAAAAAAACCCTCTTGGTCTTTTGGCCTCCAGTCGTCTGAGATATTCAGAAAATCTGTGCCACATCAGCTGGGACTTTCAAATGACCCTGTATAGCACCAGGCACAGTCTCATAGGACTGATATTCACCTGGTAAATGAGAGCTTAGCTATCTTGAAAATCAACCCACCTTCTCCCTAATTTTGAGACAGTGTGTCTCACTGTCTTCATTTCTGCCTAACCATTTTCTATTTTACTGTGACAAGGCACTGTTCTCTGTGTAGGCAGCTTGGTCCCACTCCTCTTCCCCTCTACTGCTTCTCTTTTAAAAATGCAAACAATTCAGCAGTTCATCAGGTGCCTGCTGTTTCCCAGACATTTTACTACCAGCCTTGTGACACTGGCAATTTGGATCATTTTGCTCTATGCATATTTCATTGTGCAATTATAGTATCAGGACTGTGTCAGGTGAGGTATACAAATGATACTTTAAATGCCTCTTTGGGGGTTTTGCCTGTGTGTGGTGTTGTTTTGGTTTGCTTTTATTGAGCTTCAGTCTCAGAAATAATAGACTGCTCATTTATTCTCTAGGTTTTAACAACCACTGTGGTAACTATCAGAAACCACAGTTACAGTGTTACACACCTTCGTTTGTTATTTGAATGCCTTCTTCTGAACCTTATCATGAAGATGGACTCAGTGAGTTAAATGCAGATAAAAAGTGGCCAAGGGGATAAAAGCAAGGACCACCACTCTCTGTCGTGGTCAGAAACATATCTTTCAGTTTGATTTAATAACACCTGTGTTTGAACTAACAGAACTTAATGACAAGAGAGTGGCTGAGATGCTGAAGTTTTCACTCAGAAACAGAAGAGATTGGGAGGGGTCTTCTGACCATAAACACTAGAGTTAACCCTCCCTCAGACTGTTCAAACCAGGTCTATTCTAAATTATGTTCAGTCAAGAACTTGGAGCAAAAAGATATGTTCTGTTTTCTAGCAGAAGTTTCTCTGATGAGAAGGAACAAATTGCCTGTAGGATGGATGGAATCCCTCTTGGTCTCTTCTCTCACTTTTCCTATCCCTCTGGGCAAATCTTTATTTATCTTTGCAGAGATTAACTTTTAGTTGGGGAAAAAAAATTAACCCCCAAAAAACCATACCCAAACCCTTCACAACTCAATATTTTATTTCCCCAAGTGACTTGTGTGCTTTATCTGTGGAGCAAACCTCTACATTCAGGCTTCTATTTTCCTGTTTCCCTTTAGGGGGTATTAACTATGTAAACAACTTCAAAAAAAAAGATCCAGGGTTGTTTCATTAGGCAAAACCATCCCTGCTTCCAAAGGCCTCCTGGGAAATAGGAGAAGTTCATTACAGCCAGTGTGATGTAAAGGCTTTGTGAGCATGCAGAAATGGAATCACCATGAAACATTAATGACCTCAATGCATTAGCAAATCTTAAGCTAGTGTAGAACTACGCTGTCTCTGGGGGCCCGAGTGCACTTCCTTGGGCTTTGTTTTTTAATACTAGGGAAAATCTAGGCTTCAAATTTTAATTTGGTGAGCAAAACACTTTCATGGTGTGAACTGAAGAAGGCAATCAAACTGGTCCAAGGCCACTGACATGTAGAAAGTGAATGTCCTAATTGTCAGTTGCTGCCCTTGCTCCAGTCAGTGATATTGCCAAGACAGAGCTGCTTGGTCCATATTGCCAAATAAAGGCTCACCCGATTCCTTTTCCTTTTGATTCCTCATGAGCAGAGTCCACTGCTGAATCACTTTTCTAGCTTTGATAAGTAACCACATGCCTGCCATTTATAAAGCACTGAAAAGACATTTAGCACTGTTACGTCACAGCAGGCAACTGTTCCAGGCTGTATTAATCCCAGTGGAAATTACTGAGTAGGTCTCTCCTGTGAGTTATGATCTCCATTAAATTTGGGTGACATTTCCCCAAAGAATACTTTATTCAACAATGGCAGAAAAAAGCAAAATTTCAAAGGCATTGAAATCCTGCAGAACAATTTATGCTGAAATCTGCAAACATTATCAATCTGAAGAAAAATATATCCTTTCTCCAAGAAATTTAGTTTAGAAATGATGGATCAAGTTTGTTTAAAAGTTGTTATAGAAAGGAGGAGAACAAGTCTTTGATAAGAGGTGGTGCCTTCAGCAATTTTTGAGTTTTATTGTCTTCCCTTCCTCTTCTACCACAGGATGGAGGGACAAGGTCTCACATGGATGACAAAGCTTTCAAGACTGGAGGTTGTGGAGAATCTGAGTGTGCCTGTGATACAGATTGTTTGGGAAGAAGACATATGGTACAATCCATTTTTTCTCATCTTGGGAAGCGTGGGTGTCCTTAAAAGGCAGGAAAGTTCATTCTGGGTCAAAATAAGGGACCACCCAGCCCAGGGCCCTTGTTTCTGGCAGTGGCCCTATGCAAAGGCATATGGACAAGAAGGAGCAAGGCAAGTCTGTGCGGTACTTCTTTCCTAGTGCTTGCCTGCTTCCAACTAGTATTAGTTTGGGACTCCCTGACTCTGATGGTGTTTATGTAACTTGTAACCCTGAAAGGATCTCTTCCAAGTACCTCTCCAGTCTCCACTGACCCTCTGCCTGAGCCCACAGAATTTTTCAGTAAAGGATACTTCTCCCTATAGTGTTTTGCTCAGCCTGAGAACCACCAAAGAAGAGAAGCAGGCTAATCTTCCTTGTAACTTTCTCATCTGCTCTTTTTAAATACACAGTCACCTTCTGACCCAAATGGCAATGAAGTTTCTGTGGTACAACAGTTGTCCACTGACTGTGGTCTATGAATCATGTTGGGGTTGCCTGAGACAAAGAACTAATGATTCAGTGTTATGTCTGATGCTGTTTTGCTGATGTCAACCGAGCTGCTGGTCTCAGTTCCAGTCCTAAGGTTAGCCAGATATACTAGATCCCACCACCAGGGAGATCCACAAAGCACCCACTGTGCCACGATGCCTGAATGGCACTGGTTGGTAAGGTCAGGCTGGAGACAGAAAAGTAGCTATTCCCACTCACCTTTGCGTGGTGGTCAGTTAACAGGCAAAAACATTAAACACTCCTTACTCCCACAGGAGCTGAGCAACCATAGCAAGCAGGGATGTGTGTGTATGGGGAGGGAATCAGAGAGAGTATCTTTGCACCAGCAATCCTTCTGAACTGTAATTTTATTTTAATTCTTTGTCCAGACCCAATATTAAGAATAAGAATTCCCTCCCCCCCCCAAAAAAAAACCATATCATGAATGAAATTAAAGCTAATTCCACAGAAAGGGCATTTTTAAGTTTTCCGTTGCTTTTTTTCAGAAAAATAATGAAATTTTAAGAGTACCTTTACATTTGTAGAAACATGATGTAGTGCATTTTCTGTTTGGCTGAAGGATAAGTACTGGTATGAAGTAAGGCTTTTATGCTGGTTTTAAACTTTAATGTTGGTTAAAAAGTAATAATGCATCTATGAGGCATAGTTATGGAGGTAAATATTTAAAAGAATTGCATAAATCTATCTTGTATCAGAGGCAAATATTGGGAACAATGCTTCCAAATTTGGAAAGGGAATATTTTTTATGTTTTTTTTAACAGATCAAGCATCAGTCCATCCTCTTCTTCCTTTCCCTAGTCAATGGAGGACCTGAGCATCTCTGGAATAAAGAAGCAACCAACAGAGTAGTGTCATTTTCTTTGTGATCTGTGCATGCCTAGTGCATCGATTTTTCCATGGTAGAAAGCAGAGCAAGCTCTCTCTTCGGTAGAGAACTCAGGAAGATGTGTAAAAGTGAACGATTGTTAAAAAATAGCAGCTTTTCACTGTTCTTGATTCTTGCTGAGACAAACAGTTCTGGAACCATCCTCAGCCTGAGCCTGCCAGCATGTACCCTATCAGCCTCTGGGTAATAGCCTAGATTGGAAGTTGGTTGTGAGGTTGTTTTTGGAAGACTGATACCACATGCTGCTTGTGGCACTATTAGTTATTAGCTCCCTTAGAGCAGCAGGGGCACATTGATCCTTGGATGTCCTGGTGGTGCAAACACATGTTATCCTTTAGCTTTCTCAAGTCCTAACTCCATCAGTGTAGACAGGGCTGTAGCCTGGAAATCTGTTTTACAACATTCTCCCAGGTCCAGAAGGCTAGACATATATTTGACTATATATCATAAAAACTGGAGGCTTGACAGCACCTGTTTTTTAGTTCTAGCCAAGGAATTCAAGATATAATCTTGATTTATAATGTTATTAATAATGACTGTCAAGTTTTTTACTGGTAAATTGAAAAGGACCAGAGGGTGAGCTAGGAGGTTTCTGTACCAGTTCCCTGGGCCAGTGTGTTCTATAATAGACCCAAGTTGCTATTAAACAGGGCAAGTAGTTGGTATTTTCAAAAAGGCTTAGTCTTGTTGCTTGTGCAAATCCCAGAATGAGGATGATAGAAGCCCACATGCGTCAAGCCTGGCTCTCCATGTACCCCTCTTGACTTTCAGGGTTGTAGTATCTTCTTCAGGACCACATCTTTTCTTTCTGTGATAAGTGGTGGACACCACAAAGTCACCACTTGTTGTAAGAGCTTCTCATCTTGGCACATTTTGTTATACTCTCTTTGCAGACATGATCAGAAAAAATCAGGTCAGAGAGATTGCCAATACTTCTTGGGCCAGATTTTTCCACTAAAATAATCACATAAATGTTGGTTGAAAGGGACTTGTGGACATCTTTGATCCAGCCTCCCACTCAAAAAAAGACTTTCACCACTGCTAGAGTAGCCCAGCTGTGGGTTCATATGCTGGAGTCTAGAAAGGTGCCAAGGACAGATGTTCCATACCTTTAGTGACCTGTTCCTGTTCTACAGTAGCCTCCTTGTAAACAAAAAAATTGACTGCTGTCCCATCTGCACTGCCCAACCTGAAACCTGTGGCCACTGCTCCTCGTTTTAGTAACAGAAGCAGCTCTAGAGATCCTTGATAGGCTTCCTTAAAGCATTTGTGTCAAATATGGGACATTATTGGGGACAGGCACAATCTGTTGAATTATAGAGCACATTAGTCATTCCCAGCTGGGTCTGTGAGCACATCATTGCCAAGCCACCCTTTCCTGAAGGCCGTCAGGGCAATGCACAATACAGCAGTTGGTGTCTTGCTACAAATGATTTTTGGCAGAGAAGACAAACTTGTAGCATTCCACAAATGATTTTTGGTGGAGGGAAAGGAAAACCAAATGCAAATCAGACAGCTCTCCAGGTTGCTCTGAGTGTTGTGTTGGTAGATCTCCCTCCTGCCTCCCTCCTCCCCAAGTTAATTACATGGCCAGGCTGGGACAACAGCAGGAATATTGAAAAAGCCTGTGTGAGGACCTTGCTGCTGCAGCCAGCCATGTTTGTCCAGAGTCAAGGGAAGGAAATTAATTAAATGGTCGTGCCTTGCCTATGGAAGATGATGGTGCTACTGAGCAGAGAAACAACCTCATCAATTCCCATGGAAGTCGGGAGAGCTGAGGAAGACAAGGGGGAAAGGTGACTGAATGGAAGCTGGTGGAGGGCAAGGAAGTGGCATTTTCCTGTTGTAGATCCTAATAGGGATTAGTTTATGGATCTCTCATTCTTTTCACATTTGGATCTTTTAATATGAAATCTGGTGACCACAGGCAGCACAGAAACTAAACCTGGCCACCTCTCATGCAAAGTTGCTTCTGGATGGCCACGATGCCAGTTTTGACAAACACAGTCACTCCTCAGCTTCCCATCCCCAACATCCTTCCCTCGTTTATTCTAACTAGTTCTTTTTCTTGCTCCCGTTATGCATCTTTGCCTCCTGTACAGACTAATGTGTGTATGTTCATGCACACATAGAGCTGTGTGATGTGGTTGTAACACTGCCAGAACAGAGGAGGGACAAGTCTGCAAAATCTGGTATTCATATTCACATGTTTAAAGCCTTTAAACAATAATGTGGATAGGTGACTGGAAACATGTTTTGATGGCAAA